>JANAVB010041818.1:10963580-11186080 GCA_029216955.1 Iris pallida | reverse complement strand
TAAACATTGATTGAAAGCAGTAATTGTAGAGAACGGCCAGGTCGAGTTGGATGGAATAAAAGGATTCCAACAGACAACAAAATATTATGAAGCACTCACTGATTTATATTTTTCTCTACCTTAGAGCATCATTAGTAAGGCCATCACACATTCTAGATTATATATTCAAAATGTATGAGCTCATTTGGTAGAATAGTTAGTCTCATCTCTATTTTCAATTTCTACATTTTGGGTCCCATCACACCCATGAGAGCTATAGGTTGAGCCTCCTAATTTCTATATTCTAGATCGTAGGAACTAGTAAGTCCCAGTTGGAGCCCAATTTTCTAGATTCTAGATTTTACATTATTTTTTTCTACATTAATTTTTGACCACACAATTTTTTGGACTGGAGCTCAATTTATCATTTCTTACTATTCTCATACAAACCCAACCCATTCTACATTTACTTTAACTTTTTTGAAATTTTGGGCTCCAAATTGCATTGGAGAGTCCCAACTACTAATGATGCTCTTAGAGCGTCCTTAGTAAGGCTCATCCTCGGGCTCAATTTCTACATTCAGAATTTTGAAACTTATTTTGTAGAATAGTAAGTCTTATTCCTAGTCTCAATTTCTAAAATTTCGGTTCCACCCCACCCATAGGTGCTAAGGGCATGTTTGGTAGGAGAAAAAGTGGAAGGAAGAAAAATAGAGAAGGAAAAAGTAGAGGGAAAGATTTATTTTCTCTTGTTTGGTATGGAAGGAAAATAGAAAGGAAGGAAAAGAGGAGGGATTACTTTTTCTTCCTAACCTAAGAAATTCAATTCCCCCAAAAGTGGGAGGAAAAGTAGATGTTTGTATTAATTAACAATTATACCCCCATATGAATGTATTATTTAAAAATTATTTATGAAATCAAATGGTAAATAAGTGTTTTTAGTTGATGATATAATTGGTAAACTATATATTTTTTTCCTTTCTTTCCTTCCACTTTCCTTCCATATCAAACAAAGAAAAGTGCATCTCTTCTCTTTTCCATCCTTGCTACCTAACACAAAAGAAGAAAATTATATTTCCTTTCCAAATGGAAGAAAAATAAATCCTACTCTTTTTACTTCCTTTCACTTTTCCATCCTTCCTACCAAACAGAGCCTAAGGGTTGGGCCTCCCAATTTCTAGATTCTAGATTGTAGGAACTCATTTTGTAGAATAGTAAGTTCCATTTTGGAGCCCAACTTTCTAGATTCTAAATTTTATATTTTTTTTCCACATCAATTTTTTCTGAGCTCACTTTATCATTTCTTACTATTAGCAAACAAATCCAACACATTCTACATTTCCCTTTACTTTAAAACTTTGGGTCCCAAATTGTATTAGAGAGTCCCAACTACTAATGATGCTCTTACAAGCACCTCTATAAATTTTTTCCAACTTCCTGAGTACTTTATAATTTTAATTTTATTATTTTATTTATTTTTTAAAAATGCAGCAAAAGATCGACCTACCAAATAACTTTTGTGCTGCTTTCAAAACAAATAAGCAAAAACAACAATTATAAGCTATACCTACTCCAACCATGGAATATCTTGCCTATGGAACAACATACAGAACCTGCTTAATGTTGCCAAAGATAATAGATTTTTAACCCTTTATAAACCCAAAGAAAGACTATCTGACAATGTGCAAATACTCTATTGGAGAAGGCAATGATAATGGAATAAGAAGAGGAAGCTTGTGTTGTATTCAACATAGGTTTGTGCCTTTATATAGGCTATACAAAGATTAAAAGATGTGGACAACAATAAAGCAAAGGAGAAAAATCCTCCTAGCCACACAAAGGCCACACAAATGGCCTTGGGACATTTGTGTGGCCAGGAGGATTTTCCTCCTTTGCTTTATTGTTGTCCACATCTTTTAATCTTTGTATAGCCTATATAAAGGCACAAACCTATGTTGAATACAACACAAGCTTCCTCTTCTTATTCCATTATCATTGCCTTCTCCAATAGAGTGTTTGTACCTCCTACTCCAGCTGGCCAAGCACAAAACGGCTAAGGAAGCTTGGAAAAGCCTGAAGATAAGATACCTAGGTGCTGATCGGGTAAGGAAGACAAGGATTCAAACCTTGAAGAGTGAGTTTGAGGCTCTTCATATGAAGGAGACAGACTCCATCGATGAGTTTGCGAGAAAATTGAGGACCCTTGTAAACAAGATTCGTGGATTGGGAGACGAGATGGAGGACGTCGTCATCATCAAGAAGCTGCTTGTCTCCGTCCCAGACAAGTACCTGCATGTCGTTGCTGTGATCGAGCAGTTTACGGATGTGGAGACCATGCCGGTCGAGGAAGCGATCGACCGCCTCAAAGCGTACGAAGAACGCATACGCGATCGAGGCGAGAGCAACAACGGACAACTCTTGCTTACTCATGCTGAGTGGCAGGCGCGGTCGAAGAAAGGCGATGCCGATTCTTCGTCGAGAGGAAAGGGGCACTTTAGCGACGATCGGGGCCGTTGCAAGCCCCGTAGCCGTAGTAGCGGGCGCGATAGGGGTGGCCGTGGCGGCCAAATAGCACAACACCAGGAGGGTGAGGGGACTCGCGGCTCAAGCTCCAACCGCGACAAATCAAAAATCAAGTGCTTCAATTGTGAAAACTTTGAGCACTATGCACCGGAGTGTCGCAACAAGCATCGTATTGAGGAGGCGAACCTTGCACGAGCGCAAGACGAGGAGGCCGCATTACTGCTGGGAGAAACTCAGGAGGAGACGCCTGACCTCGTCATGCTCAATGAAGAGAAGATGGAACAAGACTTGCGCAGAGCTGGAGAAGCGCAGGCCGACATCGACGTTTGGTACCTTGACAACCGTGCTAGCAACCACATGACGGGCCACCGAGGAAAGTTCAAGAACCTTGATCAGAATATCATCGGCCATGTCAAGTTTGGCGACGGCTCAACCGTGCGGATTGAGGGCAAGGGATCAATCCTGCTCCAATACAAGAATGGGGAACAACGACTTCTGTCGGAGGTATACTTCATTCCAAGCTTAAGAAGTAATATATTGAGCCTTGGTCAATTAACGAAAGATGGAAGCAAGGTGGAGATTGTCGGCTCCTACTTGAGGGTGTTCGACAGGAACGACATTCTGCTGATGAAGGTGAGGAGATCGCCTAACCGCCTGTATAAGATAGCTCTTGAATATTGTAGGCCGATATGTCTATTGGCCAAAGTACAAGATGCAGCCTGGTTGTGGCATGGAAGGCTTGGACATGTGAATTTCTTTGCGCTCAAGATGATGGCAGAGAAGGGAATGGCCACCGGGCTGCCGAAGATTTTTCACCCAAACCAGCTCTGTGATGGGTGCCTCATAGCCAAACAAGCACGACTACCGTTCCCTCTGCAGACAAGCTTCATAGCTGAGAAGAAATTGCAACTTGTGCACGCTGACATTTGTGGCCCGATTACACACGCTACATTGTAGGTAACAAGTATTTTCTTCTACTTGTTGATGACTTCAGTCGTATGTTGTGGGTGTATATGCTCAAAGAAAAGAGAGATACTTTTGATACTTTCAAAAAATTCAAGTCTCTTGTAGAGAATGAGTGTGACAGCAAGATGAAGAGTCAGAACTGATCGAGGAGGTGAGTTCCTGTCTAAGAAATTCACAAGCTTCTGTGAAGACGAAGGCATACAACGGCACCTTACCGCACCATATATGCCACAAAAGAACGACGTAGTGGAGCACCGAAATCGCACCGTGATGGCAACGACAAGGAGCCTACTCAAGAGCATGCATGTTCCTGGAAACATGTGAGGCTAGGCGGTCAGACATGCTGTGTACCTGCTTAACCGGTTGCCAACTAAAGCTCTCGGTATGCTCACGCCGTATGAAGCCTGGACTAGTAAGAAACCGAACCTGGAACACTTAAGGATCTTTGGATGCGTCGCACACATGAAGACTGCAGGTCCTCATCACAAGAAACTTGATGACCGAAGCACGTCATTGGTGTACCTTGGTATGAAAGAGGGCTGCAAAGCGTACCGCCTCTATAATCCTCAACGCAGCAAGATCCAGGTGAGCAGGGATGTCATATTCAAGGAAGAAAGGAGATGGGACTGGAACAATGGTGACGGTACCGAACCACAAGGCTGGGTAGATATCTCAGTCGAAGATCCTGTTGTTGAGACAATAATTACTCCACAGAGAGCAGTGGACGAGGCTGTACACACGCCGGAGGGCACGGGAGATGCGGCAACACCTATGACGTACGGAGCGGCGATGGCGTCAAGGGAGCCTACTACACCATAAGCTGCAGCCTCAACTTCAAGCGGCTCACCCACACCGACGACAGACTCAAGCGAGCCAAGGAGATACCGCTCAATTGCTGACATATATGCTGAAACTGAGGAGACACCTCTTGATCCAGAGATGCTGTTTTTATCGGCTAAAGAACCGACAAACTTTTAAGATGCTGCACTTGAGCATGAGTGGCAGAAAGCTATGAAGAAGGAGTTGGAAACCATCGAGAAGAATAGGACTTGGGTGCTTACTGAGTTACCATCTGGGCACAAACCCATCGGTTTAAAATGGGTATACAAGGTGAAGAGAGACAGTGAAGGCAAGATCCTCAAGCACAAAGCTAGACTTGTGGCAAAGGGGTACGTCCAACAACATGGAGTTGACTTTGATGAAGTGTTTACTCCAGTGGCCAGACTCGACACAGTTCGCTTGATTAACGCTCTCTCAGCCCAACGTGAATGGGAGGTTCACCACTTGGATGTCAAATCTGTATTCCTGAATGGTGACCTCAAAGAGAAGGTATATGTAGCTCAACCCGAAGGCTTCATCGTCAAGAACCAGGAGTACAAGGTGTATAGACTGTTCAAGGCTCTCTATGGTTTGCAGCAAGTACCGAGGGATGAGGGTCGGAGGACATCCACCATGCTGTCAGGAACCTCTCACTCGAGCTCTATACGAAGGATGTCCACTTGAGCTCCGGGGCAAAGTTTTGGCTCGGAGCAAGAATCTGTTGACGGAGCACATCCACCATGCTGTCAGAAAAAAAATAGTAATGGTGAGAGACCCATCTGAGTAGGACGTATACTCTGATAATATCTCCTCCAATACTCAATCCCACTACTGATATCATTCTTGTAAAGGTGATCTCTCAGAGTATACGTTCTACTCAGATGGATCTCTCAGAGTATCCTCTCTGGTTGGTTGTCGTATCATCATTGCCGAGGGATGAGGGTCGGAGGATAGTCAACTTCATCTACGGCTACATAGTTTTTGCCTCGCCAGTCGAATGGCTGCAGGGACTATGTCCTGATCACCATGTCGTAGTCCAATACAATCCAGAGATTGACACAGTACTAATTCATATATGTAGTCCAATACAAATAGTCTAATACAAAAACAACCCAATACAAATAGTCCAATACAAATAAGTACTAATAGCTAATGAGAACCACGCAGCTCACGCAAACGCTCAGTGATACGATCATGCAACCACCTCGAATAAGCGGGATCTTTGGCGTGAGGAGAGATATAGTCCCTTGCAAGTGCTGCATGAATAGAACTCTCGGTCTCACTAGCTACCGGTGCTGGATGAATAGAACTCCCGGTCTCACTAGCTACCGGTGCCACTTCCTCCTTAACAGTAGGAGGAGCTACCTCGGCATTCACTGTTTCCCTCAAACGACGTGCCGCTCCTCGGATCATGGGTGCCATCTGGTAAGATCGATATTCACAAATAATATAATTGTAACATAAGCAAGCTAACTAAAGGAACCATCATGTAATTTGAGTACATTTTCGAAAGCAGATAAAGTACAGAAAATTTAATTTTTTGCCAAGTGTGAGAACGGATGGCTCAGAACACAATCCAAGATTTATTCTAGCATACATTAGTGTGAATCATCTATGTTCTGTACATATGGTGTAGTATATGTTCTTATCGTATCTAGTATCTGAAGAATGTAACAGAATCAAGATGAACTCACATAATGTAATACTAAGACATCATCTACTACTATATAAGATATAGTGATAGGTTGTCGTATCATCATTGCCGATGGATGAGGGTCGGAGGACAGTCAACTTTATCTACGGCTACATAGTTTTTGCCTCGCCAGTCGAATGGCTGCATGGACTATGTCCTGATCACCATGTCGTACTGTAGATTAATGCAACTGGAGCTGGAGCCAAAATACAGTACTACTTCACCATGTCGTACCATTTTACTCTCACTCTCTCTCCTCCCCCCTCCGGCGCTCTCACTCTCTTCGGCACTCTCACACTACTAATTCCTATGTGTTTTAAGTGTGAGAACGGATGGCTCAGAACACAACCCAAAATTTATTCTAGCATACATTAGTGTACTGAATCATCTATGTTCTGTACATATGGTGTAGTATATGTTCTTATCGTATCTAGTATCTGAAGGATATAACAGAATCAAGATGAACTCACATAATGTAATACTAAGACATCATCTACTACTATATAAGATATAGCGATAGGTTGTCGTATCATTATTGCCGAGGGATGAGGGTCGGAGGACAGTCAACTTTATCTACGGCTACATAGTTTCTGCCTCGCCAGTCGAATGGCTGCAGGAACTATGTCATGATCACCATGTCGTACCGTAGATTAATACAAATGGAGCTGGAAAAATCCGTCACTAACCGGTCACTAGTCCGTCGCTAACTGAGATTGTCATATCATCATTGCCTGCCTTCATTTCTCACTTTCTAAGCACACATACACATATGTATATCGTAGTTAGATGTATAGATATATACATCTATATAAAAGCACACAACTGATACACTATAAGGGTCGGTTTTTCAGGAAAAACTTCACTTATTCAGTGACTTTGGTGAAGCGAATGTCCCAAGGATATTCTTAACAAAGAAGGCAGATGAAGAACTCGCACTGTCCTTGAGACAGTGAACATACACCATGAACCCAAACCCCATATTCACATTTACTAATCCAAACACCACCAAACTAATGGATAACACCCAATATCGATAACACATTATTTAGCCGATATAAACACCTAATTAAAACTAGAATTTGAGAAGCAAAGCCCCCCGCCGCCCCCGACCCAAGCCCGCCGCCCCAAGCCCGTCGCCCAGCCCCCGACGCCCCAAGCCCGTCGTCCCCGCTGCCCCTACGATACCGCAAGAAAGAGAGAGAGAGATCGAGAGAGAGATCAAGAGAGGGGATTACCTTCGGGAGAGAGAGAGAGGAGAGGACGCTGACGTCGATCACCGAAGCCACGGGAGAGAGAGAGAGAGAGAAGAGAGTGAATTTGGGGGGAATGCGAAAAGTTCCCCCCGTCGTTTCAATTTAAGTCTGGAACATATATTTAGCGATGGACTAGCGACGTATTTTTATCTGTCGTCCGTTAGTCGCTCTTTTTGATACTTGCCGATTGAATATCCGTCGCTACGTAGTCGAAGAATTGTTCCGCCAATTCCTTCCACAATTCCGGCTAAATAATCGAGTGCATAGCGATGGCTGAATATCCGTCGCTATATCTCCGACGTCCTAGCGACGGATGAGCGACCTTTTCTCCCCCTAAAAATAAAATAAAAATTGTAACGGCTTGTCGTCGGTACTCCGTCGGCTAGTTGCCACAAAGTCGTCGCTAACGTCGACGGACAATATCCGTCGCTAATGTTCCGTCGCTAATTTACTGTATTTTGGTAGTGTATGAACACTCGTATGATCACTCTCACAGGAGGAAACTGGGCGATTTGGAAGCCAAGGATGGAGGATCTACTCTGGTGTAAGGACTTGTATGGTCCGTTGGAGGGCGACAACGCAAAGCCAATGGACAAAGCTGCTGAAGACTGGAAACGACTGGATCGGAAGGCCGTTGGATTCATCCGCCAATGGTTGGATGATTCGGTGTTTCACCACGTGTCCATGGAGAGTTCAGCAAAAATATTATGGGAGAAGCTGCATTCGCTGTACGAAAGGAAGACGGCTGGCAACAAGCCGTTTCTTATTCGCCAACTCGTCAACTCGAAGTACACGGAGGGTGCCACAGTGGTACAACATCTGAACGAGGTTCAGGGTATCATCAATCAGCTGTCTGCAATGAAGATGGTGATTGATGATGAGCTTCAGGCCCTACTGCTCTTGAGTTCTCTGCCGGAAAGCTGGAAGACGTTGGTGGTGACGGTGAGCAACTCCGCGCCTGATAGAGTTGTCACGATGGAGGCAGTCAAAAGTAGCTTGTTGAATGAGGAGGTCCGACGCAAGCAAGTGGAATCGTCGCAGGAGTCCGCTCTGGTGACTTCCTACGGAAAGGAAAGACCCAATTCACAGACGAGGACAGGGGGAGTTCTCGGAATCTTGCGATTGTGGACCGCAAGGAGGGCTGCTATCACTGTGGCGAAAGGGGTCATATCAAGAGGAATTGCATGAAGCTCAAAACTGAGAAGGTAAAAGGCAAGGACGATCAGGAGGATCTCACAGCAATGGGAGATATCATCATCGCAGCAATCGACGCAGAGGAACCTTGTGGCATGTGTCATGACGGCGACTGGGTCATGGACATGGGGGCGTCGTATCACGCCACTCCACATAGGAGGATCTTCACGTCATACCGCGGCGATAGATTTGGACGTGTGAAGATGGGCGACAAGGGGACGGCTGCAGTTGTAGGCATCGGTAATGTGCACTTGACAACGGAGCTCGGTGAGAAGCTCGTTCTCAAGGGTGTGCAACATGTACCAAGTTTGCCCTACAACTTGGTTTCGGTAGGGAGGCTGGCAGATGATGGTTGTTGCAGTCTGTTTAGGGACAAAGATTGGATGCTTGCGAAGGGTTCCCAACAGTTGGCTCGGAAAGATTTGTGTTGTGGCATGTACAGGCTCAAGCCGCTGAGCTGTACAGGTAGGCCACAGACACTGGATGGAGGCTCGAGGGGTGCTCGATAGGAGGTAGATCGTCGAGAACTTACTGAGGAGGGGCTTCTAGGTGCTTTGAGGGATACAGAGGATTCGGTTCGTCGAGACAAAGTGACGTATGGTGGTGAGTCAAAGATTGAGGGTCAGTCTGTCGGTCCCATGACAGCTGGTCGGTCTCCAGGTGTTGGTTGCTCTACGGATCCGATTTTGGCGATGGGTGGTTTGCCAAAGCTTTACGGAGCGATATCGGTTTCAGCAGTTAGAAGCCAGGAAGGAGATCAAGGTTTACAGCAAACTCAATCTGAGACGGGAGCATCATCATTCACACAGTTCAGGAGGAGCTGTGGGTCATCGACGACATGCACAGTGCGTGATATTCTGCTCGAGGACGCATGTGTATGGGGGAGCTTCAAGTTCAGACACGAAGGTGGGCAGGTTCAGGAGTTCGATCTCAGGAGGACCGCACCGTCTGCTTGGTTTGGCCAGCCAAGGATGAAGAAGCTCGTTGGAACGTTAACACTTTCCGGTGGAAGACAGAAGTCGGGGACAGGCAGCCGAGACTTGCGGTGAGGCTGATCGTCAGGGACTTCGGTCTTGATCGTGTTATTGATATCGGCAGGATCCCAGTAGTGCAAGAGGTGCTACGCATGGCAGCTAGCGTCGACGTGACGGTCGAGGAGCTGGAGACGAAGGAAGATGCAAAGCAGCTCGGGGGATCGAAGATCAGTGACATGGGGGAGCAGGAACTATGTCGCATGACGACAGGCATGGAGTCCAGTTGAGGAGCCATAGGTTCAACACCCTCTCATCAGACTGGAGGGGAAGATTGTTGGAGTCCAGTCTGGATTTGGTAATAGCATATTTATGGAGTCCAAATCTGATTAAATATTTGATTTAATTTGATTTGTATGTCCATAATTAGTGCTGGACTATTTTAGATATAATATGATTTTTATTCGAGGGTTTCCTATTTAAGAAATCTTATTATAATCTAAAATATGATGTTGATGGACTATTTTAGGTGTAGTAGGATTTTTATTTGTGGGCTTCCTATTTAAGAAATCCTATTATGACCTAAAATAGGTTTTTCTCATCCTATATATATGGGGTGAGGGTGGAGGCACAAAGTACAGCACAAAAAGTGGAGATTCGAGGTGCTCGTCCACAGAAAATCTAAGAGAAAGTTCTGCACTTTACTCTTAGGACTTCGTCATCCAAGACAGAAGGAAGAAGAGATCTAATCGAGGGGTCGTCAACTTTGGTTAGGGAGATTGCTACGGGTTGGTGAGCGATTTCAATTGTAATCTCTTTCTTTTCTTCTTGAGTGTGGTGAGAGGGTTGAACCTATTAGGACAAAGGGTTCAACATTAGTTTTTGTCAATCTTGTAATTTCATCTGAGTTATAGAGATTGTGATTTGTCCAGGTGACGTAGTCACCGCCATATACTTGTATTTATCTGTGCTTGGTGTCCGTTAGACGAGGGTTGGTTATTTCAGGTGGGTTGGCCTAAGTTTCTGCTGCGGCAACGTCTCAGACACGGTATCGGAGCAAGAGGGCGTATCCGATTCCCAACAAAATGTGCAAGTGATTTTACCTGCAAATCTTTAAGCCCTCCAATATCATCCCATGACATCTTTGACTCTTTTTTAGTAACGCCTCTTGTCAATCTGCAAAATGTGTACTTCTCTCCATCTTTGGTATTGGACAATTGGTGAAATGCAAATCTCGAATTGCCTCCCTACGTAGGTTTTCTAAATCGGCACCAACATATATCCATTACAAGATCCAGGATCAACATCTTCATCCAAATGAAGATTAATAGAGTGGATTTATAATGTGGATCAACCTAAGATGTAAATCAATCAGAACAAATACAATGATAACTGCAATACTCGTCCAACTTTACTAGTGGATTTATAATGTATGTTCCCTAATATATACACTTCTATATTTGACTCCGACCCCAACCATAGCAATTATGGGGGAGTTAAAGAGTCCTATGGCTATAATACAGAGAGAATCCTCACAAAAAACAAAAATATAAATATAAGAAAATCCCAATAACGATTACCTCAAGGATCTGTATCATTCTTCTGGTCAAGGCACAGTGTGTTAGGCATCCTTCCTAACAGCCCAGGTTGCGCAGAAGAACTATTGAAATTTGACATGAATATAGCAGAAATTGGGGATTTAGTGGAGAATCAAGATTAGGGTTTATTGCTCAAGAAGAGGGTTACAGAGAAGAGGAAGAAGAAGAAGACATAAGAATCAAGGAAACTAACTGTAAGAAAATACATTGCACACTCTCCTTTCTCTACTCTCTTGCTTATATACATGTTAGGTATCAGAAGAAGTATCAGATGAGCTGGCAGTTAAGTCTCTGACTGATCTGGCTGACCACCTCTTTGTTGAGTCATTGCTGAGCTGGCAATTAAGGTAACTACTTAACTGTCTTTATTAACGTATCAGCTACTGTAGTAGAGTGAACAAAAGTGAACTCTATCACAGTGACTTCAATTTCAGAATCAAAGAGCCCTGGTCCACGTAATGCAGGATCAATTCCAAGATAAGAATACCCAAAAGATTTTTTTTAAAATCTGAAAGCCACATTAAGGAGAGACAAGCATGCCAACATTATTCATACACTGACCTGTTAGCCGATGCCACAACAACAATGTGTGGAAGAGCTTCGGATGAAATTCTGCTTCCATCCATTAGAGTCAGAAGCTGACCAACGAATACGATGCGAAATTCCTGCTCTCTTCTGTGTGAAAGGATTAAAAGTTAACAAAGTATGGTGTTCAGCAAAAAAAAAAAAAACAATGTGGTCAAATTCCGGAGAAGCATATATCCCATCCAATCCCCATCCCAAATCTAAATAGACCCAAGGAGCAAAATAATAATAATAATAATAATAATAATAATAATAATAATAATAATAATAATAATAATGTAGTAGTTTACCTTTATTATATGAATTTGTTATCTTCATTCGGAATCAAAATCATCATCATCCAGAATGTGAATGTTGGTGTTGAATGATGGTTTGGGTCCCCCGCTTCGAGTATAGGAGAAATATTTGCCAGTGTTGTTGTCTAACCCATACACACAGGAGAAGTGTTGGATCTTGGTCCAATCTGGACTGCCCTCCTCAAGGCATCTCCGGAGTAGACTGATTCTGGAGTTAATCTCTAGCTTTTGCAAAGCAGGGAACTGTTGTCGTCCTCCTAGAAGCCACTCTGGTAGCCTCTCCATTTCATAATCTTTCAACTCCAGGTGTTGCAACGAAGGAAGGCCCAAAATGCTCTCTAGACTCTGGCAACTTTCTATTCTCAATACTTTGAGGAAGGGAAAACTACTAACTTGCGTCAGGCTGCTGCAACATACTATTTCCATCTTAGTTAAGGAGGTGGTGGCATTTGGAGCAAAGCCGATAGGGGGAAGAGACCTCAATTTGGGGCAATTAATAAGCCACATTCTAATTAGGCGAGGTAGGACTGACATAGAGGTAATAACATTCTTCTTTGTTTTCTCCTCCTGCTCCTCCCCTTCCCACCCCCATTTCTCCAAATTTTGCATGTCCACAAACGCTAATTCAGTTAATTTTGGAAACAAAACTGAACAAGTTGAAGAAGAAGATGATGATGATACAGAAGATGAAGCATCAGCAGCAGCAAGAGCTTTATGGCCTAAAAATTCAGGTCCAATAGCTTTGACCGATCTTGCACCTATAATACAAAGCTTTTCCAGATTTGGGAGATTACCTAGAGGAGGGAGGATCCCACAGTAGATACAACTATCAAGGTATAGACGCGTCAGGTTGGGGAGAAAGGAAGGGACAGTGTCAGTTGTCATCCAGCTTGGGAAGCTCATGCCATAGTAGCCATATATCTTAAGTGTATCCAAGCCTGGTGGTGGGCAAAGCAGCATTTCGAAGACCTCTTCAATTCTCTTCTTCTTCATCTCCTCCTCCACCTCATCACCTGAATCGCAGCGCAATTCTAAATGGGAAAGATGCATCTTGTTTTTCAGTATGTCATATCCTCCTCCTCCCCTGTATGATTCAACTTCCCCAGCTGCTCTCTCCAACTTGTGTACGGTGAGAGTTCTAAGCATCGAGAGAGATTTTACTTCTTCCAAGGAGTCCCACTTTCTCCGATTGTTCTTGTTGTTGTTATTGTTGTTATTCACCACAAATCTCCTTATTGTGTTGAGATTCTTTAATTTACAAATTCCAGTAGGCATGCCTTCCACTGATGTTCCATGGAGATCAAGACATCTTAGGTTTTGCAACTTCACAACACCATCACCAAGGCTACGTAGGTTTCTACAATGACGGAGGATCATAAACTGTAGATTTACAAGCTTCTCTATGCTTTTTGGTAGTTCCCGTATACTAGATCCAAATAGATCAAGATACCTAAGTTGTACAAGATTTCCTATAGAGTGTCGCAACCTCTGATTAACATTGTCACACAATTCCAAAACCCTCAACCGTGTGAAATGTTTAGTAACATCGTCAATATTCACATCTCCTCCACACAAATCAAATGTCAATAGAGTCCTCACTGACTGGTCCTTTTTCAGGATATCAAACATTGGTCTAATTTCTTCATGTCCCACCCCTACAACAGATATGCGGCGTGGCGGCTTCACTAATAGCTTGGAAGTGCTATTTCTATTTAACCCTTTATGCACAAATAAGCTCTCACCTTTGGTAAAATATTGTGCTAGTGACCATAGTAAATCATGCATTTTGGATACTCTATTATCATAATAGAATATAACTGGTTGCAGAAAACTCCTCAACATTTTGGATCCTCTTTCATCATTATAGCATATAGCTGGTTGTAGAAAACCCCTCTGCAATAACTCCCAATAATATCCTTCTGCTACATCTTCAAGTGTCAGATCTCCTTCTGCTCTAACAAATTCTTCAGAGATCCAATATTGGACAAGTTCTTTAATATAAAATATATTATCCTCGGGAAATAATGCGAAATAGAGAAAACATTGTTTCAAATGAGGAGGTAAATCCTCATAGCTTAAGTACAATGCCCTGTGAACATCTTCAGGAAGACCCGTCAAAGACCATGACGTGTTGTGAAGAACTCCCTCCCATGCCCTTCTATTCTTTTCCTTTCTGCATAGGACTCCTCCAATCGTCTTAATTGCGAGAGGTAAGCCGTCACATTTCTTAACAATATCCAACCCAATATCTTTGAGGCCCTCCAACTCACCCTCTTCGCCATTTGAAACCACCTTCTTACAAATTAGAGACCAACCATCTTCGGGCGATAAAAGCTTCATGTGATGGATGCTTACCGCCTTCATCCCCTTTGCGACACCTTGATTTCTAGTAGTGACTAAAATCATACTACCACTGGCACCACTCTGTAAGATGTTTCGGAGCAAATCTTCCCACACTCGTTCACTCCACACGTCATCTAACACAAGTAAAAACTTCTTCCCACTAAAAGCATTCTGAACCATCGGCTCAAGCGAAGCACGGGTTTGGAGCCCAGCAGGATTACCCCCGGTAGAAGTGAGAATTTCTTTCAACAGATTTACTTCAGAGAATTCTTTGGAGACGCATAACCACACCTTCACAGAAAATCTAGATTTTATGTCTGGGTGTTTGTATATGAATTGAGCTAGCGTGGTCTTTCCTATCCCTCCAATCCCTGCAATTGCAAATACAAGGATTCCTGATCTGATCCTTTGTGTATCCTCCTCCTTTGTTAACATGGCAACGAGTTTCGCTGTATCCTCCTCAATTGTGGATCCAACAACATCAGACTCCGCAGTCGGAGATGACATTCGGAAGGAGGCTGATCTAGAAGGAGGTTGATCAGTAGATGGATAATATGTGGATGGGAGTAGCTGGAACTGTGCTCTGTCCTTGGATATATCATCAAGCTCGAGATTGATATTCTTGATACGTCTACCGATCTGGTGGCGCAGGCACAAACTTCCAGTGCATGCACAAAGCAGCAGGGAGGAGGTACTGTAATTAGAAGAAGAAGAAGGGCTTACCTGCAGGAGCAGTTGTTTCGTACGGAATTCATCGATGACATCGTCGGCATCGTACATGACATCTTTCAGTCGACCCATAAAACGGCGGACGGCTGGGTCATGGACTGCCTTCTTCTCGGCATCCTCGAGGACACTCTGGATCAGCTGAAGCTTTCCTTGTAGCTTGACGAGCTCTCCCTTCACTCCGAACAGTATCGTAACTTCTTCCTCGATCAGGGGGGCCAGCTTCTGGACTAATAGTCTGACGGATGAGCTAAGTATCGTTGCCATTTCCTTTAACTCCCTCTTTCTCTGGTTTAGTTTAGTTTAGTTCTCTCAAGCACAACACTACCAGGTCTGGTAATGTGAGTAGTATAAGAAGACGGTTTGAATAATTGATTATTCAGTCTCTCAACTTGCATGGTCGGGTCGTGTCGTGTTTTTCATGGCATCCCCGAAGAACAGATGGTCTCCATAGGTCTACAAGAGGAGTACTTAAAATTCTTGCAATCGACACCAAAACACAACCACATGCTTTATAACCATGCTTTATAACCATATGATTCAAAAAAAAATTGTTACCACGTCAGCATGTTTTATAACCACATGATTCAAAAAAAAATATATGGCTGAGATTGTTTGGTGCAATATCTCGTCTATATATATATAATATATATATATATATATATATATATATATATATATAATATAATATATATATATATATATATAATATATATATATATATATATATAGGGTTAATTAGTTGTACCCCCCTATGGTTTGTACATATTTTGGTAATTGTTCCCGTTGTTTCAAAAATAAAGAACACCCCCCTGTCTGCTTAATTTTTCACTCATTTTCTTCTATGCACCAGGGGGTACAACTAATTAACTTTATAAATCAGGGGGATGTTCTTTATTTTTAAAACAACAGGGACAGTTACCAAAATATGTACAAACCATAGGGGGGTACAACTAATTAACCCAATATATATATATATATATATATATATATATATATATATATATATATATATATATATATATGATAAACGGTATATAGTCATATTCCTGTTAGAAATATTGCTTTTCTCTATTAAAAATTTGTAGACAAAATAAACCAAATTAAAGTTACCGGCATTCGATTCGGAAAAGTCATGCACGAAGCACTGTCCTATGAGTTGATCCGAGTCTATGTGCAGACTTTTTTCGAATACTCCTAGTAGTAAATTAAACGCCACTCTACATGTTTTCTGTCGTTGCACACAACTCCGGAAGAATGATCCAAACTTAGCTTTGCCCAGAAGATAGAAAGAATTAGAATGGAAGTGGATGATTGAAATGAATTAAATTTTTAGGAGGAATAGATAGAATTTTTAGAGAATGAAAACTTTTTCTTCGTGCAACAACACAAAGGAGACATGTATATATAGGAACCATGTCACAAAATCAATATATCAATGGTCTTTCAATATGATTTAATAGGAATAAAGGTGTGATAAGGGGTAATAATGTGACCGTTTTAGGGAGTTAAAGAAATGATTCGTGATAAGATTTTAATGTGAATAAAGGAAAAAATTGGTTTTTTTCACCAACAATTACAACAATCATGTTGGAATTGTGGTAGCCCAACTAGCTAGTAGGAACAAATTTGGAGTAGGAGAAAATTATAGAGAGAAGATTTTTGTGGAAGAGAAATGGAAGAAAAGAAATACATTGGAAGAGTTTACACACTTCTTAAATACAGTATGGAATAATTCTAGACTCTTGCAATTAATATTAGGATATCTCTAGAACATAGATACATTGTTGGAATTGTGGTAGGCCAACTAGCTAGTAGGAACAAATTTATAGTAGGAGAAAATTAAAGAGAGCAGATTTTGGTGGAAGAGAAGAATGGAAGAAAAGCAATTTTATAATAGCATTAAGCTTTTTAATTTTTTGTTGTGTACAAAATGAGGGGAGAGCATCCCTTTTATATGACTCTTGGAAGAGTTTACACACTTCCTAAATATAGTATGGAATAATTCTAGACTCTTACAATTAATATTAGGATATCTCTACAACATAGATACTTTCAGAACATTTTAGGTATAGAACTTCCTAGAATATGGACTGAACTCAAAACTAAAAAAAGGCATAATGAACAAAGCCCAATGGTAGTGGATTAATTAGATTTGTTGGGCTAAAAAACAAATCAAGTTTATTTTCCAACACTCCCCCTTAAACTTGATTTGTAATTCCAAGTAGTCTTCTTAACTTGAAAAATGCATCTTGTTTAAGTGGCTTGGTGAAGATGTCGGCAACTTGGTCTTGAGATTTTACATACTTCATCTGCATTTTCTTCCTTGCAACACACTTCCTTATGTAGTGATACCTTGTGTCGATGTGTTTGCTTCTATCATGGAAGACCAAATTTTTCGCTAAAGCAATAGCCGAACTATTATCAATATAGATATCTATTGGCTCCTCTTGTGGCATGTGAAGCTCCTTCATTATACTTCTAAGCCAAATCGCATGACAAATACATGAAGTAGCGGAGACATATTCGGCCTTACATTTTGATAGTGTCACAATTGATTGCTTCTTTGAACTCCATGTAAAAGCAGTATCTCCCATAAGAAACATGAGTCCGCTAGTACTCTTTCGATCATCAATATCTCCAGCCCAATCACTATTGCTATATCCAACAAGCTTGAAATCATTGGATGATGAGTAAAGTAGGCCATAGTCAAGTGTACCTTTGATGTAGCAAAGAATCCTCTTGACGGTCTTCAAATAGGCAGTTGTTGGTGATTCCGTATAGCGGCTAATGAGTCCAACTCCATATAGAATATCTGGCCTTGTACATGCAAGTAGCGCAAGCTTCCAACAAGACTTTTGAAAAGTGTAGGATCAACTCTTCCGCTTTCTTCGTGCTTTGACAACTTGATTCCACATTCCACAGGCGTGCTTATGGGCTTGCAATCACTCATGTTGAACTTTTGAGGACATCTTTTGCATAGTTTTCTTGGGAGATGAAGACACCATCTTCGGTTTGCTTTACTTCGATACCAAGGTAGAAGGACATAAGACTGATGTCGGTCATCTCGAACTCCTTTCCTATATCTCTCTTGAACTCTTCAAATAACTTTGGACTATTTCCTGTGAATATCAAATCATCCACATACAAGCAAACAAGCAAAAGATCCCCATTCTCGTACATTTTAACATAGAGGGCATGTTCATGTGAACATTTAACAAAGTATCTTGGAAATATTTATCAATTATACTATACCATGCCTTTGGTGCTTGCTTCAAGCCATACAAGATTTTTTTTTTCAATTCTAAGAATTTATCTTCTTGTCCTTTTACGTCGTAGCCCATGGGTTGCTCCACATAGACTTATTCTTCAAGAGTACCATTTAGAAAAGCCAATTTCACGTCCAATTGGTTAAGTTTCCATTTATTTTGAGTCGCTAAAGAAATTATCAACCTTATAGTCTCCAATCGAGCAACGAGAACAAATACCTCATCATAGTCGATGCCCGCTCTTTGATTGCAGCCTTTTTGCAACTAATCTTGCCTTGTACCTTTCAACTTCTCCTTTAGCATTCTTCTTAGCCTTGTATACCCACTTGACTCCAATTGCATTTTTCCCTTTCGAAAGTGTCGCTAGCTCCCAAGTGTTGTTCTTCACGATAGCTTTAATTTATTCATCCATAGCATCTCTCCATTTATTGTTTTGTGTAGCTTCTTCGAAACCTATTGGTTCACAATCGGCAAAAAGGCAAAAAAAATGTTAGGACATTTTGATTTTCAGTTACCTCATATACTTCTTGTAGGCTCCTCACGCGTGAGACTCTTCTTTCGTACAAGGATGATGGTGGAGTGTCTTCTTGAGATAGTGGTGGCGACACATGGGATAGGCTCTTGTGCTTCTTCATGTACTTGTTCTTTGTTATCTTCTTCCACGAAAGGAACCAAGGCATAACTTGATTCTTGGACATCCCATTACCATAGGCTTTCCTCATCAAACTCCACGTCTCTACTATAACAATCTTCTTGTTGCTTGGATTGTAGAGCTTGTAACCTTTGAACTTGAGTCATAGCCGATGATGACAAACTTTTCACTCTTGTCACCAAGATTGGATCTTCTTTCATCCGGTACGTGTGCATATGCAATGCTTTCGAATACCTTAAGATGAGGGACGCTGGGCTTTCTTCCACTCCATTCTTCTTGTGGTGTGTTTTCCCATACGCTTCATGTAGAAGAGTGGTTGGATAAGTAGACGGCACAATCGACGGCTTCCGTCCAAAATTCTTTGGGCATTTTCTTGCTCATTAACATGCTCCGAGCCATATCAAGGATAGTTCTCTTTTTTCTTTCAGCCACTCTATTTTGGTTGGGGGGATCTCAGAACTGTTAGAGAACAATGAATTCCATTTTCTTCACAATATTGATTAAATTCATGAGATGTAAATTCGCCTTCTCTATCGGA
Source organism: Iris pallida (assembly GCA_029216955.1). NCBI lineage: Eukaryota > Viridiplantae > Streptophyta > Magnoliopsida > Asparagales > Iridaceae > Iris > Iris pallida. The sequence continues at coordinate 11,166,675 of JANAVB010041818.1, read as the reverse complement.
CCTCAGAGCCATAATTTATGGCTACTTTCTTTTTCAACAAGTGCTTTGAACCTTTAAATGCATTAAATGCCTTTGACTTTTGTTTTAAGAAATACACCCAAGTCTTTCTAGACTAATCATCAACAAGAAGGAGAAAATATATATTCTTGGTATATAAGCAAGGTTTGATTGGCCTACATATATCAGTGTGCACAAGTTACAAGGGCTCCTTGGCTCTTGTGGTGGCCTCCTTGAGAAAGCTTTTTCTAAATTGCTTCCCAAGCAAGCATCCTTCACATAATTGATCTGGATGTTTGATGGAAGAAAAACCTCCAACCATTGATTTTGTAGACAATAATTTTAGTCTCCCAAAATTCAAATGTCCAAATCTTAAGTGCCAAAGCCAAGAAGCATCTCCATAGCATGCCTTTAGGCACATTGCCACATCATTTTGAATATTTAGCAAGAACATTCTACTTCTTGTCATTGGCACTTTGGCAATCAAATTATTTCTTTGATCTCTTATTGAAAGGCTACGATCTCTCAAGTGAATATCATATCCTTTTTTCTAATTGTCCCATGCTCAACATATTATTATTTTTATATTTGGAAGATAATAGACATTGGAAATAAATTGATGCCTTCCATCGTTCAAGCGTATTAAGATTTTACCTTTTCCTTTCACCGGTATTTGGGATTCATCTCCGAAGGTGATGTTGCCGCCGATGGACTCATCAAGCTCGACGAACATGCTTTTGCTTCCATACATATGGTTTCTTGCACCGTTGTCAAGGTACCACGTATTCTTCTCCATGCTTTCTTCTTCTTTATGCCAAAAATAGAGTTGAGTTCCCTTGCATTTCTTCTTCAACATAGTGAGCTTTCCCTTCAACATTTTTAGTAGTGTTTCTACAATCCGATGCATAATGTTCAAGCTTATGACAATTATAGCATTCAACTAGAGATTTATCATACCTTTGGCTTACATCTCTTCTTGTGAAGCTTCCTCTTCCACGTCCTCTTGTAGGATAGTGTTTGTCTCTTTCTCCATTGATGAATGTCTTGTAATGAGTTCTTTCCTCTCTTCCACGACCTCGACCACGACCTCTTTGACTTCTTTTATTGGTGAAGCACTACAAGAAAAATGACGTTTGTTGACGGTTTATTTCTTAACGGTCGTGAAAACCCATCAAGTAAAGGGATTATCTTGACGGTTTTAGCTATACGTAAAAAAAAAAATACATATTTTATGTTAATTTAGCAAATTTGTACCATAATAGTTAACTGTTTTAGAGGATACGTCAAGAAATATTATTTTATTTATTGACGGTTTGATGATAACTGTCAACTAATATATACGGGAGAAAATTACCACAATTTTTTTAGCTGCCATTATAGTAATTTTTTGAAACATATTATATTTGATAACGGTTCCAAAGAAGAATTCATGTGCCATTTTGGTAATTATTCTTCAACTCTATTTACATTTATCCTGATCCCTTTGCTTTTCCCTTCTCTCTCTCTCTCTCTCTCCATTTCATCAAACCCTCTCAAATGATCCCGTGAGCATATGCCCATGGGAGATCTTCCCGGAGAAGCCCACTCCTCCTCCTCTTCCTCTATCTTTCCCTATAAATCCATTCCCAAATTTCCTTCTACTTCTCCATCCAAAAATTAGGGTTTCCAGGAAGGGGAGGTGGGGGAAGAAGCACTGCTCTTCATTCGAGTACAAGAGAACGTGTTTGATCTGGTATTATTCCTCTTTTGGCTAAGGTTTTTTCTCTTTCGGTTAGGGTTTTGCTTGATTTTATTAATTTTTAGGGCTGAGCCAAAAAGGAAAATTTGGGGCTTTGCTCCATCTCCATCCGTCTCGTCATCTCCAAGGTCTCGATCCCTACTCTACTTCTCATTTTTTTTACATTAGGAAGTAGCTTGACCAAGCTACGCTCGGGGATCGGCCACGCAGGACCCGGAGCTCCTCTTTTCGAGCAACTGAACTCCGGCACCACCCGCTGATCGGCCACACAGGACTCGATCGTTTCCTTCGGTCCCGTACCACAGCGTATCAGCCTTCGGTCCGGGATCGCCTATCAAGCATGGCCGTCGATGCCTTCAGGTGAGCTTTCCCATCTTCTTTCTTTCTATGATCACTTTTTCTCTATTAAAATTTTAACAAGTAGATGAGAATATAGTTTTTAGGATAATTGAATAATAGAACCAGTTGGGGATGTGTCCCTAATGGGACTTTAGATTTTTGGTTGTTTAATAGAAGTTGGACACTCTGGTAGGTTGTTTAATTAGTGTATTAGCTTGTTTCAAAAACAGTGGTTGCACCCGAACATTGTGCAAGTCCTTGTTGTACGTTATGATGAGTTTTATATCTTTTTTAGTATTAATTCTGGTTCTAAAATCATATATTATTGCTGGATTGTGCGTTCTCTCCGTTTTCGGAACCTGCTGCAATTTATTGACCATGTTCTATATCGGTGAGTGGTACTCTCGGATCCCCTTTTGCTTGTGGTCTTATGTTTATGCACTTTTATTACTAATGTATAATTGTTCTCTTTTCTATCTGTATTATATGTTGAACAATAATTGCATGATTCTAGTTTCTAATATATTTAAGACCATGAACTGAAGGAAGAACCAATTTATGTAGGGTTTCACTTCATAAATGCTAGATAATTTGTTCTTCCTGAAATCTATATAGATAGAGCTGCTCTTATTCCCTTGCAAAAATTCATTTTAATGGTCTTTTTCTTTGAGACTTTTATGTTTTTATGATCATTTGCCTTTGTAGTGAGTTATACAATTTATTACTGGTTGGCTTCTAATTCTCTTCTTGGATAATCTTGAACTTATTTTTAGTAGCCTCAGCATTTGAGTGTACTATCGTATAGCGAACTAGCCATTAAAGCAAATGTATATTCATGTTGTTGGAATAATTCTTGGAGTTTCTATGTTGTCAAACCACTTATTATAGACATTCCTTGGCTTCATATAAACGTTTTACAAGTTCTATTGATTAGAGATAATTGTTGATGCCCAAAATTATCATAACTCATTCATACATTTACACATGGGACACAGCATGTCACAGTGGTGCTATTTTTGATTCACTAGGCTTGGCGGAGAAGATGAATTTGATCTAGTCCAAGACAGAGTGGAATGGCTAGAGTAACAGATAAATATAGTAATGTCACAAGAAGGATGATCTTTGAAGATGTTACTAGACCCACGTTGGACATCCTGATTGAGAGCAAAACAATAAGTAAAAAAGAAATGCTTGTTGGTTCCAAAGTGGAGTTATTTTGGCACAAGCATATGTCCTAATAGTTATCAATGGACATAACAATATGAGAGATGAACTTCAGCTAAACTTCTCTTCCTGCTAGTGTTAGGAAGTTTAGTCTAGGTTCCCCCATCTAGCATAAGCTTTGCTAGATGAAAGCTTACCTAATCATAGGTGTTAACCTAAGACAACTTTGAATGCCAAGTATTCAAATAACTATTATGCTTACTTGAATGTCATGTAATATTGAATCACAGTATCTGGAGTCACCCTCTGCTTGGAAATAAAGAAGCTAATAAAACACTCTCTATAGGAACGACAAATAGGAAACTATTTGCTTGACCCCAAATGAAAATAAGTACCAGCTGTTAATATGGTTAGGTGAAACTTATCAAAATTATAATGTGTGCAGGAATATAAAGAACTTGGCTATAAATGATCAATTGAAATATCAAATGAACAAAGGGCACTAATAGGTTGGCTGACTAGATCCATGAAAATGATGCCATGTCAACACGTTCAGATGGAATGATGTTCAGGCCATTGTTACCAGGATCCAGAATGAAACAAAACTTGAATGAATTAAAGGTTGTGTTCGAGTAAATTTGAAACTGAAATATTTTTTGGGTCCGGTTCGGTTTTACAGGAATCCACCAGAACTAGACCCGTTGACGATCCTACTTTACAACACATACTTCCATCTTAATTCAGACCAGGGTCTGAGTCAAAGGCAAGGAAAGTCAATTGCCTTCCAACTGCTTCACTGCATATCAGATGTAATGCAGTTAGTTGATCTTTAAAACCTTGAAATACATGTCTTGTACATATGACCATCTTTTTTGGCCTGCCTGCAAGAAAAGGTAGCTTACTTTTTTTCTAAATGGGCCCAATGAGTTAACATTGCCATCGTACTTGTACCTTGTTTTATCATGTTTTATGTGAATTATCATGTTATAGTAGTTGTGCAAGATTTTCATATGTAACTAATAGTTTTAGATTAAGTTGATCAATTTTTCTTCATCTTTTCAGAATTTTTGTTCGAGAAGGGACAATTTTCTGTGGGGTTTTTGACGGCCATGGCCCATTTGGACATGGTTTCAAGTCAGGTCAGAGATTCTCTCTCTTAAGCTAAGTGCTCAATGGGAAGTAATTAACGATAACAATGATTGTAAAGCTAATAGTATTAGCATTGTAGGTAGCATGAATTCAGAGGCCATGTCTAATTGTCTTCTGTATATCTAGAAGAAGAGTCCAGGGGTTCCTTTGACTTTGAAGAGAGAGAGAGAGAAGCATCCAGAGACATTTATGGCTCTGAAACAGTCTTTCCTTAAGGCCTTTAAAGTTATGGATAAGGAACTAAGAATGCATTATTGATTGCTTTTGCAGTGGCACAACAACAGTCACTCTTGTGAAGCAGGTGGATTGTGGATTACAACATTAGTTTCTATAGTGTGGCTTATGAAGTATTCAAGTTAATTGTTTCTAATGAGACTAAAGCTTTCTTGATATCTTCTTGCGACATACTTGTAGGGCCAAGATCTTGTAACTGGTAACATCAGCGATTCTAGAGCTATACTGGGAACAAGGGACCAAGTTGATTCTTTGATTGCGGTTCAATTGACTGTTGATCTTAAGCCAAATATTCCAAGTATGATGTCAACCCTTTTTCCTTAGATTTGTTCTGTTGTTTACTGTAATTGTCTAGTAACCATTGGTTTAGGTACCGATAGATTTTTCTACATCCGTGATGCTGGCTTGGGCCAGACTTTTTTTTCTTTTTACTTTCTTGTCTCTTTTTGACTGATAAAAGATATTGATTTCAAGTTGAATAATGCTATGGATTGTTTAATGTGCCCCACAAATACCCAAGAACTAATTGGGGACATGATGTTTATCTTCTTAGCAAATAATATTTTGTTATGCCACTTTAGATTTTGTAAGTCTCTTTAGATGAGAGTATCACTTGGTTGGAAATACCAACATGGTCTGGGGGAATTTCCAAAAGGTGAAAACTTTGCCGACTTTGCATTTTTGTAGTTGGAGCAGGCACCTATCTAGATAAAAATATAGACGCCCATGCTAACTCAATCTTTTGACTTGTGTAGGTAACCACTGAGCTTGTTTTGTGGAGCTATGGGAATATCCAAAGTCATTGGATCGGCAGCAACTGTTTTGCTATTGGAATCTATTCCTATTACCTCATTTTATGCCACTCCATTTGTTTCATATTTGATTGCTCTTGTATCTCATCCAAACATATTGCGTATAAAACAACCATAATATCATTATTTAATACATTTGTAGCGGTAGATGCAAATTTGGACATGTAGTAGCAATTTTGCAGATTGGGAAATTGTTTTTCTCCTTTCTCTTTGATGATACCTTTAAAATTGTTTGAGAAATTTATTTGTAGTATTTCAGTACCTTATATTGCTTGAAACAAGTTCCTTGTGGATGGCGTTGTACTTTTGAGTTTTATGTTGAAGGGAATACGGTTCTCAAGATGCTAAAGGTGATGTGAATATGATTAGGAAAGTTTGCTCCCATCTTAAGGATTTTTATTTGATCGAACATTTTAGTCCAGGCTCAATGAACTAGGATCCATATATTTACTTTGAGTTAGCAAAAAGAAGAAAAATGATTAAAACAGATTCCAGATTATAAAGGTTTTTGGTTATGTTGGACACTTGGTCACTTCTCCCTACAAATTAATTGTGTGAGATTTGACAGAGGCCCATCCGATCCTAACGCTTGTTTTTCTATGAAATGTAGAATATTCATGAGATGAAGAGTATTGTTCCTAATAGTAAATTACTATAGGTTAACAATATATTTACAAAGATACAAAAATGACACTGTCCTTGTGTCTAAATTTTAGAGTCTTCCCCGTGCCCATGTTGAAGTGCAACATGTGTGTCTTCACTCGCTAATCATATTCCAAAGTTTAATGTTAAAGAACTAATATCAAGCAATGACTCTAGATTAAGCTGATATAAGATTTTATTTGCTGGTTTAAGTGCAGAAGTGTTGTCACTGCTGTTTCAGGGTAGATACATAGGTCCATGTAAATGTATGAGGGGCTATTTTATCGAATTCTACCCAGTACAAAAGATAAATAAACAGAAAGTATAAAAACTAAGTAAGCATAATTTACTAATTTCTGTTTTTTTTCTTCTCGTAATTGCTTGCAATAGTGCTTGTCTAGGTTTGATTGTGATTAAAGGCTTCAATGCTCATGGATAAATTTGCTTTCATAGCCAAATTTAATAGCTTGGGAAGAGAATTTCATCATGCACATGACATCTTTTTTTATACAGAACAAAATTGCCTAATAATACTAACAGCTACTATATGCTTGGCTTGAAGAAATTTTTAATACCGTTTACTTTCTCTGTTTTGGGTGTATGATATCTAAGTTTTTCTCCACTCTCTACTTTGGTTGGGACTACTAGTTATTTTTTACTTGGTTTTGCTTTTGGTGGGTTAGAGTTTTACTGATACTTGCTTATTGATACAAACGTCTACTTGGATGTTGCTTTTGATGGCTTGTTGACAGTTTGTTGGGTCTCCTTTGATTTGTCATATGCAAAGGTTGGGTGTGGTTCATATTGTACTCCTGGACGTTATTTTTTGTAGTTTGGACGTGGTTGATACAATAATCTGGGACTTTTTGGTGGCTTGGTTGATTCAACCGATATCACATTTTGGTGGCTTGGTTGATTCAACTGATATTGTTCTCAGTTATCAATTTATTGTGTGAATTTTATGCATAAAAGTGTCGATTTTTAGAATTAGAATTACATGAACTACATGTAACTTCTCACTTACCGTCTCTATCCATTGGACATAGCCTTTATTCTAATTTGATGTTCCTAGATTCTTAGAATTTTTTTTTATTTCTCACAACACTTGTCATATATCTTATTCTCAGTTGAAATAAGCAATTTTTTTTTTAGAGTTTTTGTTCTTAGTTGATATCAGTTTATACAAACATATGCATATAATGATTAAATATATTTTTCTTCTTCTCTCAGGAACTACATAGAAAATGAAGGTGCTGTGAATATGGGAGGGATGTACTCCAGTCGGGGTTGCTATATATTTTATTTCTAGTTATATAAATATCAGTTTTGGATGTTTAAGATGTACAAAGACTACATACTTTGGTTGAATATGTTGTGGTTGGACGTGTGTTGGATGTTTGTGGTTAAAGTTATGTTGGATGTGTTGGAAGTTTGTGGTGTATGAACAATATAGTTTGTTAATATAAAAATTGGATATTACAGTTATTTGATATGTGTATATCTTCTGGATTTTTGATGTTATGTGTGTGTTCGATTTATTATATATAATTATAAATAAAATTTTGGCTATACAAAATTTAGCTTCTCTTGACGGTTATAAACGTCAACAATTAACTCAATTTTGCTGCAACTGTTCTTTTTATTGAAGATTTTTTTGACGGCTAATAACCGTCATCTAGGCCGGAGTTAAGAAAAGTTTTCATCTACATTGATAGTTCTAAAAACTGCTATTTTGACGGCTAAAAACAGTCAAGAAAACTACTTTATATGACGGCGAAAAATCGTCAAGAAAAGTCCTGCCAGCGACCGTCAAGAAAAGGGGGGGACTTTTCTTGACTCCGGCCTACTTGACGGATCCGCAACCATCAAGATACCCCTTTTTTGACGGAGAAAAAACTGTCAAGAAAAGCCTTCTTTCTTGTAGTGAAGCTTTCTTCTTTCTCCTTCAAAGTGAGCTTCATTTGAAGGACTTGCTCCAGCGTCTCTTGCGTTTTCTTTTTCCTTGCTTCATAGGCTTGTAATGAGCCCTTAAGTTGCTCAATAGGCGTGGTCTCCAAGTCTTTAGTTTCTTCAATAGATACTACGATTTGCTCAAATTGTACGTGGAAGTAAAGAGCGAAGAATTTTCTCCATCACTCGAATGTTGGTTATGCTTTCACTGTTTCTTTTTAATTGATTAACAATGGATAAAACTACAGCAAAGTAATCTAGTATAGTTTCAGACACTTTCATATGTAAAGCTTCAAATTCACATCTTAAAGTTTGGAGGCGTACCTTCATCACCTTCTCCTCTCCTTTGCAAGAAATTTGAATACATGCGAGGTTGTTGCACTTGAAATCAACTTGAATGCATTATCATCCACCGCTTGGTAGCTGAGGAAAAGAGCTTTCTTCTCCCCCTTTCTTGAAAGCTTTCAACAACTCATGTTGAGCTTGAGATAATGAAGCCTCATCTTGTGGCTTATCATAATCTTTTCAACGACCTCTCTTGCATCTTGTGCTCCTATCAAAGCCTTCATCTTGATGCTCCAATTGGCATATTTGCTCTTGTTGAGGACATGAACTTGGAAGGGAGTCATCTCGCTTGCCATCTTTAACCTCGAACCGCCTTGCTCTGATACCACTTTGTTGGAATTTGGTAGGCAAACTAGCTAGTATGAACAAAATTGGAGTGGAACAAAATTATAGAGATAAGATTTTGGTGGAAGAAAAGAATGAAAGAAATAAAATTTTATAATAGTACTAAGCTTTTTAATTTTTTGTTGTGTACAAAATGAAGGGAGAGCACCCCCTTTTATAGGACTCTTGGAAGAGTCTACATACTTTTAAATATAGTATGGAATCATTCTACACTCTTACAATTAATATTTGGATATCTCTAGAACATAGATATTTTTATGAACATTCTAGGTTTAGAACTTTCTAGAACATAGACTAAACTCAAAACTAAAAAGGCCTAATGACAAAGCCCAATGGTAGTGGATTAATTAGATTTGTTGGGCTCAAAAAACAAATCAAATTTATTTCCAACAATCCCCCCCCAAACAAAAAAAACCAAGTTTGAAACCAAAGATAACAATATTCAAAAGGAGTAAAGATGAAGAATTTTTGGGCAATGATGCATAGATGAAACGGACTACAACCTTGATTCTTACTTAGTGACTATTGTATTTATCTGAAGAAGTGTTTGATAGACTATGCCTTGAATCAGACTTCTTGAACCAGATTCAGAAAATAATACACATAGTACGCTAAAGGTTCTTGGGTCTATCGGGGTAGCACCTTTGAATGGCCAGACGCACTTTTTCCTTACTCATGGGAGTTGTCTGGGATCGCCTTGTCCCATAGCCGCGACCTTCACGATCTCTTATATAGGTAAGTCCTCGAAGGGTTGGTGATTGGAGTCGACCCTGCATAACTATGCTTAGACCTATTAAGAGTTTTTAAAACTCATCCTAACCAAATCACACCAGAACACTGTCACCATAGGGATGGGGTATCCATGTACAACATAGTACAACCTCTTGAGCATTAGTTTAAGAGAATTTAATCTTAGGACAATGTTCCTTAATAGTCATCTAAGTCTAGCTTGTTCCTTTCCATTGAACCAGCTTCTTGGGATCTCCAGTCAAACTCGGTTGGGTTGCCATTGCTGGTAACTTACTTATAGGCTTAACCCTATCCCCTTCGATGATTCTAGGATTAATTTCCTAGGCAAACTCTTCTTCAAGAGTAAATAAACTCTTCGTCAGAGATCTATAAAGTTCTTTTATGACATTTATAGTCAAAAACTACATTTTTGCCATTTATAATGCTCTTTTAATATCTTAAAATGCAACTGTAGGTACCTGTTCATCTTAGAATTCACAAGATCATGCTTTAATAGTCCTTTAGCATAATTTATAAAAAAAGACGGGTACAAAAATATATAGATCATGTATATGCATAATAAGATGCTTGATCTATTCAGTTTCAATACTTTATGAAGTCATAGCAAAAGTGAAATTGGGCCTCAATTTTATTTGATATATACATTAGTAAGATATATGAGCCATTCAGCTTCAGCACAAGCTATGTTTAAATATACCATTCAAATTCTTTGATACTCCTAGCTATGATAGTTTGTTACATGGACCTATCAACTTATGAGTATCTTATTTGTTCCACAGGTGAAACCTTATACTGAATCTTCGTAATCTTTAGTATTTTTGTAGGAATGATATTTAAAGCACTATACTATAGTGGAGGTGAATATAGTAGGTAGCAAAAAATTAGTTATTAAAAACTATTAGTAGCAAGATCACAGAAATATATCACAGCAGAGAGCAAACACAAACACAAGGATATATACAGGTTTTCTCTTGTGAGAACTAATCCAGTCGGAGGAACTCCAGCTTCCAGTTGAAATACTCTAGAAAAATTATAAGTTTTTATACGAAGTCCTTGCAACTTCTACAATGCGAGCTTTGATCCGAAACACTCAACCAACTTCAATTGAGAAGTGTCTATCTTCAATCAAGCCTCTGATTACAATCACTGTGAAACTTCTAGACCGTATCGTACTGGCAAATCGACTAGAGGATTGTAACTGATTTAGGATTTGAAAATGAAATCTTAGAAGGTTTTGGAAGACCCTAGTAGGCTTAGAGAGAAGAGAGAATAAATTGGTATGTTGAAATGGTAATTTTTTTCTCTATTTATAGGTTTTCCAAAGGGATAATTCGGACAGAATTCAGACAGAATTTGGGCAGAATTTTTTGAGAGAATTTCGGAAGATAGTCGTTGTATCCGTAACTGCGGGGAGACTGAGTTTGAAAGCCAACGTTCCACTAACCGAACTCTGGCCAAATTTCGGCTGAACTCGGTCTGAATTTTGTTGGTCTAGAATTGGTTTGGTTAGGGTTTTGGAAATCGGGTTTTAGGCTTTTTGAGAAGTCAAGTAGTTAGAAAGTAGTTTGGGCTTTGTAAGTGAGTTTGTTTTTAAAATGAAAACATTTACGGATAGCCTATTTGCCAGTACGACTCGGTGTAATTTATATTTTTAGACTTAATAAATTATGAAAAATACATTGATAATGAAAATACAGACTCAATGGCAAAAAGGCTTCAAGTCTTGAACAGTAGCAGTAGCAGTTTGAGCATATCGTCCAAGTAACCCTTATATCGAGACATGGTTAGATCAATTATTAAAATCAGGTTTGACCATGAGCAATGGACCAACAATCTCTCACATTTTGATAATTAACAAACCTTGATCGATATAACATCTTGATCTTGATTTGACCAAAAAATATCAAAATTTGTAAGGTACTGTTCTGTACTGTCTCTTCTTGGTAGAAATTGTCCTGAAAAAGATGTTAGATTATTTTCTCCTCCGTTGTCACTTAGAAAAATAGTTGCAAAGAAAGAAGCTCCCCCGCAATTCATGCATAAGAGACGAAAGTTTAAGAAATGTCGAGTTAAATAAAGAAATAACATAAAGTTCACAGTCATTTTTATGAAAGAAGCATCAGTTAAGATATAGTGCTAAGCATAAAACGGAGAGGTGCATACCAAAAAGAAACAATATACCCTGAATATAGAAAATGCATAATAAAAAGAGTTTGAATACATCAACGTAGCATCTCAAAAATAGTCGAATAAGTACTAAAAAATAAAAGTACTACTATCTTGGAATGTCGGAGCATTTCCAAGAACACATAGACATAAGGTGGAGTCTAATCAGATACCATCTAGACAAAATCCAGTAACGTCTAGATCAAATCCTCAGTTGCTAAACAGAATTATCATCATTGCGATCAGCATCGCCACTATGTCCAGAAGGACCAGCCTCAGAAGTGCCAGCTCCATGAGATGGGTGTGGAGTAGCACCAGAACCACGGTACCAATCATAAGCGTTATCGGACTCAAAGAAGTGATGAACCGCCTCATCATCATTGCGGTAGTCGGATACAGTAGGATCTCATGGAAGAGAACTAACATGCTGACCAGTCTGGGCAAAACGTAGATCCGCAAAGGAGTTTGCAAGTGCCTGAAATCGACCAGCATCTCGGAACTTGTGTTCCTTCAATATGTCAGTAACAAACGCTCGCAAAGAGTTGTGATCATCCAGCTGAGCACACCACATATCAAACAAGTGATGGTGGAGACCCTCAAATGTCATAGGATAATCCTGAGGTGGAGGAGGTGGTACAATAGGAGGAGCAGGAGGGACAGCTACGCTGCGACGAGAGAGAGCTGAAGATACTTGAGCTCTAAGTCACGAGCACAAGAAGATAAATCGATCTCAAAGTGCTGGAAGATGATAGGAAGGATCATCGCATAGATAAGATTTCTGTTCCTCTCACGACATCTACCCATCATCTGGATAATCGTCTTAGGGACAGAAAATGGAATCCCTTTACGAATATGATAAAGTACAGACATTTCAAGGGTGGTCACATCGTCTTTGAAAGTGGATCTTGGCAGAATAGTGGAATAGACAATACAATATAACTAATAAAAGAATAAGTTCAAATGAGCAGCTTTAAACTTTCTGGGACGAACATGATTAGGAGCACAGAGTTGGTTCTTAAAACTGTTTAAAGTCGTGTCCTCTAAAAATTCAAATTCAGTGATATCGTTTAGCAAAGCACCTTCATTTGTAATGTTTAGGATTTTTGCTAAGTCGTCATCATTGAATTGAATTTCTATGCCAACAACACGACTCTTAACAAAATAAGTGTTATCGGCTAAGGTGAAGTTGCAGTAAAATAGCCGAATAACATTAGTGGCAATGGAAAAAGAATGAGTGACAAAGTTGTGCAATCCCAAATTATCAAAATAGGGTTTGTGTGACGGAAAGATCGTCCACTTAATCGGTATGCCGGGGCATATGTTGCGAATTAAAAAATTTGTATACCATGTCACGACCCGCTACCCAAATTGTTGGGCCGGGCCGAGTCATGTCCAGCCTACGCTTGAGATAAAACGTAGTAAGCTGTTCTAAAGACAACATGATAAGACTAAATGTGCTAACAGTTCTATAAGTGAATAAAAGTCATAAATACTCCAAACACAAAAGTTGTCTCATATAGAAATAAGTCCAAGTACAAGTCTGAAATATAAAACTGGATACATGTCTAGTTACAAAATACGTAGTCTAATACATGACTACACTAAATATCCCAAGCAGCTATGCAAACTAGACGAGTTTCCCCGCAGGAACATCCTCGTAAAGCAAAGTCGGGTCCTCGGCAGTATCTCTATAATATGAGTCGCAGAGTAACTCCTCCTCAGTAAGGATACCTACAACGTTATCCTGTCAGGACGGAAGCAAGTACTGAATCTAACAAACATATAGTACTGATCATGTGATGAAAAGAAATGACATATCATGTTATTCAGTTTTTATTACATGGCAATAATTTATTGTTTTAAAGCTTGAAACTGTAGTAGGTGAGTGATCAGTCAATAGGTAATCAGGATGTACAGTGGTACATATCAATTTTCTGAAGTGTACATACGTACACTTAACGGCATCGGTGTACATCCATACACAAATGTGGGACCAGACATACGACACATATACATATAGAATGTAACGGTGCTCGGTAAATACATACGGAGAAGGGGGTCATGATCACGTACACTACTAGCAGTTTCCCCTTAACCCGTTATTTAAGCATGTGAGAGATATGAAAAGTATCCTAACATGGCAGAGACTGAAAGTAATACAACATGTAAAGTTCTAACTTGCTACCCCAAGGATCAACATTTGACATGGTTGGTGAATCACAGTTTATGGTTTATAGCAGTATGTAAAGTTTGGAGAAAGTACTTGCCTCTAGCAAGGCGAAGCAAGCAAGCTGCAAAAAAAGTGCTATAGATGTCTGGTAACTCGTCACTGTAGAAATAAATACATAAACTTAGTTTTTACACTAAGCTAAAACACTAAGACACTGATTGGTGCAACACGACTTGTGACTGAGCACCTAGCCAAAATGATGACTTTAGCATAGGAGACCAATATGGGGTGACACACTACTATAACTAATTTTCTAGGATCTTTACACTAGTGAGGGGTGAGGTTCAATACGGCTAAAACTCAAAATAGCACAAAAGTTGCAAGTCGTAATTATTCAATAAATAAATCAAATAAATATTGTGTTCCAACAATTTTTGATATAGATAAAAAGCTTAATTTTACATAAAATAAAGTACCAAAATGATCCTTGTTAATTATAGAAATTTATTATAATTTTTTGGAATTTATTAACCAGTACAAGTATTTTATAAAAATCAGTTTTCCTAAGTACACAGAAAATGAGTTCTAGTTTCATATGCCAAAATGGTGGCAAAACTGTAAATTAAATACTGTAAAAATTATACTAATTTAGCTAAATTAATATAGTATCTAAATACTATTTTTCAGAATTTTAACAGCAATTAAAGTATTTTTTAGAAATTCAAAAATAGCATTGCACACAATCTAAAATTAAATAATTAATTATCTGTGTATTTTGTCCATGTACATAATTTGAACCAAAGCTCAAATACAGGACCCAAGGTCATGAATCAAGTCCAATATGACTTGTACAGGTCTTGAATGTGTGAAAATATATTTGGGCCCAAAAACCCATGCTAGGCTTGGACACCAAATGGTTGCAGTAATTTAAATACACAAAAATATAAAGACGTAAAAATACATAATAATTACTAATATCTTAATAAGGTAAAATTATACATAGTAGTTATAAAAGATATGACAAGTATATTTACATAATAATAATTTACACTAGGTAGAGTGAAATACATATATAAAATATATTTCTATAATATTTATACATACATATAATATATAGATATTTACTAATGATATATAATATATCTGTTAAAAATACACACACACACCACACACACAACACACACAAAACATATATATAATATAAGATATATATATTATATATATATTATATATATTTATATATATATATATATATATATATATATATATATATTATTATATTACTATTATATATAATATATATAAGAAAATACTTAACTTTAAAGTATATATATATATATATATTATATATATATATATATATATATATTATATTATATAATATATATATAATATATATTTATTATATATATGTATACATATAATAATAGTATATATATAATAATATATATATATATATATAATATATATATATATATATATCTATATATAATATATATATATATATATATATATATAATATATATATATATATATATATATATATATATATACACCTCAAATCAGTTTGGGCCGATCTGGTCTGCTGACTGGGGCAGGGGCGAGATCCCGTCGGGATCTCGCTCTTACCGTCTAACCTTCTGATGCTCGGTCCTGTTACCGTTTTGTGGGCAACACTTCGTGTTTCTCTCTTTGTTTTGGGTCGGTCTTCGCGCTAGGCGCGCTTACTTGTATAGCTTCGGCTTTTTGCGCATATCATTCAATAAAGGTTCTGTTTTTGTTCAATATATATATATATATATATATATATATATATATATATATATATATATATATATATATATATTATATATATATATATATATATATAATAGTACTAAATATAAATATATATATATATATATATATATATATATATATATATATATATATATATATATAAATACTGCACTATATATATAATATATATATATATGTACAGTATATATAATAATACATATATATATACAAATACATGTATACATATATATATATAAATAATAAACAAAAAGAAAAACAAAGGAAAAAGAAAAAGAAATAACAGCACAACGGGGGGGGGGGGGGGGGGGGGGGGGGCCTCGAACTCGGACCACTGGGCCGAGTTCTCAGACTCGGTCGAGCTGGCCAGGGGGTCAGCCCGCTCGTCGTGTTAGAGTTAGGTTTCGGTTTGTTTTATTTAGGTTTTAGTTAAAAATAACAGTAGCCCGAAATATCACTCTGTGTCCTGACAGTTTGGGACACAGAGTCTACGTGTCCGTGTTATGCACGACACGTACGAGTATCGATTCGCGTGTCCAAGCACTGGACTAGGGTCCCCGTGTCCTGGCGAACCACATACGTGGATTCGAGACACGTACGACACGAATATGACACTGCCACTTACGTGTCCGTCTTTAATAGGGGTTTCGAAGGCCGTGGACGGCGGAGGAGGCGTCGGTGAGGCGGCGCTTGGGCGGCGATCGATTCGCCTCAGCGCGGCGAGTCAGCTGATGGTGGTCGGGGGCGGTGACGGTCGTCGTAGGGTTGGACGAATGGTCGCCAGAGTTAGGGTTTAGGGCTTAGGGTTTTGGTCGGAGAAGAAGGGTTGCGGTGGCTGTGGATGGTCGTAGTGGTGTTATTGGGTTAGGGTTAGGTCTGGGAAGAAGGGGGAGTTTTTATAGGTTGGTTAGGGCGGTGGATCGGCCGGGAAAGGCGGGGGCAAGTCGGTCGTGGCGGTCGTCGGGCAGTCGGGGGGCAGCCTGGTCGTCGGGGGTGGGTAGAATAGGATTTACATTAGGGACCCTAGACTTTAGGTAATTACAAACTGGTCCCTAAAGTCACTAAATGCAAATCTAAATTTGCATTCCACATTTAAAAACAATTTGTTATTTACAAACTGACACTGTAACAATTTAATAAATTACATAACTATATTAAAACAATTCTAAAAATTACAAATAGATATTAAAACATTTAAATTAATTACAAAATGATATTTTTGTATTTAAAACTCATTCAAAAATCATTTAAAAATTCTAGAAAAATTCCTAAAAATCCTAATAAATATTTTAAGGCTAAATATGACATTAAAAATTAATTAACACTAATTAAATAAATTTTGAAAAATAGGGGCTCATATACCACAATAATGATTGTTCAAGAATTTCAAAGAAAAACTCGTTGACCGTCCCGTCGTCCGTCTGGACGGGCGAAAAGAGAGATCCTTGGGTAGGATCCGAAGATGAGGCTTCTTCACTAGCCGCCGTCTTCTTTCTCTTGAATGGATTATGAATTCTAGGCGTGATTTCTAAGAAAATATGGAATTTCTAAAAAATTGAAATAGAGAGATGGAAGATATTATACCTTCTAGAAATCAAGTTTGTAAAAGAGAATGAGATTCCACGCACGAATCCAAAGTTTGGAATAAAAACTTCAACGGGATAGGAAGGAATCGATGGTGGAAGAACTAGGGTTTGGTGGCTCTTTCATGCGGTTGCTGTCCTATTTGGAGGAGGAAGGAGATGAATTGAAGGGGGCCACTTTGATTCTAACGTAAAAAAAACCGACACCAATAGAACTCGGGCCAAATTTGGTTCGAGTTCGCCTGCAGTTTTATTGAGGTATTTTGCACAGTGATAGATGCCACTTTTATACTCATCATTCCTTTTCAATTATTTAATTTCAAGTTTAGTAATTTTAAATTTCACTTAACATAATTAAAATTATTTTATGAATTAAATTTTGTTACACAGTGACTGTCTCAGATTAATTGTAGGGGTACTGTCCCAACTAACGGAGGTTCACAGTATAACGCTTAAGTACCACTTCGCTTCGATCGTAGTCGTGGTTACAGACAGACCCTTTGTAGGCTTTTCTCAAAAACTGTTCTTGCATAATAAAAAATTATTTTATAAAATAAAATTAATTAATATTATTGATATCTAAAATTCTTATTTTTTGATGTAAATAATTGAATCGATCTTCTGCTAAAGGTTTTATAAAGATGACAACCAATTGTTTCTCTGTGTCTACATATTCCAGGTTTATATTTCCATTTGTTTGATGGTCTCTAAGAAAATAATGTCGAATCTCAATATGCTTAGTGCGAGAGTCACATACAGAATTCTTAGTCAAATTGATAATACTAGTGTTGTCGCAGAAAATGGATATATGTGTAATGTAAACCAAAGTCTTCTAAGGTTTGCTTCATCCACAAAATTTGTGCATAACAACGTCGTACGACAATATACTCAGCCTCAGTAGTCGATAATGCGGCAGAACTTTGCTTCTTGCTAAACCAAGAGACTAGTGCCTTAACTTGAAAATGATACGTGCCGCTAGTACTTTTTCTATCTACTTTACATCCAACAGAATCAGTATCCGAATAACCGATCAAGTCAAAGGACGTGGTTTTGGGATACGATAAGCTGACAGAAGAAGTACCTCTAAGGTATCCAAAGATACGCTTAACTGGGCACATGTGTGATTCCTTAGAGTTAGCTTGAAAATGTGCACACAAGCAAACACTAAATATTATATCATGGCGAGTAGCAGTTAAATAGAGTAAACTATCAATCATACCTTGATACTTACGTATGTCGACATGTTTGCCTTGTTCATCTACATCAAGCTTGGTTAAAGTTGCTATTGGGGTGCCAAGAGGTTTGACGGCTTCCAGATCGAACTTCTTTAGCAAATCTTTTGTGTACTTGGCTTGATTGATGAATGCCCCATTGTTGGTTTGTTTAATTTGCAGTCCAAGAAAGAATTGGAGTTCTCCTATCATATTGCTCATGTCAAACTCATTCTGCATACACTTGAAAAATTGTTGACAAAGAGACTCATTAGTAGATCCAAAGATAATATCATCAATATAAATTTAAATTAAAAGAAGATTTCCTTTTAAAGACTTTATAAAAGTGTAATATCAACCTTGCCTTTTGAAAAAACCGTTATCAAGTAGAAAAGAGCTTAAACGACCATACCAAGCATGAGAGGCTTGTTTTAGACTGTATAAGACTTTCTTCAACTTGAATACATAGTCAGGATTTTTAAAATTAACAAATCCTAGAGGTTGAGCTACATAAACTTCTTCTTTTATAAAATCGTTAAGAAATACACTTTTAGCGTCCATTTGAAAAAGTTTGAAATTATGAAACATGTAAATGCATATAACATGCAAATAGATTCTAATCTCGCAACTGGGGCATAGGCCTCATCGTAGTCAATATCTTCTTCTTGGTTGTATCCTTGAGCTACTAGTTGGGCCTTGTTATGAGTGACTAAACCATTCTTATTCAATTTATTTCGGAATACCCAGTGGGTGCCAATGACCAAAAGCTATTTTTCTAAAATAAGGATAAATTTGTCATTTTATAAATTTATATATATTGTGAATATTTATTTAGGAATATTGTATTAAATTATTTGGGGTTAGTTGGTTGGGTTAGAGACCAGTCTAATTTTTGACTTATGTTAGTGGTCCGGTTAGCTTAGACACTAATCCAGAGCCCAATAATTAGCAAGACATGGCCCATAAGCCAATTCATTAGGATAGTACAATTAGACTAACTATTCATGACAAATTAGTTCATAAAGAGATTAGGTTTTTGTCAAAATAACCCCAACCCTTCATATTGCATTCACTTAGCCAAATGACAACTTAGAGGGCATATTAGACATTGTGATTAATTCCTAACCTAGGACAAAGTGGCCAGCCATTTGAGAGGGACTCCTCCATCTTACTTCATTCATTCTAGCATCCATTCTTCCAAATTTGGAGCTCTTGCCATTTGGAGACATTCCACCAATGATTTCTCTCCCAATCTCAGTCTTTCCTCCATCATTCCTCATATTCTCTCAAGAAGGAGGTGCCTACAAGGAGTTTGGAGCTAGGAGCAAGGAGGAGAGTCCATTTTCTAAGAAATTTTGTGTCGGATTTGTGTCATTTGGATTGTTTATTGGGAAACCACTCCCAATAGGTATATCACTCTCTAACCTTGTCATTTTGATTCAAATTTTGGTATTGGACCCATAGGAACTCACCCATGTATAAGGACAACCCTTAGGAATAGTTTTAAGACTCTATTGAGCCCTCATTGGAAAGTTTGGATAGGTTTTGTGCCACTTTTGGAAGAAATCCAAGGGTGACACACCAAATGTTTGTTGAAATGTCCCATAGGCTAAAATAGACTTGTGGGTAGTGTTTGAGGCTAGTATCGTGTCCACAATTGGATACCAATAGGTTGTGTTTTGATGTATTAGGACACAGAGCCAATTTGGAGATTTTTGGACCCCAACACTTAGGTGTACATACTCATTTCTCATAACACACAACACTAGATTAATGGCACATTAACTTTGATATCCTTATGTAACCACATGTACTTGTATCATATACATTCCATATACATACATATATATATGAGGGATCTCTATAGTATATATATATATATATATATATATATATATATATAAAATATATATATATATATATATATATATATATATATATATATATATATATATATATATATATTTTCTATATATATATATATATTTTTTCTATATATATATATATATATATATATATATATATAATATATATATATATATATATATATATATATATATATATATATATATATATATATATATATATATATATATATATATATATATAACCAGCATTTTATTGAATAAGAGGGGTGGCTCTTAACGAGTAGTACATGTGCCAGGGTTCAAAAAACACAAAAAGTCCCTGGAAGACAAAATAGAAAATACATAGGATTAGAGAAGTAGATTTCGAAATTACGAAAAATTTCGAAAAGTGAAAACGGAGTGGGCTCTCAGCCCTAACCAGACCATTTATTTATTTATTTTTTTTTACGAGAGAAGGAAAATCAAAATTAGAAAAAATTCGAATTTTGAAACACGAGACACGTCAGGCGCAAAGCGCAGGGCCCGAGGGCGGGAACCGCTGCTCTGTCCGAGGCGTTCCTGCATCCCAAAGACGTGCACAGCGCGAGGTGGGCGCGAAACCCAAGGAGGGCACGCTGCCCGAGGAGGGCGCACAGCCCGGGGGAGGGGGAGGCCGGTGCCAGGGTGGCGCCCGGGGACGAGAGCGCCGGCGGGAAGGCCGCGGGGGGGGGGCAGCGCCGGAGGGGGGCGCCTTCCCGGAGGAGGAGCCACGGCTGAGAAAGGGGGGGGTGAGATCTCCGGGGGGAGGGGTCGGAGGTCGGCCAACAGACGGAGAGGAGGGAAGAGTTGTCCACACCGACAGGGGGAGCGGGAGGAGGAAGTAGGCGGGGGCGAGCTCCGGACGGCCGCCTGCCGAGCGCCTAGGGGGTGGGGGGACAACCGACGAGTGACGGAGGGAGCTCCGTAGCTCGTATCGGGAAGCGGCCGAAGACAGCGCCGTCGTCGAGGAAGACCCGCCGACCCTCGCCGGAGAGGGGTTCTGGACGGGGGCTGGGCTCACCGCTGGCCACGGCACGGAGGACAGCGGAGGGAACGAGAACTGGAGGCGAACCGCGGCCACCGAGGCCCACCAGGGGGGCGCTGAAGCCGGCGAGAGCGACGACGGGGCTGGAGAGGTGGGGGGAGGGTCGGGCCGGGGCCGCTGGAAGGCGGGAAACGCTCTGGCGTCGGCCACTCAAGAGAGAGGAAGGCTGCCGGCTCCGAGGGGGAGGGCGCCGCCGCGCAAGGAGGTGCAGGCCACGACAATGAAGCGGCGAGAGGAGGAGAAGGTGCCGGTCTGGGAGACGCTGGTGGCGCAGCAGGGAAGACTAGGGAAGGGGCTGCCGGAGGCGATCCGAGCCCTGATCCGTCGGAGGCGCTGCCGAGGGCGATGGCGACGGGAGGCCACTGGAGAGAGGGAATGGTGGACGCTGCCGAGAAGGGAGGCGGCGGTACTGCGGGAGGGGCGACTGGGGGAGACGGAGAGGGAGGGACACTACGGGCGTAGAGGCGGCTGGCTTAGGGCCGCGCCGGGCACGGCTGCGCCGGTGCCGCCGAGGGCGCCGAGGGGGCTTGGGGGGGAATCTCCGACGGGAAGCCGGCGAGGGAGTGGGAGGGGAAGCTCCCCTGCGACCATCCCGAGGAGGAGATGGGGCCACCGAGTGGGGCGAAGTAAGAGAAAGGCGCCGCCACCGGCCCCGGCAGGCCGACCACCCACCCCTGCCAGAAGATCCAGAGGGGCGCCGGCGGTGGGGACAGTAAGGGGGAGCCGGCCCACTGCTGCATCTCCTGTATGTAGGTGTCAGGAAAACTGTGGATAGGTTCTCAGATTTAACAATGCAATGTGTGTGTAGGTGAATAGAAAACAGTACATTCATGACAGTGTCAAGTGCTCTCAGTTTTCATGTGTGTGCGAGTGATATGTATAGGTAGGATGTAGATGGGTGAGTGACAATATTGTTCTCAGATTTTAGAGTACAAATGTGTGTGTGTGTGTAGAGAAAATAGTGTGAATGTGTGTATAGCATGGGTGAGTGAGTGACTGTGTGTGTGTGTGTTTAAGTTCCTGTGTGTGTGTGCTATATAGGAGAAAAAACTGTGAAAGTTTCAAAAATGAGTGTATCATTTCTCAGGTTAGGCAGTGGAGTGTATGTGTGATCTATATCAATGCACACAAATAAATCTATAAGCTGGCAGCCCCAACTGAAATTCGAAAACCCATTACCAAATACAAACCATGAGTCCTATTTGCAACTAAGTTCAGATGTATGTAGGTGTATCCATTGCAATTAAACCAACCAAAATCAATAAAACACATGACAGTTGAAATTCCCAGGAAAAATAGTATATGCAAATCAGTTTACCAGTTCAATGTAATTCGAAAGCTCAAAATCTCATGCTAACATAAATCCTAACATGGTAGGTTAATCTCAAATACATATGGGTGAACAAACTTCACAATTTAATCAAACAAAAACAGTTTAACATATATTAAAATCTCAGGAAAAATCAACCTACAGTCTAGGTATCAGAAAATAGGGGATTTTCTAATTTCGAACTCAAAACAACTTAATAATTAAATAAAAATGTTGGTAATACATGTGTCATGTGTTAATGTGTCGTGGGTGTGTTCCAGTATCCATGAACTGGACACAAATGTGTCCAAATAGTCCCACACACGAGCACTGAAACAGTGCACTGACAGCGTTGTGTGCGCGTGTCGAGTGAGCTAGGGACACGTGTGTCCCACCAAGTGTGTCGTGGTCGTGCACATAGGTAGAGGGGGTCTAGGGCTAGGGATTGATCACCCTGAGATGTGTCCACAATGTGTCTATGAGAGACACGAATTCTGTGTCAGTGATCATAGTTCGGCTGTGCACTGTCAGTGCAAAACCCGTACAGTTTCGATAACTCACAAACCACACCACAAAACTCGATAAATTTTTATGGACCACCTGTCAGTCATCACCCCTACTTGCCTATCAAATTTTGTGCCATCTCTTGCTGTGTCCACGGAGAAAACGGACACGGGTAGCAGGACACCCGACCGAGTCCTCGTACAGTGAGTTCGTATCCATTTTGGACACGGACACAGCTCGATATGAGCTCAGAGTTAGGGTTCTAGAATTCCTACGTATAGGACTACGAGAATATGTAATTAGTTTAGCAAAATACGAAAATCCATTTCTATGTGGTATTCTAACAAACACTTGCACATACACATTGACACGTGTTCGATACGGACACCAAATGGACACGATTTCTAACCAAATTTGAGGGACAGCTAGGGGACACCTAGATCTAGGCTAGGATGCAAAGAAATCAGAATAAAAACACAATTTAGAGGGTTTACCTATAGTGTGTCAAATGACAAGAAAAGCTCCAAAATAGAGTGATCCTCCTTGCTAGCTCAAATCCCAAAATTGTTCAAAGGCTGAGATTCCTCTCCATAATCAAAAAATAGAGGAGTATTAGACTCTAATGCAAGAAACTAGAGTCACAAAGGAATTAAAATAGAAAAGTTATGGATTGGGGAAGAATGACATACCTTTCTTTTCAAAAGTGTTGATTCAATACAAAAGAGGCAAGAACCAAAGGAAGAGATATTAAATAGGGTTGGAAATCCCTAGGTGGCCGGCCTAATGAGTGGGGATTAGGGTTAGGTTTCACTAGTGGACTTTTGGCAAAGTTGCATTGGTCATGGAAATCAATTCATGGGTCAAAAGCCTATGAACCTAATCATTAATCCTCCTATTTGAAACTTGATTCTAAGTGACTTAACTTAGGTTGACTTAAGTTAGACTAGGGTCCCGCCATGCTAATCAAGTCACCGATGCTAGAGTTAACATCTAGGTTAGTCTCCAAAGTCTCAACTAACAAAAGTCAAAAATAATAATCATCACTCCAATAAATCAAAATAAATTCAAAATTTATAAAATGACCAAAATACCCTCAAGCTAAATATGGTAGTGACGAATCTACCCTCCTTAAAAGAATTTTGTCCTCGAAATTAAAAGGTGAAACTAAATTGATGATAAGGATAGACAATCATACCTCAAGGTCCAAAAGGATATGGGTATCGCTCGTGTATCTCATCCTTCCGCTCTCAGGTAGACTCTCCTAGAGAATGATGCCTCCATGTGACGCGAACCAAGGGTATCAGCTGGTTTCTCAGTACCTTCTCTCGGCGATCCAGAATCTCCACTGGCTGCTATGGATAACTGAGAGTAGGTCCCACCTCAATCTTCGAATGGTCAAGTACATGGCTAGGATCAGCCACGTACCGTCTCAACTGTAATACGTGGAATACGTTGTGGACACCCACTAGTGCAGGTGGCAAGTCTAACCTGTATGCTACGTCACCGACTCTTTCGCTGATCACGAAAGGTCCGATGAAGCGCGAGCTAAGCTTCCCACTGCCACCAAAACGTATGGTACCACGAGTCGAAGATATCCTCAGAAAAACTATGTCTCTGATCTCAAACTCCAAAGGCCTCCGGTGGCTATCGGCCTAATGCCGATGTCTGTCATGCGTACGCGAAGTCTATCCCTGATGAGCTTCACCTTCTCGGCTGCGTCAACAACCATCTCATGTCCCAATAAAGCTCGCTCTCCAACATCATCCTAAGATAAGGGTGTACGACACCTACGCCCGTACAATGCCTCGAAAGGTGACATCTCAATGCTGGCCTAAAAACTGTTGTTGTAAGCAAACTCCACCAAGTGCCGATGATCCTCCCAGGATCCTCCAAAATCTAAGACGCACGTTCGTAGCATGTCCTCGAGCTTCTGAATAGTCCTCTCTGACTGTCCGTCCGTTTGAGGGTGGTATGCAGTACTAAACTTGAGCTGAGTGCCCAAACTCTGCAGACTCTGCCAGAAATGAAAAGTAAAGCGACTATCCCGATCCGAGACAATGCTGACCGAAACTCCATGAATCCTGACAATCTACCGTATGTACATCTCTGCAAGCCTCTCAGTAGACGTACCCGCTTTAAATAGCAAAAAGTGGGCTGATTTGGTCAACCCCCAACAATCAAGGTCAAGCTTCTACCTAGCAGCATCCTGGGTCAGCAAGTCCAATATGGGTAGTAGGCTTAATATAGGTCATATCCAGAATTTGGACAGGCAGGTTGGGTCAAAAAGGTGTTCCCAATTCGAGTCGAAAAAGTGACTCCATGGGGTGAATCAAGATGGGATCTTGTGTCGAGAAAGTCGTATGAAGCAAACGGAGCACAGGATGCTGTGTATGAGTGGAACACGAAGGTTATGAGTGTAGGGGGTCATGTATAGGTCCTGCAAGGGAAGTTAGTTTTGAGAAAACAACTAGTCTTGTGCTCCTAATTTAAAAGTCACGGTAATGTGTATGAAATAATCATAATTAAAGTGGGAATGGTCAATGGCCTAAATTGGACCAAAGATTGTGTTGCCAAAATAGTACAAGGGACAAGGTAAGTGGAACAATCTAGGGTCATGGGTATAGGCTTGGAAGATAAGGAAAACAATGAATCAAACAGGACTGTAAGGGTTACCATTCTAGGATCAGAGATACACTATCACTTCTAAGTCAAAAGGCCTATCACATTCATTATTTCATTAAGAGAAATTCATAAAAAGGAAGTTATACAAAGATTATACTAACAGTTAGAGCTACTCCTACTCCTAAGTTGAATGATGAGAAAACAAAACAAAACAACAACAACAAAATTTTTGAAAGACTGAGACGAAAAGTAGAGATGATATGTTCAAAAACTTTTAAGATGAAATATGATAATCACATGCGTCCATCCCAAATCATGGTACTCTGAATCCTCGTCATACTAGTAAGCAGGGCTATGATAACCATAGAGTCCCAACGAATGCACACACTTCTAGAATAATGGTATTTAAAAATTTTGCTCTGCCGCTAGCTTGGCTGCAAAAATTTTAAATTCCCACACCCAAGAAAAATATCCAAAATCAGACCGTAGGTCCTTGCCATGCTGGCTAATGTAACTGTAGAAGACTAGATTCCATAACTGAGACGACATAGCCCATATAATTTATCTTGTCAGAAAATTAAATCAATAATGAATACCAAGAATCAGATTTATCTACGAACAAGAACGATAAGCAAGATCTGTTGGAACTGAATTTCGAGATGGTTAAAATATGGCAAGGAACAAAATTGAGATGAACAGAACCTGCGATAAGCTCTCCTACTGCCTGTGCACCCTCAGTTGCCATAGCGTAAGCTTGCCCCTACTGGCCTCCTCCAGCCTGATGCTGTGCGAATCTCTGCTGCTGAGTCTGTAAGGGTAGTCCCTTCTGCTGGCTCACCGGAGCCCTCGCTCCTGCTCCCTGAGCTGTCTGTCCAGGAATCTTGGGACACTCTCTTAACTGGTGATATGATGCTCCACAAAGTAGGCACTTGCCTAACCTCATCCGGCATTTACTCCAATCATGCCCTGGTTTCTTACAGAAAGGGCAACTGGTAACATGCTGCTGTCTAGGGGTTTGTTGCGTCTGTAATGGTGGTCCCCTCGGTTGCTCTGTCAAATCCCTAGCTCCTACTGCTGCCTGAGTCATTGCTGTCTGGCTCTTGGGACACTCCCTATACCGATGCTCCGCTGAACCACAAAGTACACACCTGCCAAGCCACATCCTGCAGTCGTTCCATCCATGGCCTGCCTTCTTACAGAAGTTGCACCTAGCGTCCTGCTGCTGCATGGATGCCTGGTGGAAATATATACGTCCCTGACCCTGAAGGTGCTGCTGAACAGGCCTCTGCTGATACTGATACTGAATCTGTACGTGAGGCCTCTTGGCCTGACCTCTACTGCTACTGTCTCCATGAATGTCATGTTCCCTCTTGAACAACTGTTGTCGTTGAGTTTCCACTATCTACTGGAAGAAGGAGATCAAATGCGCCATGTCCTCTGATCCTGATGGCTACTGCTGCAGAAGAACGTTCGGAATGACTGGAGGAAGTCTCGGAGTAGGAAGAGGTGCACTCCCATAAACTGCAGATATCCCAGCCTGGGCTGGCATAACAGGAGCTGCAGTCTCGGGGTCATGTTGATCAGAACGAGAAGTGGCAGACCCCTCAGTGGTGTCTTCCCGATCGAGACGATGAGATCGTGTCTTCATAACCATCCTGAAGACAGATCAAACGAGAGGGCAATCACTAAGAATGAAGCGATAACATCAAGGGAGGACAGTTTATTTTTAAGGAAAGACAATAATGCAGCTATTTTAGGTAACATGAATCTGATTAAGAGTTTTTCCTAATGTGATTGAGTACCTTCAAAAATATATCCTAATCTTACTACAGGCTGTAGTGATACTCTAGTTCGAATACCACTACATAAACTCAACCTGTATGGGCCACCACTAAAAATGTGTCACGACCCGCACCCAGTGTAGGGGCACGAGAAGTGGTTATGTCCAGCCTACGCCGGAGTATCGGTGGTAGAACGCTGTCCTAGGTCACATACATCTAACAATTATAAGGTACTTGTATAATGTATACGCTCCGAATGGAGGACAATATAGAAATGTACAACTTAATCACAACTAAGATAGAAGGTACGATAAGATAGATAGATAAGAACTGAATCCACAAATAAAATACAAGATAAGAGAGAGTAATCTAAGTGTACAAGATAACAACTCCACAATATCCAGAATAGCAAAATCCCCAAATAAATACAAGTGTATCCAAACAAGACATGATAATAAGTAAGATACTGGTCTAGCTAACTTGCCTAGACTACTGGGATAATATCCTCTGCAAGTGTTGGGTCCTCCTGGGAGTCCAGCTCATATGTGTCATCTAGGCCTTCTCCATAGTATGTGGGATAGAACTCCTCAATATCATCTGTAATATTTTCAACAGATCCAGTCAGGACGGAAGCAAGCACAATGCATCTCACGCAGTTCATAATATGACAGGATATATAAATATGCAATAGTGTAAGATACATGAAACGCTGAAAAATATATGAAGTAAAAGAGATGACTGTAAAGAAATATCTACTATAAGTAAAGAGCTAACAGTGACTAGTGATGTAGAGTACAAGATAGGCATGTGAACGGCTTGATAATAAACATGAAAGTTTGCACATGACTACACTACTTTGGAATTGTTCACATGACCATTAATACTCTTCCGTACCTTAATCAATACACAAAGATCCAGACAGGTTATGTTATTGCACATGATATCACATGGGGGCCCATAAATTGGTGCACATGAATGTAAATATGGGGGCTCCGTGAACATGAGAGTACATGAATCACAAGAGTGCACATGAATGGTGAAAGCACGGGAATACATGATAAAAGTGAAACGCATATGACATGATGTAACTGATGCTCCCGAGGGGGATAACATCTCATGAAGGGATCCATATAGTACCAATCCGTGTTAACAACGTGACATCATCAAGTAAAATAATCTAGAGCTTAAATGTAAATCCTATCAAGTATGAAATGGTCAGAGAATGTACTCGCATGATATCCTGAGTATCTGAAAGAAATACTGCATGAGAAGTGGTGTATGATTCCTAATCAGAACAGTACAAGTCACAACATATCCAAATTGGTAAAATGAACTGCTATAATGCATTCTACATGATGTTTGGT
Source organism: Iris pallida (assembly GCA_029216955.1). Lineage (NCBI taxonomy): Eukaryota > Viridiplantae > Streptophyta > Magnoliopsida > Asparagales > Iridaceae > Iris > Iris pallida. The sequence goes on along the minus strand of JANAVB010041818.1, from coordinate 11,137,772 downwards.
CAATCTAGGCTAAAGTCAACCTTTGGTCAACTCTAGTCAACTACACTAGTCAAACTAGGTCAACTAGGTCAACCTAACCCAAACAAGTCTAATAAGTCTCACTAGTCTATTCTAGCAAGCACACATCATTCGCAAGTCACACAAGCTAACATCACACAATACTCATGTGTATACATTCCATATACACATAGACTTGCACATTGGGATACACATAGGCTATTGCCATATACACATATATAGGCATGCACACATATTCAATTTCCATATATATATACTAAAATCATATGGACAATATACATATATCTATATTACATATTGGTAAGGTGCATAGATATACATTACATATTACATTATTTACATACAGGATTATAGATGCATTATATATATACATATAGAGAGATAGAGGGACAATGCATATGTATGTGTGTGTGTCATGTGGGTGAGTGTGTATAGGTAGATTTTAGGAAAACAGTGAGCAGTAGTGTGTGTCTGTGTTTAGATACATTCTCAGTTTTGTGTAATGTGTGTAGATGTCAGGAAAACTGTAGATAGGTTCTCAAATTTAACAGTGCAATGTGTGTGTAGGTGAATAGAAAAAATAGTGCATTCATGACAGTGTCAAGTGCTCTCAGTTTTTATGTGTGTGTGAGTGATATGTATAGGTAGATGTAGATGTGTAAGTGACAATATTTTTTTCAGATTTTAGAGTGCAAATGTGTGCATGTGTGTAGAAAAAATAGTGTGAATGTGTGTATAGCATGGGTGAGTGAGTGACAGTGTGTGTGTGTGTGTTTAAGTTCCTCTGTGTGTGTGCTATATAGGAGAAAATAGTATGAAAGTTTCAGAAATGAGTGTATCATTTCTCAGGTTAGACAGTGGAGTGTGTGTGTGATATATATCAATGCACACAAATAAATCTATAAGCTGACAGCCCCAACTGAAATTAGAAACCCCATTACCAAATACACACCATGAGTCCTATTTGCAACTAAGTTCAGATGTATGTAGGTGTATCCATTGCAATTAAACCAACCAAAATCAATAAAACACATAACAGTTGAAATTCCCAGGAAAAACAGTTTATGCAAATCAGTTTACCAGTTCAATGTAATTCGAAAGCTCAAAATCTTATGCTAACATAAACCCTAACATGGTAGGTTAATCCCAGATGCATATGGGTGAATAAACTTCACAATTTAATCAAACAAAAATAGTTTAACATACATTAAAATCTTAGGAAAAATCAACCTACTGTCTAGGTATCAAAAAATAGGGGATTTCCTAAATTCGATTTCAAAACAACTTAATAATTAAATAAAAAGATTGGTAATACATGTGTCATGTGTGAGTGTGTCGTGGGTGTGTTTCAGTATCCATGAACTGGACACAAACGTGTCCAAACAGTCTCACACACACGAGCACTGAAACATTGCACTGACAACGTCGTACGCGTGTGTCGAGTGAGCTAGGGACACGTGTGTTCCACCAAGTGTGTCGTGGTTGTGCACATAGGTAGAGGGGGTCTAGGGCTAGGGATTGATCACCCTGAGATGTGTCCACAACGTGTCTACGAGAGACACGAAGTCTGTGTCAGTGATCATAGTTCGGCTGTGCACTGTCAGTACAAAACCCGTGCAGCTTCGATAACTCACAAGCCACACCACAAAACTCGATAAAATTTTATGGCCCACCTGTCAGTCATCACCCCTACCTGCCTATCAAATTTCATTCTATCTCGTGCTGTGTCCATGGAGAAAACAGACACGGGTAGCAGGACACCTGACCGAATCCTCGTGCAATGAGTTCGTATCCATTTTGGACACGAACATAGCTCGATATGAGTTCAGAGTTAGGGTTCTAGAATCCCCACGTGTAGGGCTACGAGAATATGTAATTAGTTTAGCAAAATACGAAAATCTATTTCTATGTAGCATTCTAACAAACACTTGCACATACACATTGACACGTGTCCGATACGGACACCAAATGGACACAATTTCTAACCAAATTTGAGGGACATCTAGGGGACACCTAGATCTAGGCTAGGATGCAAGGAAATCAGAATGAAAACATAATTTAGAGGGTTTACCTATAGTGTGTCAAATGGCAAGAAAAGCCCCAAAATAGAGTAATCCTCCTTGCTAGCTCAAATTCCCAAATTGTTCAAAGGCTGAGATTCCTCTCCATAATCAGAAAATAGAGGTGTATTAGACTCTAATACAAGAAACTAGATTCATAAAGGAATTAAAATACAAAAAGTTATGGATTGGGAAAGAATGGCATACCTTTCTTTTAAAAGTGTTGATTCAATACAAAAGAGGCAAGAACCAAAGGAAGAGATATTAAATAGGGTTGGGAATCCCTAGGTGGCCGGCCTATTGAGTGGGGATTAGGGTTAGGGTTTCACTAGTGGACTTTGGGCCAAGTTGTATTGGTCATGGAAATCAATTCATGGGTCAAAAGCCTATGAACCTAATCATTAATCCTCCTATTTGAAACTTGATTCTAAGTGACTTAACTTAGGTTGACTTAAGTTAGACTAGGGTCCCGCCATGCTAATCAAGTCACCATAGCTAGAGTCAACATCTAGGTTAGTCTCCAAAGTCTCAACTAACAAAAGTCAAAAATAATAATCATCACTCCAATAAATCAAAATAAATTCAAAATGTACAAAATGACCAAAATACCCTCAAGCTAAAATATGGTAGTAACAAATATATATATATATATATATATATATATATATATATATATATATATATATATATATATATATATATATATATATATATATATTAGCCACTGATATTGCATATGGAGTAGTAGTAAATGTATCCCATTGATACATTCCATTGATACATTGGGTAAACCTTTGGTTGAATATGGTATGTAAACCATAGGAAATTGGGTATTGGGTAATATATAGTAAATCCTAGTATCTTGTATTATAGATATTAGGGATTAGATAGCTAAGTTAGTAGATATGACTAATATTGACTAGTTGACAACTAAAGTTGACTCGGTTTGACCATTTGACATAGAATTGACCAATCAACCTAGAATTTGACTAGTATGACCTTTTTTCAAATCCAAACATGATATGATACAATATTTCCTATTTAGGTCAGACGTCATTGATACTTTATACCAGTTTGCAGGCGAGTACATTGTTTGATAATTTTTCATTTATGATATTTACTATGTTTCATGTACTTAGTGTAGATGTACTTGTTTCTTGACACATTGGTCACACGGTGTCACTCCCGTTTTTCGTTATACGTATTTTCAAGATATGTGTACGAATTTCTGACAATTGTCAGTGGCCCGTATTTTTACTTATCTTGCTTAGCTTAGCCTTGGTTTAAATATTGACTTGATTGGTTCAACATGACTTGGCTTGGCTAGGTTTGGTTTATATTGGGTTGAGTTGGGAGGGGTTGCTATATAAGTCAACTTCTTCTCTCTCCTCCATTATTTGCATTTACTTCTTCATTTACTCCTCCCACCTACCAAGCCTAGGCAAGTGCAACTTACTTCATGATGGATCTCAAGTTTTATTGTTCCATTCCCTTCCTTATTTCATTCTAAGCCTCTTTAGAACTTAATATTTTTGGATTTGATGGATGGATTCTTGTAGATCTAAGTTTGTAACTTTTTGATTTTTTTTGGTTTTGATCTCTAAAACTTGGATATTTTCAAAATCTAATAGTTCCATGTTGTAGGAAATTCAATTCTACCCAATTTTGGCTTTTGAACCACTTGATTTCGACTTCGTATGAGAAAGTTATGCCATTTTTGAGTTCATGGGTTCCCTATGCCTTTTAGTGCAATCGGGACGATGAACAGTGCCGTACGCAGTGTCTTCGCAGCCGCAATGTACGTCGTGGGCAATTTTGCCCGCACGCAATGCGTGACTTGTGCGCCGCGCGCCCGCGCGCCGTGCTTGCGCGTAACGTGCGTCGTGGACGATTTTGCCCGCGTACAATGCGTGACTTGCGTGCCGCCCGCCCGCGCACTTCGCTGCCGCGCGTCCGCACGCCGCGCTTGGGCGCAACGTGCGCCGTGGGCGATTTTGCCTGCGCACAATGCGTGACTTGCGTACCGCACGCCCGCGCACTTATCTGCCGTGCGCCCGCGTGCCGTGCTTGCACGCAACGTACGCCGTGGGCGATTTTGTACGCGCGCAATGCGCAACTTGCGTGCAGGTCACTCCAAATGACTGTTTTTGCTTCTTTGAGCTATTTTGTAGCTAAAACCTTGAAAAACTCAAAACATGAAAGTTGTAGATCTTTTTCTTGGCTTCAACAATATGTTATTGGTTATTGTAAACCCCCTAAATTTTTACTATATTTTTTTATTAATTTATTTTGGTATTGATTTTTATTTTGGTATCGTACCTCGAGTGCGAATGCGTAAAGACGTAAATACGAGATATTTGTTCATTCATATACAAATATTTTATTATTATTTTTCTTATGAATATAGAATAAATATGTTGTTTCAATACAAAGTATAAACAAATATTTTCATATCAGAAGAACATTTCACGATATTTGCCAAAAACTTTACCTTTTACTTTTATAAAAGATTATTTTATTTCTAGTTCAAATTAATTTAGAAAACTATATTTTATGTAAATACCTTATTTGCATGGATGTACAAATTTTTATTCATATATTTTTTGGATTTTCGAAATATTTATTATTATTATTTTTAGAAAAGATATTTTGAACTTATTGTGGTAATTTAAACTTTGATTAGATTTTATTGATTTAATTTAAATAAGTTTGATTTAAATATGGGAATCATCTATATTTAATTTGGATTTGAAATTATCTAGATTTAATTGAGTTAGATTTCGATTGGATTTGGATTGAATCGGTTTTAAAATAATTTCAATTAAAAGGAAGATTAATTAAACGGGGTTTTAAATAAATACTAATCCTACTTCTACTAGCAAAACATCTCTATCTATATCCTATCCTAACAAAGCAAACTCTAATTTATTTAAACCAAATCCTATCTAATTTAGAAGATAAATCTGAAATAAATACCTATATAAATCCAATACACCCCCCCTTCTATCAGCCATAATTCGAAATTATTTTTAGTCCAATAGAAACTCTAAAATTCGTTATTAGAATTCAGCCCCGCTTTTTAGTAGAAAGAGCAACTTGCAACGACGATATCTCCTAGCTCCGAATTCCGTTTTACCTCCAGTTTTTTTAAAAGAAGCGTATCGAGGTAAGCTTTCAAAAAACATATTTTAATAGACAAATTTTATTATGTAGATTTCTACAAAATTGTTTGAGTATCTAGTGTTCCAAAAATAAACGGGTTTCAGTATTTTTGCGATTTCGGGAGATTCCGGAAACGAAAATGCGATCCGTTTAGTTTTTCGGAGGGCTAATACAAAAACCTATGCCATATCCTAACTTTAGAATTTATTAAATAAATGTAATAGGTCAGTATTATTTATAATTAGATAATAGACTATTTTCAGCATCCGAAGTTGTACCTACACCTTCCTCTTTGTGTGTTGCTGTTGATTCGTCGCCAGGACATCATCTTACCTCACTCGGACATCAGGCAAGATACCTTGCCTTTACTGTTTAATTTCTTGCTCAATATCATGCATTTTTTATGTTGTTCTTTCAAAACTATATATAGATGCAAATTATTATACTTTATGCAATTGGCTTAGACTTAAGGGACTACCGTATGTTTAGTGCATCTCATAAACTGTCACGTTGTGCCACGAATTGTGTGTGAGTTGTGAGCGACATATAGATGCGGACTTGCATGCTGATTGATCATTGGTGCGTACAGGCCGTGCGTTAGGATATAACTGCCAATAGATTTTTTTAGAAGACTTGGCAGTTATTAAGGATTAAAATAGTGTCATGGAGTCGATACATGTATAGTATCATTGGAGGGAGGGGACAGTTATTAGCGTAGGGGCTACATTTATTTTTACACATATTTTGGGCCGAGGGTGACTCTTATGAGCACTACCTTCTGCCCAGGGCCGATAGCGTCTCGGATGAGCGCTACTTGACGGCCACTCTCTATTACTTGCTTGCGTGAATCCGTTACAGTCCCTGCGTAGAACGTTGTCCTCAAAATGCATATCACATAGGATGGTCAGAAACCTTTACTCATGCATACTTTTCTGTTGAGCTTTATTATTCAGTTTATTGGCATGATATTATGTGTCTTGTTACGTCCCTCTGAGGACCTGATTATCTCTCCAGGTGTGTCTTGTGATTTTCTGCAGGTGCTCTAGCTAAGGCCATGTCTTGCGCTCTATTCTTTGAGATGTTGCTTTTGGATCGCCATCTCCTTCGCGTGACCAAATCATTTTCTTGTATAATTCTTTCTTATTTAAATTAGTTGGTAGTGGATTTGTCTTCGCCCAACGATTGTATACATGACAAACTCAAAGTTGCTTTTATATTATTATTTATATTTGTAGATGAGATTTAGTGTCTTGGCTTTCTACATTTTACAGCTTATGTATACATACGAGCCGTATATTTACTCGTACGTATACAGCTGGCATGATACGTATCTAGTCTCAAGTATTTGGGACTGGGGCATTACATGTTTTTGTGGTGGCCCATGCAGGTCAAGTTTGCTGTTTTGGTTACATGACTGTACCGAGCGGGCCTGCAATATAGGATTAGAATCTAGGAATCTCTTCCACATACTTGATCACCTTCTTTGATCTTCCTTGAATTCTATATTCCGACTCCCGTAGCTTCCCTTGATTTTTGCATCTTGCTTGAACTCCTTCTACCAACACCCTATCATCTCGTGCTAAACATGGTTAGAAAGATGACTACACTACTATATACTTATTGGTCAACCCTATGGCTAGAAGGATTATATTGACAAATAATATCCATTGAGGTTATATTTAAGTATAAAGGCATTTATTTTTCCTAGAGATATGATCTTAAGGATTAGTTAATTCCAAGTTGGGTAGTAGCAACATTAATAACTTCGAAGGATTTTTGGATCTACAAAAGGATAGTAGGATCTATATACAATTAAGAAATGAAGTTGATTTGATTTTTGAGTTTTAATTTTGAAGGTCTTTGAGAAATATTTATGATTCATTTGTTTATAGCTATATATCCTTGAATAGATATAAAGTTAGTTGAAGAGAATTTTTAAATTTAAATGCTGCTACAAGATTTATGAGGGCGGTTGATAAACCTTGGTTTAAATTGGGTTGTATGGTTCCCAAGTAATAAGTTCGTAAACTTTTGAAGTAAGGTTATTAAGATTTTTGGTTAAAAATATATTTTTTCAAATTGGGGATCTATTTTAAACTCTTGTGTGACTTACGATTGCTAACTCCTATTTAAATTTTGAGCTAAGATTTGGATTAATGATAGAAGAAGAAAAATATATAGATTGGATTTGTAACACAATAAAGGTTATTCGAGATTGATTAGAAATTTGGAAAAATCTTAAGTTATGATTTTTGAGGTGACCAGATAAGGTGGAAAGGTTAGTTTATGATACATTTTTGGAGAAATTTTTTGTTATGATGAAGGTTATCTTGAAGTTGATTAAAAGAAAATTTAAATTTTAAGTTATGAGTATGATTGGCAGGTTAGAAAGATATTTTATTAGATTATTTGGAGAATTATATTGCAATCTTTGAAGAAGTCAAATTTATAGATTCAAATTATGGATAGGCAACCGAGATAGATAAGTAGTCCACACAAATTGCCATATCACTCATGACCATGATAGCTATATATACTCAAGTGTAGTTGGTCATCTACCAAATAATGTGATTATATTTCAATCTTGACTCACTCAACATTCTCTCAAATCTAGATTTTATCGTGACCTTCTAACCATTTAAAACTTGGAAAATAATTGGATTGTTTCTTGATCATACCCCATCAAGTGGCTATCATGTCTCTAGAAACGATATTCCTAATTTATTTTACCTTAATCTACTAGAATCTGAATTATCTTTATTTCATGCTTTAATTTGGTTATTTATTTTGTGCGTTAAACATTATCTCATGAACTCCCACTTTCTATTTAAATTCTTTTGTGTCCTTTACCGTGACTTGGATATTGGAGCACAACACTAGACTTTTTCAACCAACAAATTCCATATGTAAAACCTAGATGAGCCCACCTTCATGTAGGTATATCACGTGCCACTAAAACACGTATTCTTGTACTCTACTTTCATGATATGACTTTTGTGCCAAAAAGACTAAACTGTAACCCTTACCATGATACCGATATATTTATCGACCATGGATCTCGACTCAATTCCTTCAACCCAATAAATGATTATGGTCCACCTAATTTCTTAAATGCTCAGCTTGTGCTTTATGTGATTGCTACCCGTGCCTTTTATTTTTGTGCCTTATCTTGATTTACTTAGACCTATACCATCTTTACTCCCCATGTAACATTAGCAACTTTTATTTTCCTCCTTCCGACTAAATTGCTTCACTCATATTTTACCTTAATTCTACCGGGGTTCATGCAACTTTGTTCATTTTATGATTTCCTCGTTTTAAGATGAAAATGGATCATGACTTCCTTTGGATAGAAAGAGATTTGATTAGAAACTCCATAAAGGAGATTAGTGGTATAAATAAAAAAAATAAAAATAATGGGATTTTGGGGCATAAGTTGAAATAAGTGATAAGTGCTATTAGGTGGGATTGAGAAAGGTGTATGTTTACAAAGTGATATGATCAAAAGTAAGTATACTGACGATTGACAAATTATTGTGGAATTTAACAGATGATTGTAGGTGGAAATTTTTTATTATTATAAATGAGTATGAAATTCTTAATAGAAGGAATGGTTTTGTCTCAATAAAATTGATTACAGGTAAATTAAAAGTTCAAGAAGGTTATAAAAGACAAATTTTGAATTAAGGAAGATACTTATATCTATATATGTGTGTTAGAGAAGTAAATTTCGAGGATCAGTAAATTAAAACTTTTGGGACTTAATGAATTTCTATCTTTGAGATATTAGATTGGATATAAGAATATAGATAGGATTCCAAATTACGTGAGAAAATTTTGGAGGTTAACCATCAAATTGAAGGGACGAAAAAAAATATAGATTTCAAAAATTAAAGAAATTATGGAAAAAAATTATGGAAAAATTTAAATCCTTGTGGATTATGAAATTTGAAGAGGCTGTATAAAGTATTATTGATAAGACGATTCGAGATATGCCGAGGAAATTTTGAATCAAGAATATCGAGCTAGTAAATTTTTGAGATTTGAAGATTGTTGCATTTTGTGAGTTTGCACGTCTTGGATAAATGATAGTCATTTTTTTAGACATTTATTGGGATGCCATGAAATATCTCCTGAACTATACCAAATTCTTTTTATCTAGGTTATTGTTGTTCAAATTACTTGCTGGATTCAGTTTCTGAATCATTGATTAAGCTTCTTATCGATAAACTCTCGTGCCTATAATTTTACCATCTTGACTAATACTGCTAACTATAAACTAGTTTTGCAAGCTTATCCATCTATCGAGCTTGTTCATGACTTATGCTATTGAGCGCGCGCTCACTAACATATTGTCTAATTAGAACCGGTGCATGATGGTCTGATCAACCGAGTGCACTTTGGTTCGCTTTTTACATATCGTTCTAACATGGATGGAGACATAGTTAAACTTGGCCTCTAGAGTCTCATCCACGATTGCCTTGGCAATTCTCTTTTGAACTATTCATGTCGCCTTTGGACCACGTATTCGTATTCAATAATAGCTTCTTCACACTCTTAATAGTCTTTGTCTTTCACTTAATTTGGAATGACAAAACGCTCGTACTTGATATCCCCTTAGTTGTCCCACCATCTATTGCCAAGATAGTTAGCCACCGACCAACCAATGGAACTATATCCCCATCTCGAGTTACTCGTCCTTTCCCTTGACCCTAGATTCATTATCGTGACCATCATTCACTCCCTAAATTAAATTCGTAATTTATTTCCATAGTTATCGAGATCACGATTTTCTAATGCATGTTTGTATTGAACGTTGTGATTTGATCGATATAACTTTGTACCTTCTCGAACCCCCTACTTATTTTTAATTTCGAGGATAAAATTCTTGTAAGTTGGGTAAGATGTAAACCCCCTAAATTTTTACTATATTTTTTATTAATTTATTTTGGTATTGATTTTTATTTTGGTATCGTACCTCGAGTGCGAATGCGTAAAGACGTAAATACGAGATATTTGTTCATTCATATACAAATATTTTATTATTGTTTTTCTTATGAATATAGAATAAATATGTTGTTTTAATACATAGTATAAACAAATATTTTTATATCAGAAGAACATTTCACGATATTTGCCAAAACCTTTACCTTTTACTTTTATAAAAGATTATTTTATTTCTAGTTCAAATTAATTTAGAAAACTATATTTTATGTAAATACCTTATTTGCATGGATGTACAAATTTTTATTCATATATTTTTTGGATTTTTGAAATTATTTATTATTATTATTTTTAGAAAAGATATTTTGAACTTATTGAGGTAATTTAAACTTTGATTAGATTTTATTGATTTAATTTAAATAAGTTTGATTTAAATATGAGAATCATCTATATTTAATTTGGATTTGAAATTATCTAGATTTCATTGAGTTGGATTTGGATTGGATTTGGATTGAATCGGTTTTAAGATAATTTAAATTAAAAGGAAGATTAATTAAATGGGGTTTTAAATAAATACTAATCCTACTTCTACTAGGAAAACATCTCTATCTATATCCTATCCTAACAAAGCAAACTCCAATTTATTTAAATCAAATCCTATCTAATTTAGAAGATAAATATAAAATAAATACCTATATAAATCCAATACATCCCCCTTCTATCAGCCATAATTCGAAATTATTTTTAGTCCAATAGAAACTCTAAAATTCGTCATTAGAATTCAGCCCCGCTTTTTAGTAGCAAGAGCAACTTGCAACGACGATATCTCCTAGCTCCGAACTCTGTTTTGCCTCCAGTTTTTTTAAAAGAAGCGTATCGAGGTATGCTTTCAAAAAACACATTTTAATAGACAAATTTCATTCTGTAGATTTCTACAAAATTGTTTGAGTATCTAGTGTTCCAAAAATAAACGAGTTTCAGTATTTTTGCGATTTCGGGAGATTCCGAAAACGAAAATGCGATCCGTTTAGTTTTTCGGAGAGCTAATACAAAAACCTATGCCATATCCTAACTTTAGAATTTATTAAATAAATGTAATAGGTCCAGTATTATTTATAATTAGATAATAGACTATTTTTAGCATCCGAAGTTGTACCTACACCTTCCTCTTTGTGCGTTGCTGTTGATTCGTCGCCAGGACATCATCTTACCTCACTCGGACATCAGGCAAGATACCTTGCCTTTACTGTTTAATTTCTTGCTCAATATCATGCATTTTTTATGTTGTTCTTTCAAAACTATATATAGATGCAAATTATTATACTTTATGCAATTGGCTTAGACTTAAGGGACCACCGTATGTTTAGTGCATCTCATAAACTGTCACGTTGTGCCACGAATTGTGTGTGAGTTGTGAGCCGCATATAGATGCGGACTTACGTGCTGACTGATCATTGGTGCGTACAGGCCGTGCGTTAGGATATAACTGCCAATAGATTTTTTTAGAAGACTTGGCAGTTATTAAGGATTAAAACAGTGTCGTGAAGTCGATACATGTATAGTATATTGGGGTGAGGGGACAGTTATTAGCGTAGGGGCTACATTTATTTTTACACACATTTTGGGCCGAGGGTGACTCTTATGAGCACTACCTTCTGCCCAGGGCCGATAGCGTCTCGGATGAGCGCTACTTGACGGCAACTCTCTATTACTTGCTTGCGTAAATCCGTTACAGCCCCTGCGTAGAACGTTGTCCTCAAAATACATATCACACAGGATGGTCAGGAACCTTTACTCATGCATACTTTTCTGTTGAGCTTTATTATTCAGTTTATTGGCATGATATTATGGGTCTTGTTACGTCCCTCTGAGGACCTGGTTATCCCTCCAGGTGTGTCTTATGATTTTCTGCAGGTGCTCTAGCTAAGGCCATGTCTTGTGCTCTATTCTTTGAGATGTTGCTTTTGGATCGCCATCTCCTTCGCGTGACCAAATCATTTTTTTGTATAATTCTTTCTTATTTAAATTAGTTGGTAGTAGATTTATCTCCGCTCAACGATTGTATACATGACAAACTCAAAGTTGCTTTTATATTATTATTTATATTTGTGGATGAGATTTAGTGTCTTGGCTTCTACATTTTATAGCTTATGTATACATACGAGCCGTATATTTACTCGTACGTATACAGCTGGCATGATACGTATCTAGTCTCAAGTATTTGGGACTGGAGCGTTACAGTTATTTTTATGCAAGTTTCTTTCAATCATGATAATGTAAGGATAGAACACGATAGTGGCCTGTTAAGGTGCACTCTTAACAAGTATCAAGTAACATGATAATTCTTGATAGTGATCCCTCGTGGCGCACTCTTGACAAGTAACTTGACATGATAATTCTTGATGATGGTCCGTTGTGACACACTCTTGACTTGATAAAGTAACCTAACATGATAATCTCGATATACCTTGCTAAGTAAATCTTGTCTTGACACCGTGGGTGTTTGTGCTTGTATAAGCTACATGTCTCGTCTTGCATCATGTCTAGGATATGAATTCTTGATTTCCACGGTCAGAAATTCATACTGAATCTGACTAGGATAATGACTAGAGTGATCAAGTTGTTCATGAAGAGATTTTCCAGCTATAAACAATCCCGTTATCTGGACGCATTAAGTGGACTTGTAGCCTACCGACGAGTATGGCACATTTCCAGCACATAGTTACGTGTTGCATTCTTCATAAACGGACATTCGACCTGGATAACAGGATGGTCTGCAGGGCTTGTGGCTGTTGGGATAATCTCATTGCATCTTGCTAGTAACTAGGCCAGTGATAACCCTAGTTAGTTAAAAGTATCATGCCGTACTCTTGATTGGCCGTGATTGATTGGATGGAGTTTATTCTAGCTTAGTCTTATCCTGATCCTGTGCAAGATTGTAATATGACATGATTATTGATGCTTGCCTTAACAATAACGATCGGGGGTCCAGTTTTGTTCATACGAAGGGTTACAACCCCGGTCCTTGTTTGGTTTAAGGATTGTAACCTGGCTCCCGGAGCAGTTCTGTGTCCTCTTTTCGTTTATTGTCTTATTGCGACCCCATGCCATGTTCGTCATGTTTTACCTTACCTTAGTACCATGATTATTTATACTTGTCTTAACAATAACGATCGGGGGTCCAGTTCTGTTCAGGCGAAGGGTTATAACTCCGGTCCTTGTTTGGTTTAAGGGTTGTAACCTGACTCCCGTAGCAGTTCTGTGACCTCTCTTCGTTTATTGTCTTCACTGTACCAATATTATTTGAGACGGGTTTCTACTCAGGTGAAGGGCTGCAACCTCGGTCCTTGTTTGGTTTAAGGGTTGTGACCTAGCTACTTGAATGGTTTCCTTGTACTCAGTTTACTGCTGTTATCTCTATTATTATCAGTTTTTTATTTATTATCTTTAGTATTCTATTGTGATATGCTGGTTTTAGTTCCTAAGTGAAGCCTCCTTCGTGGCACTTGCTCTTTCTGGGTCTGACCCAACTGGTTTTGTGTGGCCAGATATCGGAGCAGCTCCAGAGGATCGACCAGTCTTCCAGCCAGATGGTGACCACCAGGCGTAACCCTGTCAACAAGTGGGTTTCTTTTGTCCTCCCATTTATTTGTAAAATTATTCTTTTGAGGCGTTTAGCCGACGAGCACGTGTTAGCTCGTATTGCATCTTTATTTACTATCTGCCTACGGGTTGTAACATGATTGACAGATCCTAGGGTTGATCATGTATGACTAAACTCTTGCTAGCCCTCACATTTTGTATGACTAGCTTCATGATCAGCTGAATATGTAATGTTTGGGATGCCTTACGATTGTATATTTGGTGATCTTGCTTCTTGCAACTTTTACTTACTTGCTTGTAATTGAGACAATAGGCTTGTTCTTGACCATAGGAGACTGATGGCTTGTAGTTAAACCCTCATGTATCTAGACAGCCGTGATCATATAGCGAGGTGGATTGTACTTCGATATACGTAGCTGGCTATGTCCGCCTCTGCTCTCCAGTATTCTGGTTCTAGGGCGTGCACGGTTTAGTGGTGGCCCATACAGGTCTTGTAAATCAAGATATGTGAGGGTTTACAGAATAGATGTGTCACAACCCGGTCCCAATTTCTTGGATCAAATCGGATCATGCCCAGCCTGCACCGTTGTTGAGACGGCGGTTGTAAGCTGTATCACTCATGCAGGTAATCAAGAACACAGACTAATTGCCACAACTTAATATTCCGATAATTAAAACTTGTCCAACAAAAGTTACAACTGATAATAGAAAAAGTCTTTTCAAACAACAACAACTGGAAATAGAAAATAACGATAGTTAAAAGATAGGCTCGTCATCTCCAAGATCAGCATCATCTGGTAGCACAGCTGGATACAACTCAGGATCATAATAACTACTAATCAGTAGCTCTGCATCATCAATAGAACCTAAAATTGTAGTCTCCAGTCAGGAGGAAGCAAAGTACAATTCATGATAATTTAACAATTGAAATAATAATAGAGTTATGCACTTTTAAACAATTTGAAATAAATAGTTTTCCAGCAGTTAAAACATTATGATGTGAATAGGCAATGAATATGACCGGATTGGGTTGTACAGTTGTATCCTATTGATACGATATGGCTTATCCCCGTATGTATGAGGGGTAAGCTAACACAGTCATTATACTATTTTGGATGTGGTCATACTCATTACACTACTCTTCCAGTACCCAACAGTTAATCAGTCAATGCTCTCAGAGAGAGTTCCGTGTTGCATCGTGGTTTAAACTTGCAATAAAACGATTACTAAATAATTGTAAACTACCACAAAAATGTACTTGCCTTGGTTTGACTGGAATGAGGGTAATGTCTTCGAGATGAATTTCAGACTTGTCCTCGAAATCCTACAATCGAGAAGTCTGCCTTAGATTTCAAAAGTTGTCATGCTAGATGTGCTAGTTACAATCTCTAAATTTGTCCTAGTCAATTTTAATCTTTATTATACTAACAAACAAAACTCGATTATCTAATGCGTTATATTTAATTATGATGGAAAGTTCACTTTATATTTAATTTCGGAAAACTTTGTATTTATCGGTTTATTGGCAAAACTTGGTATTTTATAATTTATATAATAAAACTACATTTCTCTTTAAATGAGAAGAACATGAATTTCTAAAATTTTATAATTGTTTATCACTTCTAAATTTTTTACGTTTCCGAACAAAATCAGAAAAATACGAACACATTATTAGCTATTACAAAATTAGCAGAAATAAATGGACTTATGCCCTTACAGACCATTTTACATGAATTTAAATAAGAAGAAAACTTTTGTTAGTCTCTAAAATTTTTCCTACAATTTAATTACAAAATAAAATAATAATTTAAATTAAATTAATTTCGAGTCTCAGACTTTGGTCCAATCGTCAAAATAGCTAATGCCTCAACATCCGGGTGAAACCGGTTTCGTTTGCATTTCGCTAAGGGCCCATGGACCGATATGGTCGTCGCCCAAAAATCTATTTTATAAAATATTTTCGAAAAAACCGATTTGAAATCCATTTATAAATTTTATAAAATTTCGGCAGCATTTCCTCTATTTTCGGGATAACCCAAAACTGGAAAAATGTGCCACAATACCAAATAAATATCCTCGAACCAGAAAAATGACCCAAAAATTAATATCGAACTCCACAGTACGTTCCCGAAGATCACTCGGACAACCCGAGAATTTATTCCACCAATTAAACCCAAAAATATTATCAAATCTGAAAAATATATTATTTGCCATTAAAATTCTTTTATTGCAAATTTCAATACAAACAGAACAGTGTTACAATATAGGACTTAGATGTAGTCCTAGGAGTACACTTTTGTTTATCTGGGTCCCTTGTGCCGATGGAGCGAGTGGTAATGCGTTGACTCCGTTGACGATCTGACGACGGTTATCGGTTCTCTGAAGGTCTGGATTGCTCTGGGTGCTGGAGCTTGCTGAGAGGAGGAAGACGTTGAGTGTCTGTATCTGCCTCTCTGGTGGTACGAAGTCTCTGTCTGTTCGTTGTGGACGTTGGTATGTGTGTACGTAGGTAGGTGTGGAAGAAGGAGATGATCCCCCTCTTTCTATAGTCTACAGGCTGGCTGCTTATACGCGCATGTAGGATGCGCCTGTACGTGGGGACGCCACGTGTTGATTGCTGATGGAGGCGCATGGACGATGCGCCCTGATCGAGGGGTTGACTTCTTAATGTTGCTGTTGTGAGCCAGCACGTAGCTGAGAAGAAGATCTTTCTGTTGCTGAGATCTTGGATGAGTTGAGTCAAAGGACACGTGTCATCGACCCATGGCTCGGAGATCTCGGATTTGGTGGAGAATAATCTGGTAGGATGTGCCTAGGATTGGGCGCATGGCTTTTGAGGCGCATGCAGAGCTTCAGTAGTGACTTTACTCCTGTCTTTCAGGATCAGAGAGAAGTCTGAGGCGCATGGCTTTTGAGGCGCATGCAAAGTTTTAACAGTGACTTTCCTTCTGTCTTTAGGGATCAATAAAAAGTCTGAGGCACACAGATTTTGAGGCGTATGCAGATTTGGGCGCATGGCCGCGGAGGCACATGCGAGATGGTTGGGTGGCCACGTGGCAGTAGCCGTCGGAGGAAAGTAATGATGATGCTGACGTTGGCGATGCTTCGTCTTCTGAAAAAGCAGCCAACTGTTCAGACTTTGGGAGACGTGCTGCCAACTCTGTCAGTTCAGCATTTAATGTTTGTGACATTCGATGGACAGCTGAGTGGACACGTCGGTTGGCGTTCCACTAAGCGTATGGGGATGCATGGGGGCGCATCCCCTATGATGCACTTGGTGCTGAAAGGTGCGTCTGTATGATGCACTTGATATTGTAGGGCGCGTCTGTGTGATGCGCGGTCTGGCCGACGCATCCGCTTGACACTTCTTTAATGGTGCGACTGTTATGTTCTTCGAGTGCATTAAATAGCCATTTTGACTTGGCTGAATTCGAAGCTTCTGGTTCATCCATTTAATGCAAATTTATTGCACGGAATTCGAAGAGCCATCCACTTGGCGCATGGGTTTGATTTGCCCGGCCTATAAATAGTGGCATAGAGAGAGGGTTTGCATCTCGTTCTCTTACGTCTTTTCGACATGAACTTGTGTACTCGAATGTATTATGTTGACGAGATGCTCCCGAGAGTGAAGATGCGATGCAGTGTCTTCGTTAATGCACTTGAAGGTGACTGTTACATCCAAAAGTCGGAGTCGAGGGCTTCTGAGGCAGGCAGAAGGTGCCTGTTGCATCCAAAGATAGGGATGCTCGAGCCTCGTCTTTGTTGTGCAGGAAGAGCCGTAGATCAGAATGGCGGTACTGCGGCTTTGGTGGCTCTTTCTTCCTTCAAAATGGGTGTAGCCCATTCTGGTTGTGTTGAAAGCTGCTTCTTTGGCCGCGGTTTCGATCACGGTCTTCCTTGGTGTTTGGAGGCTCTTTCGAAGCCTCCCCTGGCCATAGGTTGGCTTGTGGTTCTTTTCTCTTTCTTGGCTAGAGGGTTGATCGCCACCCTCGTTCTGCTCAATAAATGCTTCATTAGTCGAAGCATTTAGACGGCGGTGAGCCTGGCTGGAAGAACGACACATAACTGGGCTGCTGAAGGGATGCACATAACTGAGCTGCCAAAGGGATGCACATAACTGAGGATGCACACAACTGAGCTGCTGAAAAGGATGTGCCTTGTTGAGGGCGCATGGTGGGATGCGCCTGGCTGAGGGCGCATATTGATTGCTGCGCCTACTTGAGGGCGCATGTTGGATGCTGACTGTAGTTTAGGATCTTTTCTTTGTAGAAATTCTCCTTTATACAGTCTTTCTTAGACATGTAATAGACTTTTATATGTTAAATAAAAAGTCCTCTTTTAATGTCTATATTTGTTGCTTTTTGCTGTGAGGTACTTTGTCCAAGCTCTGGCGCATGTAGTCTGGCGCATAGACTTTCTGGTTCTGAAATTCCATGCTCCTATAAGACCCCTTCAAAGTTTTCAAAACTTTTGGATAAGTTTTGGAATACTTTGAATAAGAAGCATGGTAGTGGGGGCGCATGACCGTCGGGGCGCATAGATACTCCGCACATCAGTGATGGGGCGCATGCTCCGCTCAGTTAATACAAATGATGACGTCTCGGTAACCGAAAAAGATTAATGATGATCTTTTTGGTTTTATTTGTGGTTATCTTTTCACAGAACCCGAGGCGACGGCTGAGATCACACATCATCGGTTCACGCGTACGACCAAGCCCTATAAATAGGCGAGAGATGGGGAGAGAGAGTTCTTCTTCTCCTTGCTTTTGCTTTCTTTAGAGTTCTTCTTCAAAAACCCTAATTTTTCTTCTCTCAAAGAATGGCTCCCAAGACTTCTCGCGGCGGTGCTGGCAAGGAAAAAGAGCCGGCGGAAGCTGCGACAGCTGATGTTCTCCGTCGGCCCATCGAAGTTCGGCCGGAGGTGGTTGGTAAGTTTCGTTACGTACACCAACACACATAGACCTTGAGTCTTTGATGATGTGCCGAGGTTTTTGCCGCCGACGTGCATGGGTTTAAGCCCTGAAGATGCGCCGAGGCTCTACTGCTGACGCGCATGTGTTTAGACCCCGATGATGTGCCGTCTACTGCTGACGTGCATGGGTTTGGACCCTGATGATGCACCGAGGCTCTACTGCTGACGTGCATGGGTTTGGACCCTGATGATGCGCCAAGGCTCTACTGCTGACGCGCATGGGTTTGGACCCTGATGATGCGCTGAAGCTTCTTTTTCAGACACGCTACGCGCCTTTGATGAGACTCAGATTCTTTTGTTATTTCTAACATTTTTTTTGAATCTTTGCTAGTGTCGTTGCCTATCCCACTCTTGAATGAAGTGCTTCTGGACGCTGCCTTCTGTCAGTCGGAAGAAGATTATAACGAGGAAGTGATAAACCCTGTTCAAGCCACTATTATGCTGGACCAGCATCCTGAGAGAATGACTCAAATCCGGGAACAGCAGTATGGGTTCCTCAAACGGATGATGGAGCGTGGTGTTTTAAAATTTGCCACATCTGATAAAGTGACCTTCTTGAAACCTGAGTTCCTATTTGGAGACCGCCTTACTTCTACTGAAGCAACAGTATTGAAGGTCAAGGAGGACAGGTTTTTTACAACAAAAGGAGTGCATATGACCGTTAAGCAATTTGAACGTTAATGGCCTTTGACGGCCTTCTGTCGTCTTGCTTCCAAGAGTAGGATGTCTTGGGATCTTACTCCCTCTCAGGGGGAGCGGTGACTGGCATCATCAAAATTGATTCTACCTCTGATCAGAGAGATACTTTGACCGCGGTGCGGTCTGGGTCTTCTTTCACCGGGCGGACTCTTTGTCCTGGGAGCATTTACAGTAATGTTCCCCTCGATACATTTGCTTATAGTGCCTTGACTTTTGCACATTGCATGCTGTTGATGGAACGCTCATACCCGAAAGGAGAGTTTCGGGTAGAGGGTTGGTGTCATTACATTTTTAAATGGGATAAACTGACACTCTGGGTTTTGTTGCGGTTTCGGACTGAGCTCCGAGAGATTGGGCTGACTGCCGCGATTCGTGCTACCCAAGCAGGTGTTGACATTAACATGCATATGTTCCTCGCACTCTTGGAGATGTTTGATATCCATACCGGGACCTTTTTTACTCCGGTGGGGGAGTTAGGGCTCGCACTTCATGAGATATATTAGGTATCAAAGCCCCCTTGGGGATCGGAACCCTATGAAGAGTACTTTCCGACCAACGAAGAGTTTCAAGTCCTGGGGGACAAGGCTGAGGAGATGACGGCCGTCTTTAAGAAAGTGGCGAGTCATCATTACTATATGCAGAGAAGGGATAAGAGCGGGTCACAGCCTCATGTGACTACTTGGAGAGATTACGTCTTTAGGCAAGACAAGGGGGATCCCTCGCAGTTCTCCACTCCGCCAGCGCTCTCTCGTAGCGAAGTGCTCTCTGCGATGAGCAGGTTAGATGAGAAGAATCCCCGAAAGAACGAGGACCAGCAGTCTGATGAACGCTCCTACAGTTGTTTCTGGCATCTTGCTCCGGATGTCGTCGAAAGCAGTATTGGTCGCGTATCTTATGGTTTGGCTTCGGGATTACGTCTTCCCGGGCGGATCCGGCTCTGTAGAGAGGGTGACCCGGCACTTAATCCTGCCAGCTGTGAAGTTGGTCTTTGGCCGACGCTTGGCTATACTCCCCGCAATGGTGTGTAACTTGCTGCGAGGTTTACGCGAGTTCGTGATTCATGACCGAGGTCAAAAAAATAACTTCCAGCGCGCTGAACTGCCGTTTCACTATCTGATGGGGGGGGTTAATTTTACACCATCCCAATGTAATGAGTCCGGGTTCAGAAGAAGACTACAGGGCCGGAGATGCATTCCTCCACTGTTTCCACCAGAGGAGTTGGTCGCACACTAGCGTCCCTGTTTGCAGAAGGGTTTTATCTCATCTTCAGGGATGGAAGATCACCAAAGTTGGTCCAATCTTCTTGGGTTTTGAGGCCAACGAAGACTTAAGGGATTCAGGTGAAGACGCCACCGCTCTGTCTCCATAGGGATTTTGCTGGTTGCAAAGTATTCGGCCATCCCATCTGGTGTACCGGAACAGGAATCAGTGCTTCCTGGAGCCGTATTTATCGAGCCGCTTTGCACGACAATTCGGTTATGCGCAGCTGATGTTGGACAATCCCAGTATCACCCTGGGGTATGCTGGAAGTTTGTTGGATGGCGCACGAGCTTGGCATTACTATTATGCTGGATGTACCGGAGCTCGCTTTACGCTGCCCGTCCAGGACCCGCGGCCGCCCATTCTTTACTCGGCCGCCAAGTTTTACTGTGTTATGGCTGCCGCGCCTCCCGGGTATGATAGGGAGACAAGTCTTGTTGCAGGCACCCCGTTAGCAGTGACCGGACATGTATCGACTAGGGCTCGATTGCACCATCCACGAGAGGTGGGTCATCAAGGTGCCCCGGCCGCATCCCCAGGGGGTCAGGCCAAACCTTCGGTTGATCAACCGAAACGACATGCAGATGCAGGGGCTGGATTTTCTGCGTCAAAGAAGCTGAAGAAGACATCGTCACCGACGGTGTCATCGGATTCAGCATCTGCAGAGGTAAGGATGTCCCACATAGTCTGGTTTGGGTTCAACATTTTATGTAATCAATGCTTCCCCTTTTTATAGGAGCCGCTAAAGAGAAGGCCTCGTACTCCAAAATCTGGTAGGAGCAGGCCAAAGGAGATGGCGGGCTCGTCTGAAGTGCGCATCCCGCCGACTATGATGTCTCCTATGAAGGAGAATCCAGAGGATGTTGTTGTCGTGGAGATTCCAGCGTCCCCAGATTATGTCAGAAGGGAAGCTGAGGATGCAGCAGCTTCCGAGATGATAAAGGCCGCGGCGGGGGCCTTGGATGCCGAGGGTCCAGCAGATACGAGGCTTCCTGGTGATGAAGTGGGGTGGAGTTCGTCGTCTTCAGATGACGTCGCTCCAGGGTTGCAAGAGCCTGTTGCGGGGGCAACAAAGATGGTTGGAACAGAGAAGAGGGTTGATTCCCCTCCTTGTTATGATGAGGGGAGGTCGGCTGCATCATTATCGAACCCTACCCCAGACTTAGCAGCAGAAGCTGAGGTGGCTACCAATCAGGAGGTAGCGACAGATCCTGTCCCTGTAGAGGGCTTTGATGAAGAGACTCGTCTGGCGGTCCTAACTTCAGGGATGAGTCAGGAGGCAAGTGTTGATCTCCCCGTTCTGCCAAGGGAAGTATTGGCTGCTGATAGCACGTTGGGGATTGGAGAGGTAGCCACGACGTCGGTGGTACTTCCGAGTTTGGGAAGGGTAAGGGTGTGATGGAACCCTCTGTTGCTCCTTCCACTTGGGGTACGATCTCGACGCCTGTCCCGGCTTCTTCTGTTCCCTTGGCTCTTCGGGCTAGTAGTCAGGCCCCTGTTGATGAAGAGCCTACTGATATCGAGGTTCCAGCCTCGTAGGTTGAGGTCGGCGGGTCTTCTTCCGGTCCGCCGACTGGAGTAGCTCCTCCAACCCCTGCTATGACGCCGCAGGTGCTGGCGGAAGCAGATGAATATGTGAAATTCATCGTCGAGGCAGTATACAAAATGCTGTAGAGGGGGGTGTCGGCAGTGATGGATGCCAAGGGGAGCTTTGCGACAGCAAGAACTCTGGCACTGCCTCATATCAACTTGATCCGTATTCACCAGGGCCACGATCATATGGCCGTCATTCTGGAAGCCACGGTGGTTGAGTTGGACCAGCGGCTTTTCGAATTAGAGCGCATCCAGCGTAATGACCTCTCCGTCCTGATAGATACGGAAAAGGAGAAGCTGCTCGCCGAGACTGAGTCTTCCTACCAGGCCACTGTGAGTGTCTGGAAACGCAAAGTGGCCGAGACTGAAGCTGCAGTAGAGCGGTTATCTCGGTCTATGCGGGAGACAGTGGAGACGCGAGCTGCATTGGACGCTAATATTGCGGAGATTGACGCGCAGATGCGTCGCCTTGAGGACCAGCGAGCCCGACTGCTATTGGATGCCGAACGTGTCTAGGCTGAACACGTAGCGTTCAAGAAGAAGGAAGCAGCTTTTACTCTCCAAGCTCTTACCCTGGCTCAACAGAGACATCAGCTTGATGAGAAGCACAAGAATGAAACTTCTGCTGAGGCGGTTGAAGCGATGCGTCAAGAAGCTGAACGTTGAGTCTTGGCGACTGTGGAGACTCGGGCGGCAGACTTGAAATGCCGAATTGCAGAGCTTTCCGCCAACCCTGGGGATTAGGGCTTGTAGTCTCTGCTTTTTTTATTTTTGCAACTCTTGCTGGGGATAGTGTAATCCTTTACTCTCCTTTTTCAGAAATAAAGAAGTACACTATTTTCTGTGATGTGTTCATTTTTGCTTGTCATAAACTTTGATGATTTGTGTGGACCTATTATCTTTTGCGTACCTTGGTTTTAGGTACAGATAATAAGTTTGAAAGAATCAATATATTTGCTCAGAGGTAATGTGGACGTAAAAAATATGGGGTTCAAATGATAGAATCTTCCTACTCAGAGGTGTTATGGACGTGGTAGAAATGACTCTAGGGGATACACGGAACTACTCAGAGGTAATGTGGACGTGGAAGTTCTGCGATCAATGTACGGCAACGCGGGGGTTGTCTGTAAGGGATGTTTACTCAGAGGTAATATGGACGTAGTAAACATGGTGGGTAGCGTAGTCTTATGGGATGTAAGATTCCGCTTTGTAGGGTGTAAGGGGGACAACTTAGAGGTGATGTGGACATGGTTGTCCTTCTACTGGAGGATGCTACGGAACAACTGGGTTCCGGAAGCGTATGATTTTGTGGAAGGGAATTGTCTGTGAGCCCAGATGATTGGGTCCACAGATCCCCTGGTGGAAGCACATGTCTGAAAGATGTCAAGAGTAGTACTTCTTTAGGAACTTGCCATTGATGGGCATCATGAACAAGTCTCCATTGGGTTTGGCGAGACGGTAAGCACCGTTTGAGTATACCGTCTCAATGATGAAAGGTCCTTCCTATTTGGGCTCGAACTTTCCTGGTGTTTTGTGAGTCAACACCATCGGCCTCCTGACTGCCAGAACCAGGTCGCCTACTTGAAAAGTCCTCTACTTGACCTTCTTGTTGAAAGCATGTGATATACGGGCTTGGTAGAGTTCGATGCGCTGTTGAGCTAGGAGACGCTTTTCATCAAGTGCCTCCAGTTCTTGCAGACGACGACGTTGATTGTCCTCTTCTGTGAGTTTGTTTGTGATTGCTACGCGGAGTGAGGGTATCTGAATCTCGAGAGACAGTACCGCTTCGCTCCCGTAGACCAAGAAGAATGGTGTGTTGCCTGTCGGGGTCCGTACCGTTGTGCGGTAGGCCCAAAGGCATTCGTCGAGCTTTTTGTCCCAGTCGCGCTTGTTGGATGACACGACCTTTTTGAGTATCCTGATGATAGTTTTGTTAAACGCCTCTGCTAATCCGTTTGCTGCCGGATTGTAGGCGGTTGATGCCACGTTTTGAATGCGATTCTTGTCACAGAATCGGCTGAAAATATGGCTGATGAACTGAGGACCATTATCCTGGATGATCCTCCGGGGTACCCCGAAACGGTAGATGACGTGGTGCTTGATGAAGCTGATCACCCTGGAGCTTTTCACTTCTGCCAGCGAAACTGCTTCTGCCCATTTGGAGAAGTAGTCGGTGATTGCTAGGATAAAGCGGTGTCCTCTCGATGAAGAAGGGGTGATCGGTCCCACAATGTCCATTCCCTAAGCTTCGAAGGGCCAGGAGGCGACTGTAGGATGTAGTGGTTTTGACGGTGTATGGATGAAGTCTACGTGAAGCTGGCACACATGGCACTTCTTAGCATAGTCGACAGCGTCAGCGGCCATGGTTGGCCAGTAGTAGCCCATACGTCGTAATCGGTCTTGCAACTTAGGGCCAGGTTGATGGGCCCCGTAGGTTCCATCATGAGCTTCTCGAAGGGCTTCGGCTGCTTCTTCGTTGGATAAACATCGAAGGAGAAGTCCATCGTAGGAGCGTCGGTACAACATTTTAGTGGCTGTATTGTAGTAGAATCGAAGAGAGCGTCTCCTGACTGAGACGGCTTCTTTCGGGTCCTCTGGAAGAATTCCGTAGATAGCGAAGTCGATGAACGGGAATCTCCAATCTCAGACGTTAACACCGGCACCCGTTGACATGGCGTGGGCCACTTGTGAACGCAGGTTGTTTTTAGGGCAGACCAAGTCTCGACCCACTACCGTGACGTAGTGTTGAGTCCCGAGGGGTGCCGCCAAGGAGGCTGCGAGGCCAGCTAGAGCATCAGCCTCCAGATTTTGTAGGCGAGGTACGTGTTCGATGAAGAACCCGGTGAAGGTTGAAACGATATTCAATACAACTTCATGGTAAGGAATCAGGTCTTCATGACGAACCTCGTATTGCCCTCTGATCTGGTTTACGGCGAGTTTTGAGTCGCTGTAGGCTTCCAGATGATTCACCCCCAGCTGTTGTGCTAGTTGGAGTCCCATAATGAGTGCGTTGTACTCGGCAACGTTGTTGGAGCACGGCTTCAAAAGAGAGTAAGCACGCTGGATGACCAGTTGATCAGGGGAGACTAATACCACCCCCAGTCCTGCGATGATTTGGCCTTTGGGGCCTGTTCTTGAAGCGCCATCGAAAAACATCCGCCAGACGGAGCCTTCTTCGGTGACGTTTGATTCTTGGACCTCATCCGGGATGTCCTCGTAGAGCCTTGAGGACTCTGGGATGGGGTGTGCAGCTAAAAAGTCGGCCAGAGCTTGACCCTTAACAGCTTTTTGTGGAATGAACACCATGTTGTATGGCGTTAGCAAGATCGCCCATGTGGCCAGCCGGGAGTTCAATGATCCTAGCTTCGTCATGAGGACCCTGAGCGGATTGACTCAGGAAATGACGTAAATTGTCTGCCCCGAGACATAATGACGAGTCTTTTGGATGGTAAATACCAGAGCCAAGCACTCCTTTTCAACGGGGTTGTACCGGTGTTCGGCCCCGATCAGAGTTCGGCTGAGGTAGTAGATTGCTTGCTCATAGCCCGTGTCGCTGTTCTGAGCTAGCAGAGCGCCGAGGGAGTGAACCATGGCTCGGACGTAGAGGAGAAACGGTTTGCCAACGACGGGTGCCACCAGGACTGGTGGGCTCGTCAGGTAGGCTTTGATGTCGTCGAAAGCCTTTTGGCATTCCTCTGTCCAGACGTAAGAGACTCCCTTCTTCATGAGCTGGATGAAGGGTTGACATTTGCCGGAAAGGTTTGCTATGAACCTCCGGATGTATGCCAGACGTCCCTGTAGGCCTCGAAGTTCTCAAAGGTTCTTCGGAGGGTCCATATCAAGGATGGCTTTGGTCTTCTCGGGATCGACATGAATGCCTCTCGCCGTGATGATGAAGTCCAAGAACTTTCCGCTAGTAACCCCAAGAAAGGATTTAGCGGGGTTCATCTTGAGTTGATGCGCCCACATGAGATCAAAGACTGTCATGAGGTCTTGCAGGTGATCTCCTTTGAGACGGCTCTTGACTACGATGTCGTCAACATAGCATTCGACTGTCTTGCGAAGGTGTTGACGGAAAATGGTGCTCATAGCCCTTTGATATGTCGCACCAACGTTCTTCAAGCCGAAGGACATCACTGTGTAGCAGAAAACGTCCTTTGGAGTCCTGAATGACGTGTGTTTTGCGTCGTCAGGGAACATCTTGATCTGGTTGTAGCCCGAATATCCGTCCATAAAAGATATGCGCTCGAAGCCACATGTGTTGTCGATCATCACGTCGGTGATTGGAAGCGAGAATTTGTCCTTCGGGTAAGCAGGGTTGAGGTCTCTGAAGTCGATACAGACTCGTATCTTCCCATTCTTCTTGGTGACGAGGACGACGTTGGCTACCCAATCTGGGTGTTGCTCTTCACGGATGAAGTCGCTGGTCAAGAGTTTGTCTACCTCCTGATCGATGGCATTCATGATGTCCGGACGAAAGCGTCGCTGTTGTTGTTTGATAGGCTTGGCATCAGGCAAGATGTTCAACCTATACATCGTAATCTGGGGATCAAGTCCCGGCATATCTTCGTAGCTCCAGGCGAAGACGTCGATATACTCTTTAGCCAGCTGGATTAAAGATTTTCGATCTTTTTCTTTTAGGCTTTTGCTGATGAAGATGGGTTTGGAAGAAGATCCATCCCCAAGGTCGATCTGCTCGACTTCATCCTCGGTGGGAGGTTCGCGTAGTTCGAAGCGAGACTCCCATTGTTGTCCCAGGCGTTGAGCCCAGGGTTCTTCTTCGAAGAATTCCGGCGCTTGGTCTTTGCCTTCTTCTTCTTGAGATTGTACAGATGTCATGTTGGCTGACAGCACTCTCTTGAAGACAGATCCGCTACTGGTATCGGAATCCCACGTTGATGCTTCAGACGAGTGAGAATGTTCTACTTCTTCTGCATCTGAACTCTCTGGAGTTGACGGTGGCGTGACATAGCCTACCCCCTGTCGAGTTCTATTGTAGTAGTCCTACGGCTTTCCTTTAGGTGTTGGAAGTCGGAGAGGGAGGCGTCGACCTTTGCCGTAGTTCAGGCCTTTGTTGCTTTTCAGGTCGTAACCCATCTTCTGGATGAGATACTTTGCCTTGTCCGTGTACCGATAGAGTTGCATTCTGCCAGCATTTGGTTCTGGCTCGAGTGGCGGAAGGTCTTGATAATGCTCGACCTTGCCGAAGATGATGGATTCTTCGTCTCGACTCCGTGGTGGGACTATGTCACTCCCCGTTCCAAGAATGCGTATTTTTATACAAGAATGCGTATTTTTATACATGTACAATTCATGTATATTTATTTAGTATTTATCATGTATTATCCTGTATTTAAATTCCTTCAATTTTATGTTAATTAATTTTCTGTATTTTATTTCCTGTAATTTTATTCCTGCATTTTATTCCTGCATTTCATTTCCTGCTGTTATTCTCTGCTTTTAGTCTTGCTTTGTGGTTCGGGTTCATGGATGGTTCTTCTCGGGTTCATGGTGGTTCACATGAACCGAACCACCACAAACCCTCACCTACCACCACCCTTTCTATTTAAGCCCCCATCTCCTTCTCTCTCCTCATAACTCTCATTCTTCACCATTACTTCTTCTTCTTCCTCATCACTCCCTCCACCAACCCATCAGCAGGCAAGTACATCTTGCTTCTTGCTTCCACTTGGAGAACCATTTTTATGGTTCATTTCTCTTCCTCTCATGATCCTGAGAGAGTTTAGTACTTAGCATTTTTGATTTCTTTGGATTGTTCTTCTCGGTTGTCCATGGGTTTTGATCTCCCAACCTGGCGTGCTTTCTGGCTGGGAACTTCATTTCTGGCTGGAACAAAGGTTTAGCCACGCACACGTCTTTACGTGTTAGCGTGAATTTTTAGTCACGCTCACGTTCTTACGTGCCAGCGTGAATTTTTAGTCACGCACACGTCTTTACATGTTAGCATGAATTTTTAGTCACGCTCACGTTCTCACGAGCGTGCGTGAATTTTTAGTCACGCACACGTCTTTACGTGTTAGCGTGAATTTTCAGTCACGCTCACGTTCTCACGAGCGTGCGTAAATTTTTAGTCACACACACGTCTTTACGTATCAGCGTGAATTTTCAGTCACGCTCACG
The DNA here is from genome assembly GCA_029216955.1 of Iris pallida. Lineage (NCBI taxonomy): Eukaryota > Viridiplantae > Streptophyta > Magnoliopsida > Asparagales > Iridaceae > Iris > Iris pallida. The sequence continues at coordinate 11,109,320 of JANAVB010041818.1, read as the reverse complement.
TTCTTACGAGCGTGCGTAAATTTTTAGTCACGCTCACGTTCTTACATGTCAGCGTGAATTTTGAGTTACACTCACGTCTTTGCGTGCGTGCGTGAATTTCTTATCACTTTTCACGCTCACGATTGAGTGCGTGAATTTCCCTTCACGCTCACACTGTGCGTGCCAACGTGAATTTCTTACCACTTTTCACGCTCACACTGTTTACACGCTCACTCGTACCTACTAGACTTAGCGTGACTTGCTGGCCTTAGCATAGACTTGTTAGCGTGACTTCCTGACCTGAGTGTTTCTATTTGTTCTATAATTTATTCATTTAATGGTGGCATGATAATTCTTCTATTATATCCTTACGCCTTTTTATGAACTCAAAAATCTTAGCATGTTAATATTTTGATACATATGGTTGTGTAGAACGTGTCCTGTGTCTTGATTGGTTTATGGATACCCAATAAGGATGGAACTTAACTCTGAGGAGTTATAGACTCGACCCCACTGAATACTATTTGATTTTTATGCCTTGTCACCATTAATAATGATTGTGACATTGACTAATAATTGATCATGCGTTCCTAGTTGGAACTAAGAGACTGGCTAGTCGTCTTATTGAATTGAATGAATGAGACATGTTCATGTAATGAACTATTGCAATCGATTAGCCGATCCCGAATATTGGCATACAGGCACATGCAGGCTTCAAATTATTTATTTATTTATTTAGTTATTTATTTATCTTACAAAAATAGCATGTGTACTTTATGGTCAAGGCAAGATTACTCCGTGGTTAGATTTGATTGTTGTATTACGCTATGTAAGACCTACAACATAGCCGCACGGGTATCGTTGTAGAGTTGCGCATATCGTACCCCGTACAAAAGTACTCATTTGAATGACCATGATCCACGGCATGGGATTTCGCTTAACATAGAGGCTTTAAGTTAAATAAAATAATGATGGCATGGAGAGAATGGATTCCCGAATTCTTACATGGCAGCCCTCTTGGGACTAGTAGTGCCCGACAGGCCGGCTGGTTCCTACAGATACTGTAAATCTGTCACACGGGCAGGGAACGGTATCTGCTTATATTATTAAATTGTACATGGTATATTAACGACGGGCGTCCCGCTGGGACTCGTCTAATTACATGATTGGCGCAATTGATTGATTGGATAGACTAGCCTTGCTCGCACATAGTAAGAACTGAGGAATCTTTATTGCATAATTTCAGGATAACTTGGGACTCACAATAGCAAGCCGTAGTAGTTGATTGGTCGTTCAAGATGATTTGTTTGTGTACTGTACCTACTCTGTTGCCTAACTGAGATGATCAGAATGTCATGACATGACGGGCCAACTTCTGTCCTTGTTTGGTTGGGAGGTTGTTTCGAAGTGTCGTGATGTTATGTGAATCCTAGTACATAGCAGAGATCTATTATCATATTCTCTTATTACTGGTCTAATCCTTCATATCGTGCTTCCTTGTGGTACTTGCTATTAGAGGTCTAACCTCTCTGGTTTTGCATGGCCAGATTTAGAGCCAGTCCTCGAGGATCCAACTTACTTCTACCTCCAAGATGGTCAATACTAGGGGAATGATCGCAGGAGGACTCGAGTGGGTTCCTTACTTCACCGCTCATTTTGTTATTTACTTTATACTTAGCCGTTTGGCACCGACATGTTAGTCGGATCGTCTTGTACTTACTTTTACATAATTGTAACTAAGTCAGACTGCAGCTGATAACAATTGTGTATATGTTACTATACCATCTGGCTATGTTTTGTAAAGCCAGATCTCAAGAACATTTTGACTAAGCGTTTGGGATGCCTTACTGCTTTATCTTACATGTTCTCTATTTTTGCTTCTTGTTTGAATGATTGAGATAATAGATGTGAAGTGACCATAGTAAGACTTTCATATAGTATGTACCCCTCATCTGGTTAGACAGCATTGATCGTATTATACGGTATTCATCTACCCGTAATACGTAGCTGGCTGAGTCATTCTCCCGCTCTCCAGTATTCTGGTTCTGGGGCATGACAAGGTTTTAGTGGTGGCCCATGCAGGTCTGATTTCAGACTTGTGGGGTATTTTGATTTATAGGATGTCTCAATCACACGTGTTTCCCCCTTGATCTCATGATTCATTATTCTCAACCCTTGCCATTCCAGTATCCTTTGACTTCATTGATCCTTCATGTCCGGTTGTTTGATTGTTCTCTTGTCCCTTTTCTTAGGGGCATTTCGTCCGCATCGGTCAGAGCTGGACAACAGCAGGGGCAACATGGACAACCTGACTATGCTGGTCAGCAACAAGGGCCAGTACTAACTCAAGAGGCTATTCAAGAAGAAGTGATAGTGGAAGCAGCAGCTGGATCGCAGTATCCGGATGTTCTACCACCACCAACAGTTCCACCTACCCAAGTGGACACACCAGCCCTTCTGGAGATCATGAGAGGAATGATGGCTACTCAGCAACATCAGATGTTGGCCCAGCAACGTATGCACACTCAGCTACAAGAGCAGAATGTGTTACTCAACCAAGGATTGCAGACGGCTTTAGAAAAAGGAGTGAGGACTGATTCAGGAGCATCAACCAGGTTTTGCAAGTACAACCCCCGCCGTTGCGAGGGCACGGAGGATGCCATCTCAGCAGATGTATGGCTTAAGGATATTGAGGCTATTCTGACAGCCGCTAAGGTGCCGGCAGAAAAACGTGTGGATCTAGTAAACTTGTTACTTCAGGATCTCGCACGTGATTGGTGGGAATCAGAGGAAGTGGGCATCAGACGTCCTGTGGCTTGGGACGATTTTACTATAAGATTCAAGACCAAGTACTATGGAGTTGTGGCACGGTTTGAGCTACAACAGAAGTTTATCAACCTCAGGCAGGCCGGCAAGACTGTAGATGCTTATGCAGCGGAGTTCTACAGATTGAGTAGATTCGCCCCAGAGATGGTAGCAACAGAGAGCCAGAGGGCCATGAGGTTTCAGCAAGGGTTGCATCTTGAACTCTTGCAATTGATAGAGGGGCACAATTACCAAACTTTTAACAAAGTATTAACGGCAACTCGAAGGCATGAGATCACCATTCAGAGGCTTGCGGTAAGGACTGGGGGCCAGAAGAGATCCCACAGTCAGATTGAAGGAGGAGAGGGAGCAGCGCCCCGAACAACAGTACCATCCACTGGTATTCGTATCCATGATGTGGCGATAAGAGGACCAGCACCACCACCCAGGCAGCAGCAACAGCAACAGAGGAAGAACCAGCAACCCCCGACGGGCTGCACTTATTGTGGGAAGATAGGGCACACTAGAGATGTGTGTCGGACATTGAATGAACTGTGTCTGATATGTGGAAATCCAGATCATCGGGTTACCACATGTCCCATGAATTCGAGGTCAGGAGGACTAGTGCAGCAGTTTCCTGCTCTGCGAGCACCAGGGGCAGGCCAGTATCGAGGACCAGCGGTGGCAGTAAGGCCGTTGGCACAGCGTCCGTTACTGCCGCAGGCTCAGATATTTCGGCAGCAGGGGCCGCCGATGCAGCAACACCAGCATAGACCACCCCAGCAACATCAAGGAAGGGGCCAGCAGCAGCATCAGGCTAGGCCGCAACATGAAAACCAGCAAAGAGGTCGAGGACAAGCATTCACTCTGTCCTTGGAGGAGGCATTGGCATCGGGAGATGTTGTGGCAGGTAACATTCTCGTCGCCTCATATCCTGCAGTAGCATTGTTTGATTCGGGAGCATCCCATTCATTTATATCTACACAATTTGTGACACGACTAGGAATGGAGTTCGAGGCATTGCCAGGGAGGTTGAATATACTCACTGGTAATGGGCTCATAGGAGTTAGTAGAGTTATTTTAGCATGTAGCGTTGTAGTTTGCGGGCATTCCTTACCCGCCCGGTTGATAGAATTTTCTGTTGGAAATTTCGACGTTATCTTAGGCATGGACTGGCTGAAAGACAGTCATGCGACAATAGATTGTCGTAGAGGGAGTGTATCTTTTGATATTCCAGGCATGAAGCGTTTCACCTTAGTCAGAACAGGGGCAACTCAACAAGAGCAGGGAGTAATAACGGCAATGGAAGAAGTTCAGATTCCGAAGGTAGTTGAAGAGTTTCTAGACGTATTTCCTGAAGAACTTCCAGGTCTACCACCGGTTAGGGATATTAAGTTCAGTATAGAATTGGCACCAGGAACTAAACCGATATGAGATCGAGTTTACAGAATGGCGGATTCAGAGCAGGCCAAGGTATACCAGCATATAGAGGAACTGAAGGAGAAGAAGTTCATCCAAGCTAGCGTGTCACCATGGGCATCACCAGTGGTACTTGTGGGGAAGAAGGATGGGTCATCCAGATTGTGCATTGACTACAGGAAGCTTAACGTGGCAACAGTGAAGAACAAGTACCCATTACCCAGGATCGACGACTTATTTGATCAGTTGAGCAAAGCTAGAGTTTTCTCCAAGATAGATCTTCGTTCAGGGTACCATCAGGTGAGGGTTCGAAAGGAGGATATTCCCAAGACAGCATTCAGGTCGAAGTATGGGCATTATGAATTCTTAGTAATGCCGTTTGGATTGACCAATGCTCCAGCAATATTTATGGATTTGATGAATCGCATCTTTATGCCATACTTAGACCAGTTTGTCGTATTTCTTGACGACATTCTCGTATACTCTGCTAGTGAAGAGGAGCATGAAGACCACCTCAGGAAAGTGTTACAGGTTCTGAGAGAGAACCAGTTGTATGCCAAGCTCAGCAAGTGTGAGTTTTGGTCGGATCACATTTCATTTTTGGGTCACATTATATCAGGAGCTGGAGTAGCAGTAGATCCCAAGAAGATAGAAGCAGTAGAAAGTTAGCCAGTACCCAAGACCGTAGCAAATGTGCGGAGTTTCTTAGGATTGGCAGGATATTACAAAAGGTTTGCGTCAGACTTTGCAAGGCTTTCAGCACCCATGACCCGCTTGACCCGAAAAGATGTACCGTTCGTTTGGTCGGCAGAATATCAGGCATCATTTGAGACTTTGAAGCAGAAGTTGATATCAGCACCTATTCTTACATTGCCAGTTGGACCCAGAGGTTTTACAGTATATTGTGATGCGTCAGGTAAAGGACTTGGATGTGTCCTTATGCAACATGGAAAGGTGATAGCATATGCATCTAGGCAGCTTCGGGACCACGAGAAGAATTACCTAACTCATGATTTGGAATTAGCGACAGTAGTGTTTGCTCTGAAGCTATGGAGACATTACTTATATGGTGACCGAGTGGACATATACACAGACCATAAAAGTCTGAAGTACATTTTTACTCAGAAGGAACTGAACATGAGGCGGAGAAGATGGTTGGAGTTGATTAAGGATTATGAGTGGAGCTTCAGTATCACCCAGGCAAGGCTAATGTAGTAGCAGACGCTCTTAGCAGAGAGGCGGCGCATTTATGTTGACAACACAGAGGCATATCTTAGAAGACCTTCAGGAGATGGGCATCGAAGTTATACTTCCTAGTGATGTAGGAGTTCTAACAAGTCTGCAAGTTCAATCCGACTTGATAGGCAGGATCAAGGCAGCTCAGGCACAAGACCCAAGGATTCAGAAGCTTAAGGTAGAATGTGAATCAGGACTCAGGAAGGAGATGAGAATTCATGAAGATGGTACACTTAGGTTTGGATCACGTCTATGTGTGCCTAGTAGAGATATCAGATAGGAGGTTATGGCAGAAGCTCACAGTTCTCAGTATTCTATTCATCCTGGGGGGGCCAAGATGTACCAAGATATCAAGCAGCATTTCTGGTGGAACGGGATGAAGAGGGAGATAGCTAGATTTGTTTTCCGTTGCTTGGTATGTCAGCAAGTGAAGGCAGAATAGCAGAGGCCAGCTGGGTTATTGCAACCGCTTCCTATTCCAGAATAGAAATGGGAGCATATTACAATGGACTTTGTGATCGGTTTACCGAGATCACCAAGTGGTAAGGACGCTATTTGGGTAATAGTGGACCGACTTACGAAGGTAGCACATTTTTTTCCTTTCAGAGTAGGACAATCTACAGAAAAGTTGGCAGAGTTGTATATGCAACAGATAGTCAGGCAGCATGGAGTCCCTGTCAGTATTGTGTCGGATCGAGATACCCGCTTTACCTCACATTTTTGGAAGAGCTTACATCATAGTCTGGGTACCAAGTTAAGGTTTAGCACGGCCTACCATCCGCAGACGGATGGGCAATCAGAAAGAACGATTCAGACTTTGGAAGATATGTTGCGAGCTTGTACTCTAGATTTTGGAGGGTCTTGGGAGAGTCACCTGCACTTAGTCGAGTTCTCATACAACAATAGTTATCAAGCCAGTATCCAGATGGCGCCATTTGAAGCACTATATGGTAAGAAGTGCAGGTCACCGCTTGCATGGGATGATATCGGAGAGAGGAAGATATTAGGCCCAGAAATGATTATTCAGACGGTTGAAGTGGTTAAGGGAATTAGAGAGCGACTTCGAGTTACGCAGGACCGGCATCGTCATTGGGCAGACCAGCATCGTAGGCCGTTAGAGTTCTCTGTTGGGGACCACGTATTCTTGAGGATCTCACCTACTCGTGGGGTCATTAGATTTGGCGTTCGCGGGAAATTGAGTCCGCGGTACGTGGGCCCATTTGTTGTCCTTGATCGGATAGGCAATGTTGCTTATCGTTTATCCCTTCCACCTTAGGTACATGACGTATTTCATGTATCTCAATTACGTAGGTATGTATCGGACCCAAGTCATATCCTCAATCATTCTGAGCTGGTTGTTGGTACCAACCTGTCTTACGAGGAACAGCCTGTGTCCATTTTGGACCGAAGAGAGAAGATACTCAAGAACCGAACAATTAGTCTTGTCCGTGTTGCTTGGGGTCATCAATCCTTGGGAGAGTCAATGTGGGAACGTGAGGATGATATCCGATCACGGTATCCACACCTGTTTGACTCACAAGGTATATCTCTTTCTGTATACCTTGATTGTCCTGATTCTTCATGCTTGTCACCTTATGGGTAGAGCTACTTGATATCATGGATTGATGAATTTACATATATAGTACTTACTTTTGATATGGTAAAATGATTGCTTGCTCACTAGAATTGCTTGTATTAGTTTAGCTCCGATATTTCTACCTGCTTGGATTTGAAATTCCGAGGACGGAATTTTTCTAAGGTGGGTAGAGATGTCACTTCCCGTTCCAAGAATGCGTATTTTTATACAAGAATGCGTATTTTTATACATGTGCAATTCATGTATATTTATTTAGTATTTATCATGTATTATCCTGTATTTAAATTCCTTTAATTTTATGTTAATTAATTTTCTGCATTTTATTTCCTGCAATTTTATTCCTGCATTTTATTCCTGCATTTTATTTTCTGCATTTTATTTTCTACTGTTATTCTCTGCTTTTAGTCTTGCTTTGTGGTTCGGGTTCATGGATGGTTCTTCTCGGGTTCATGGTGGTTCACATGAACCGAACCACCACAAACCCCCACCTACTACCACCCTTTCTATTTAAGCCCCCATCTCCTTCTCTCTCCTCATAACTCTCATTCTTCACCATTACTTCTTCTTCTTCCTCATCACTCTCTCCACCAACCCATCAGCAGGCAAGTACATTTTGCTTCTTGCTTCGACTTGGAGAACCATTTTTGTGGTTCATTTCTCTTCCTCTCATGATCCTGAGAGAGTTTAGTACTTAGCATTTTTTATTTCTTTGGATTGTTCTTCTCGGTTGTCCATGGGTTTTGATCTCCCAACCTGGCGTGCTTTCTGGCTGGAACGAAGGTTTAGCCACGCACACGTCTTTAAGTGTTAGCGTGAATTTTTAGTCACGCTCACGTTCTTACGTGCCAGCGTGAATTTTTAGTCACGCACACGTCTTTACGTGTTAGCATGAATTTTCAGTCACGCTCACGTTCTCACGAGCGTGCGTGAATTTTTAGTCATGCACACGTCTTTACGTGTTAGCGTGAATTTTTAGTCACGCTCACGTTCTCACGAGCGTGCATGAATTTTTAGTCACGCACACGTCTTTACGTGTCAGCGTGAATTTTCAGTCACGCTCACGTTCTTACGAGCGTGCGTGAATTTTTAGTCACGCTCACGTTCTTACATGTCAGCGTGAATTTTGAGTTACGCTCACGTCTTTGCGTGCGTGCGTGAATTTCTTATCACTTTTCACGCTCACGATTGAGTACGTAAATTTCCCATCACGCTCACACTGTGCGTGCCAACGTGAATTTCTTACCACTTTTCACGCTCACGCTGTTTACACGCTCACTCGTACCTACTAGACTTAGCGTGACTTGTTGGCCTTAGCATAGACTTGTTGGCGTGACTTTCTGACCTGAGTGTTTCTATTTGTTCTATAATTTATTCATTTAATGGTGGCATGATAATTCTTCTATTATATCCTTACGCCTTTTTATGAACTTGAAAATCTTAGCATGTTAATGTTTTGATACATATGGTTGTGTAGAACGTGTCCTGTGTCTTGATTGGTTTATGGATACCCAGTAAGGCTGGAACTTAACTCTGAGGAGTTATAGACTCGACCCCACTGAATACTATTTGATTTTCATGCCTTGTCACCATTGATAATGATTGTGACATTGACTAATAATTGATCATGCGTTCCTAGTTGGAACTAAGAGACTGGCTAGTCGTCTTATTGAATTGAATGAATGAGACACGTTCATGTAATGAACTATTGCAATCGATTAGCCGATCCTGAATATTGGCATACAGGCACATGCAGGCTTCAAATTATTTATTTATTTATTTAGTTATTTATTTATCTTACAAAAATAGCATGTGTACTTTATGGTCAAGGCATGATTACTCTGTGGTTAGATTTGATTGTTGTATTACGCTATGTAAGACCTATAACATAGCCGTACGGGTATCGTTGTAGAGTTGCACATATCGTACCCCGTACAAAAGTACTCATTTGAATGACCATGATCCACGGCATGGGATTTTGCTTAATATAGAGGCTTTAAGTTAAATAAAATAATAATGGCATGGAGAGAATGGATTCCCGAGTTCTTACATGGCAGCCCTCTTGGGACTAGTAGTGCCCGACAGGCCGGCTGGTTCCCACAGATACTGTAAATCTGTCACACAGGCAGAAAACGATATCTGCTTATATTATTAAATTGTACATGGTATATTAACGGCGGGCGTCCTGCTGGGACTCGTCTAATTACATGATTGGCGCAATTGATTGATTGGATAGACTAGCCTTGCTCGCACATAGTAAGAACTGAGGAATCTTTATTGCATAATTCCAGGATAACTTGGGACTCACAATAGCAAGCCGTAGTAGTTGATTGGCCGTTCAAGATGATTTGTTTGTGTACTGTACCTACTCTGTTGCCTAACTGAGATGATCAGAATGTCAGAACATGACGGGCCAACTTCTGTCCTTGTTTGGTTGGGAGGTTGGTTCGAAGTATCGCGATGTTATGTGAATCCTAGTAGATAGCAGAGATCTATTATCATATTCTCTTATTACTGGTCTAATCCTTCATATCGTGCTTCCTTGTGGTACTTGCTATTAGAGGTCTAACCTCTCTGGTTTTGTATGGCCAGATTTAGAGCCAGTCCTCGAGGATCCAGCTTACTTCTACCTCCAAGATGGTCAATACTAGGAGAATGATCGCATGAGGACTCGAGTGGGTTCCTTACTTCACCGCTCGTTTTGTTATTTACTTTATACTTAGCCGTTTGGCACCGACATGTTAGTCGGATCGTCTTGTATTTACTTTTACATAATTGTAACTAAGTCAGACTGCAGCTGATAACAATTGTGTATATGTTACTATACCATCTGGCTATGTTTTGTAAAGCCAGATCTCAAGAACATTTTGACTAAGCGTTTGGGACGCCTTACTGCTTTATCTTACATGTTCTTTATTTTTGCTTCTTGTTTGAATGATTGAGACAATAGATGTGAAGTGACCATAGTAAGACTTTCATGTAGTATGCACCCCCTCGTCTGGTTAGACAGCATTGATCGTATTATACGGTATTCATCTACCCGTAATACGTCACTGGCTGAGTCATTCCCCCGCTCTCCAGTATTCTGGTTCTGGGGCGTGACAGACTATGTAACAGACCCCTTGGGACGGGACTACTCGATTTACATGATGGACGGTCGTTATTTGTGTTTGCAACGACCGTAGAGCGTTATCTAATGTATACATGGCATTCCAATGTGGAAGACTGGAATAATTAAAAGACACTCTATTATTGATGAAATATGAGATTTTATCCCGTGGGATTACATTGTCAAGAGATGGGGCATCTACATCGACCGAGATGTATTCCCCCAGCTCTTCATCTGTAAGCACTGGAGTAGGATCGGGAGGGTCTACCACAGTGCTGATCTGGAAGTCCGAGAGGACTACATGGGCCTTCTCTGGCAGCTGGGATGGCAGCAGCTTGCCCTTAAGATGCACCTATAGAGGTGCCTCCACTGTGCCTCCGGTGATTGGCGCCTTCTCCTGTAGTTTTGCCACAAGGGGATCCAATGTTTGAGGCGGCTTTCCCTTAAGCCGTATCTTCAGGAGAGCTTCAGGAGCATCTGGTGCCTTCCCGGGTAGCTTAATGCTCATGGGAGGCAACTTCTGAGGCGGTTTGCCTTTGAGTCGGATCTTCAAAGGAGCATCGGGAGTGACCTCAGGCTCCATGTCCGGCTCTGCTGCCATTTCTGCTTCGTCGTCAGCATCATTGGCCTCCTCCTCGTCAGGTGACTTGTGTAAGTCGGCATCGGTGAAGTAGGCTTCAATCCCTTTGAAAGGGTCGATGTTCGCAAACTCCGTACGAATGACGTTGTTGGTGGACACGTACTTCATACATTGGTGGAGCGTGGATGGCACCACCATGTACTCGTGCAGCCGTGGGCGACCCAACAGAATGTTGTAGTTGACTTCGGCGTCCACGACATAACAAGTGACCTCGGTTCTGAGGTTACCGATGTGGCACTTTAGTCGTATTTTGCCCAGTGGTTCGCTTTTGCTGGCGTTGAAACCACTGATTGTTGTGTTGGAGGGCGCCAGTCGGTACATTGGGATCCCCAGTATTGAGAGCAGCGTCTTCGGGATGATGTTGAGGGAAGACCCCGGATCGATCTGGATCCGCTTTACCTTGACTGAACCGATGTACCCTGTATAATACAGCGGCCTGTTGTGTCGATTGTGCTTGAGCAGCATGTCCTGTTGGGTGAAGGTTATATTGGGGATAACCTCCTCCGCACAGTGACAGTGCTTGCACACAGTCGAGAGATCCTCAGGCTGCTTGACCTGACTGAGAAAGGATTCAGCATCCTTCAGAGCTTCGCAGAGAGCTTCTCGGGAGTCTTTGGAAAGACGAAGGAGCTCGAACAGAGATAGGCGGACAGGATTACTGGCCAGTTGTGCCAGTATGTCGAAGTTGTGGGGCTTGGCTAGCCCCAAAGCATTCTCTTTTTACAGAGGCCTATCAACGTGGGCCTCTATCTGCTTCTGCTTGTTGGCTGCTGAGGGTTTAGACGGGCCCTCGTTCTGGACAACAGGGACGGTGCCAGGATGCACCACCTCGATGACAGCTTCGTCGGGTTGGACGTTCTATTGTGAACGCATCTACACAGGAAGTGCCTCTTCCGCTGAAGAAGAGACCGTGCGGCAAGACTTGATCTTCCTGCCTTTGGACTTGGAGGTAGGGCGTACCTCCGGTTGAGTCACCTCGGAGACGAGATCGGGGTGAACCCATAGGATCTCTCCCCGAGATGTGGTGAGTGGGATGAGTCCACTCACGTTGTCACGGGTTGGTGGTAAGTTAGCCACCTCCATTATCGCCTTAGGGATGGGGACGACGCCATCCTGTGTTGTAGTTGGCGGTAGGGTGCCAAACTGGAGTGACACCACGTTGGCTGACACCGTCTTCTCTTCGTAGTCGACGGAGATTACATCCGCATTAATCATGCGCTGGATGTAATTCTTGAGGATATAGCAGTCCTTGGTTGGGTGTCCGACAAACCGATGGTAGTGACAGTACCTCGGGTTGTCTACTTTTCCAACCTCATCGGGACGCTTCGGGTTCGGAAGCTTGATCTTGTCACCCTGCTTCAGTATCTCAAAGAGCTGCAGGGTGTCTTCGTCGTTGAACGAATAAACCTCCTTCGGCCTTGGTACAAGTGGAGGCTTCTGAGTAGGTGCTGATGCACCTTTTGAGGCATTGACAGTCAATGCCTGCTTCCCCTTTGTTTCTCGTCCAGGGTTGTTGGCTGCAGGCCGTTTCCCTTTATCCTCGAAGGCAGGGAAAGTGACTCCTAGAAGACGAGCATTGGCCGCCTTCTTCTCCGCGGCTTCCGCTTCAATGATCAAGGAGCTCCAGTCGGGAGGAGGAGTAGAGTTAAGCCAGAGTTTGACTACAGGCAGCATGTTCATACTGCAGGAGAAGAGGAGTGCATGTTCTGGCATGCCCGGGGGCAGTGTGAAGCAGGCCTGTCGGAAGGGTTTGATGAACACTCGAACTGTTTCCTTCTCCTTCTGGCGTATCTCTATAAGGGACGCCATTGTCATGTCCTTCCCGCCGTCGTAGAAACGGTCGAAAAAGAGGCATGTCAGGTCGTCGAAGGAAGATATTGAATTATCGGGGAGGCTGCAGTACCAGTCGTACGCCACTCCTTTCAGTGCCCCAACAAATATGCTGGTAAGTAGCACGTCCCCCTTCAGAAGATGTCCCGTCTGAGACTGGAAATATGTCAGGTAGCGGCGCGAAGAGTCCTTCCCGTCATATGGCGTCAGTGTTTGTGGTTTATACTTAGGAGGATAAACCACCTTGTTCCACTCGAGGGGATAAGACTGGGGGATGCCCATTTTCTGGCGCTCCTCTTGTCTCGTCTTGGACTCAAAGCGCTCGTGCAGGTCCCTGATCATCTCGACCACGTCTTCCGTGGAGCTGGGAGTCGGAGAAGGCGGTACCACCGGATGTTGAGCATTTGAGGGCTCTGACGTCCGAGGTGCTTCTCGGTGATCCTTGTCCGAGGATACCCGTTGAAGGGGTACACTCGACTCTCCATTGGCCCCTGGATTGGGACCGGTAGAAGGTTTCCTGGTCAAAGCTGACCATATCTCAAACACTGCTTGAGTCAGTGTTTGCATGGAGGCAGAGAGGGTTTTGAGTCCTCCCTCCAGGGTATCTATGCGCTGGACGAGGTCTGTCGGCGGCGCATCAGACTCGACATCAGCCCCAGTCATGTTTACTGTCATGATGCGATCGGGAGTGGATGGATGGGTTGAGGCCTCACTCTCTTGTAGGGGAGTCGCCTCTCCTGGAGCTTCGTCTTGGCTACCCCCGGCTATGTTCGGGAGAATATTCACCACGGGCGCATCTGCAAGGGCCTGATTACCCACAGCTCCGTCTTGAGGGGCCTCTTCGTCTCCGGAACTCGGGTCCGCGGATGCTAGACTACCCCCAGCTATGTTCTGGGGGATATCTTTATCTTCAGGGGCTTCTGGGAGGCTGATTTCGCCTCGAGGATCTGCCCCAGGTGTGCTTTGGACACACTCGTCTTCGGAAGGAGGCTCCACAAGGGTCTGACTACCCCCAGCTTCTTCCAAGATCTTCTTCCTTCCTCGAGTGCCATCGAACACTCCGGAGGACGAGACAGCTGTCTTGGTTTTCCTCGGCTGGCTTTTAGACGAGGAAGAGGAACTGCCAGTCGCCTTTCGGACTGACGAGGAGTTGGAGATCACGTTGCATGAAGCAACCATTAGTTCTTCTTCTGTTGACACCTTCTTCCCGAGGCGATGTCGGAGGAGTGTCGATGGTTGCAGCCGCTGGAACACCGACTGCCTTGGTAGGACTGCCGCTTTACAACAGCAGTTGATGGTGACCACAACACAAGTATGCCCCGTGAGAGGCGCATCGTGCTTGTCAGTCAACTCTACTGATCGGCGCTTATGAGTTATCACGTTACGCAGATCGTTGGAGGAGAGTGCCACCTTCGCACCCCCTTCAGGTGCATGGCAAGGCCAAGCGCCGGGGTGGTCAAGTGAGTGCTGCGCCCCCTGATCTAATCCAAACAGGCATCACGATCCGTAGTGGGGGAACCACAACATTTGGAGTGACTTGAACGGACCTCAAACGCACAACCAGAGGAGGCACGGGAGTTCAAGACTACTGGATTTGACTTACTCGACTTGGTTGTGCACGCAGTAGATGCGCCCAAGTGAGACAAGGACTTCGAAGGTCGGCTCGTTCTCGGCGCCGCAGCACTCGAGTCGACCTTGTACAACTTACCATCAGTAGCGTGCATAATTGTGAGCGCATGCTTCTGGCTTGTTACTGGCATAGCACGTTTGGGACGCATGGCCCGTGCTGCCTTGGACTTCTTTGTACCAAGCCGCTGGGGCGCGTAGTACTCAGAATCCAAATTCTCCTCGCCACTACAACGAGTGAGTTTGTCAAAGACAGAGATCTTCTGTGGCGCATCAGAGGTGATGCACGGGGCATTGGCTGCGCCCCTGCTCCGTCGACGCATCTTCCTCGCCTGAGAGGGAGATGGCTGGGGAACGTGGTTAGCCGCACGTCTCCCCGAGAGATGTGCTGCACCAGCGGGCGCATCTTGGTTGCTGAGGACGTCAGCAGAAAGGGAAGGCTGGATTGGCACATCCCCTTCGATGGTGGTGCCTGAGGCGTCGACCTTGCGCACCCATACTCGGTGGGTCTTCTTCGGCTTCGGCAGCCGCTTCGAAGGACTCGTACTTCCTTTAGAGATGAACTCCTCATACGCCTGTTGATTGAGGTGTACGACCAGCGTCTTGTTGGAGGAGCCCACCTTCACGTCGTCAGATTGCGATACAGCTTTCTCGGTGGAGGAGAAAGAGGACCCCAGCAGAGTCGCCAGCTTGTTTGCCATTAAAATTCTTTTATTGCAAATTTCAATACAAACAGAACAATATTACAATATAGGACTTAGATGTAGTCCTAGGAGTACACTTTTGTTTATCTGGGTCCCTTGTGCCGATGGAGCGAGTGGTAATGCGTTGACTCTATTGATGATCTGACGATGGTTATCGGTTCTCTGAAGGTCTGGATTGCTCTGGGTACTGGAGCTTGCTGAGAGGAGGAAGACATTGAGTGTCTGTATCTGCCTCTCTGGTGGTGCAAAGTCTCTGTCTGTTCGTTGTGGAGGTTGGTATGTGTGTACGTAGGTAGGTGTGGAAGAAGGAGATGATCCCCCTCTTTATATAGTCTGCAGGCTGGCTGCTTATGCGCACATGTAGGATGCGCCTGTATGCAGGGACGCCACATGTTGATTGCTGATGGAGGCGCATGGACGATGTGCCCTGATCGAGGGGTTGACTTCTTCATGTTGCTGTTGTGAGCCGACACGTAGCAGAGAAGAAGATCTTTCTGTTGCTGAGATCTTGGATGAGTTGAGTCAAAGGACACGTGTCATCGACCCATGGCTCGGAGATCTCGGATTTGGTGGGGAATGATCTGGTAGGATGCGCCTAGGATTGGGCGCATGAGGAGGCTTTGGCTCGTAACCTTTAGGAGTCACGAACCATTCTGGGTGCATGGCTTTTGAGGCGCATGCAGAGCTTCAGTAGTGACTTTACTCCCGTCTTTCGGGATCAGAGAGAAGTCTGAGGCGCATGCAAAGTTTTAACAGTGACTTTCCTTCTGTCTTTAAGGATTAGTAAAAAGTCTGAGGCGCACAGCTTTTGAGGCGTGTGCAGATTTGGGTGCATGGCCGCGGAGGCGCATGCGAGATGGTTGGGTGCCCACGTGGCAGTAGCCGTCGGAGAGAAGTATTGATGATGCTGACATTGGCGATGCTTCGTCTTTTGAAAAAGCTGTCGACTGTTCAGACTTTGGAAGACATGCTTCTAACTCTGTCAGTTCAGCATTTATTGTTTGTGACATTCGATGGACAGCTGAGTGGGCGCGTCGGTTGGCGTTCCACTAGGCGTATGGGGACGCATGGGGGCGCATCCCCTATGATGCGCTTGGTACTGAAAGGTGCATCTGTATGATGCGCTTGATGTTGTAGGGCGCGTCTGTGTAATGCACGGTCTGGCCGACGCATCCGCTTGATACGTCTTTAATGGTGCGACTGTTACGTTCTTCGAGTGCTTTAAATAGCCGTTTTGACTTGGCTGAATTCGAAGTGTCTGGTTCATCCTTTTAATGCAAATTCGTTGCACAAAATTTGGAGAGCCATCCACTTGGCGCACGGGTTTGATTTGCCTGACTTATAAATAGTGGTATGGAGAGAGGGTTTGCTTCTCGTTCTGTTACGTCCTTTCGACATGAACTTGTGTACTCGAATGCATTCTGTTGACGAGATGCTCCCGAGAGTGAAGATGCGACGCAGTGTCTTCGTTGATGCACTTGAAGGTGACTGCTATATCCAAAAGTCGGAGTCGAGGGCTTCCGAGGCAGGCAGAAGGTGCCTGTTGCATCCAAAGATAGGGATGCTCGAGCCTCGTCTTCGTTGTACAGGAAGAGCCGTAGATCAGAATGGAGGTGCTGCAGCTTTGGTGGCTCTTTCTTCCTTCAAAATGGGTGTAGCACATTCTGGTTGTGTTGAAAGCTGCTCCTTTGGCCGCAGTTTCGATCACGGTCTTCCTTGGTGTTTGGAGGCTCTTTCGAAGCCTCCCCTGGCCACAGGTTGGCTTGTGGTTCTTTTCCCTTCCTTGGCTAGAGGGTTGATCGCCACCCTCGTTCTTCTCAATAAATGCTTCATTAGTCGAAGCATTTAGACGGCGGTGAGCCTGACTGGAAGAGCGACACATAACTGGGCGGCTGAAGGGATGCACATAACTCAGATTCCAAAGGGATGCACATAACTGAGGATTCACATAACTGAGCTGCTGAAAAGGATGCGCCTTGCTGAGGGCGCATGGTGGGATGCGCCTGGCTGAGGGCGCATGTTGATTGCTGCGCCTACTTGAGGGCGCATGTTGGATGCTGGCTGTAGCTTAGGATCTTTTCTTTGTAGAAATTCTCCTTTGAACAGTCTTTCTTTGACATGTAATAGACTTTTATATGTTAAATAAAAAGTTCTCTTTTAATGTCTATATTTGTTGCTTTTTGCTGTGAAGTACTTTGTCCAAGCTCTGGCGTATGTAGTCTGGCGCATAGACTTTCTGGTTCTGAAATTCCATGCTTCTACATATATAACCACAACACATTTCCGAAGGATATTCAAAAAACTGAAATTACTTAGAAACTCGAAAATCAAAGAACCAACACTCTCAGAAAGTCTCAGAACCAAAACCAAAACAAAGCTACAGATTTAAACCGAAAAAATCATAGAGCTATTCCGAAGCTAACTCGAAAATTCCCGAGAAGCCGACAGAACGTTTCCGAAAGATTTCAGAAAGTCCGAAAATGCCCTGACTACGAATTACCAATTTTTCGGGGGAAATTGGGGACCAAATCTCATCATTGACTATGGAAAATGGCAACGAAAATATACCTAGGTTGCTCGGCTAGAGCTCTCAGGTGAAAATTAGGAAAATAGAAATCCACGTGAACCTGAAAAACTCCAAAAGCATACGAACGGTGCTGGAATATCACGAACACGGTCACGGGGAAAGGATCGAGACCCGCAAGGTTCTGCGGACAGCGGATCGAGTACAAGCGGCCGGATCGGTGCTCACGGGGTGATGCAAAATCGGAACAGCAGTGTCGGGGCCGCTCGTGGAGCTGGCGCCGAAGGGGCGGACGCGGAGGGTGCCGGAAAGGGTCGGTCGGCGTCGGGGTTGGGTCGCCGGACAGGGCACGGCCTGGGGCGGCTGCGGGCGCGGATCGGGTTCGTCGGACGGCGCCTGGGCTGGCGCGGGAGACTGCGGGAACGGCGGTGGGAGGCCGCTGGTGGCGAGGCTCGCCTGGCTCGGGTCGGGTCGTCGGAAAGAAATTTGGGGGTTAGGGATTTGGGAGTGGTGATGAAGGAGAGGGATGAAGGAGAGGGATGAAGAGAGTGGTTTTATAGGGTGTAGGATGGGGTTACGGGAAGCGGAAGAGGTGCCAGACGTTCGGAGAGGAAGGGGCTCAGCCTGGCCGTTAGAGTGCAGAAAGGAAAGGTCTCTTTCCCCGGGAGAAAGAGTGTTAATGAGTGAAATAATGGAGAGAAAGGTAAAGAAATTAAAAGAATTCATTGGTTTTGTTAATGAGGAAATGATATATATATAATTATAAATATACTAAGGGACTTCTGAATAAATTTCAGAAAATTGAACTTGGGTTCGAGATGGGTTCGGGCTGGGTCAGAACGGGTCAGCCCCAACAATCAAAAATCCAGGACAAATAAATTTATTTTTTCTAAAATATGGTTTTCATTAATAATAATTAACATGTTTGACCTGAAATAATAATAATTTTCTAAAAATGCATTTTCCTAAATAATTTATATTAATAATTAGCTAATTAAATTATTCAATTTAATTAGCTAAAAGTTACGGGTTTCAGAACATTCCCTCAGAAAATTTCGTGCCCGAAATTAAAGGATAGGGTTAGGAATTACCTCAGGTCTCAAACAAGTACGGGTACTGCTCTCGTATCTCATCTCCTCGCTCCCAGGTAGACTCACTTGGGAAATTGTGCCTCCACATAACTCTGACTATAGGAGTCACCGAATTCCTGGTCCTCTTCTCGCCTCTGTCTAAAATTGCCACTGGCTTCTCTAGCATGGTGAGGCTAGGTCCAATCTCTAGCTCTGAATGGTCCAAGATGTGACTCGGATCCGGGATGTAGCATCTTAGCTGCGAAACGTAGAAGCGGAATTACCTCAGGTCTCAAACAAGTACGGGTACTGCTCTCGTTCCTCTGGTAGGAGAAATCTTCACAAAGATACTATCTCCTTCTTCAAACTCCAGTGGTCGACGACTGCTATCTGCCCAATGCTTCTGTCTGTCTTGGGCAATCCTGAGCTTGTCCCTGATCACCTTTACCTTCTCTGCTGCATCAGTCACCATTTCAGGTCCAAGCTGTACTCTTTCTCCTATGTCGTCCCAAGCAAGTGGAGTACGGCAACGACGTTCATAAAGAGCTTCAAATGGTGTCATACCAATGCTAGCTTGGTAACTGTTATTGTAGGAGAATTCCACTAAATGCAAGTGGTCCTTCCATGACCCTCCAAATTTTAAGACGCAAGATCTCAACATGTCCTCTATCATCTGGATGGTTCTCTCCGATTGTCCGTCAGTTTGGGGATGGTAGGCTGTGCTGAACTTCAGTTTTGTTCCCAAGCTGTCATACAAACTCTTCCAAAAGTGTGAGGTAAATCTAGTGTCTCAATCAGATACAATAGTTACCGGTACTCCATGAATCCGATAGATGTGCCGTATGTACAATACCGCCAACTTCTCGGTAGATAAACCAACCTTGAAGGGGATAAAGTGAGCTGACTTAGTCATCGGTCCACAATAACCCAAATGGCGTTCTTCCCTCCTTAGGATCGAGGTAATCCTGACACAAAGTCTATTGTTATATGCTCCCACTTCCACTTCGGAATGTCCAGCGGCTGTAGAAGTCCTGCGGGTCTTTGTCTGCTAGCCTTCACTTGTTGACAAATCAAGCATCTACCCACAAATCTGGATACATCCTTCTTTTTCCATACCATCAAACAATGGTACGCATATCCCGATACATCTTGTTAGCTCCAGGATGTATGGAATACTATGACTGGTGCGCTTCTTGCATCAGCTCATTCCTCAAATCGCCAGATGGTACACACAATCTCGTACCATTCTTTAATGCTCCATCACTGGCGATAGAGAATCCTTCAAGTGTTCCTTCCAGCACTTGATCTCTGAGTTTACAAAGCATCTTGTCTTGGAATTGTGTCCCCTTAACTTTGTCCATCAGACTTGAATGCAATTACAACTGCATCATGGTTGAATCAGCTCCAGGTACAATAGCTTCTCGCCCCAGTTCCTTTATCTTTTCCCCAGGCAGTACAATCTCCAGACCAAGCTTCTCTATGTCCTCCAACAAGTGCCGCTCCTTAGTTAAAAACATCGTCATCGAATATCGACTAAGTGCATCTGCAACCACATTAGCTTTACCCGGATGGTACTGCAAGTCGATGTCAAAATCCTTCATCATCTCCAGCCATCTTCTTTGTCTCATGTTCAACTCCTTCTGAGTGAAAACATATTTCAGACTTTTGTGGTCTGTAAATATTTCTACTCTCTCTCCATAAAGATAATGCTTCTACAGCTTCAAAGCAAAGATGACTGCAGCAAGTTCCAGATCATGTGTGGGATAGTTTTTCTTATGAGTCCGTAATTGCCTAGATGCGTAAGCAATTACTTTTTCGTGTTGTTGAAGAACGCAACCCAGTCCTTTTCTAGAGGCATCACTGTATATTGAGAAACCGTCGGTACCTGTGGGTAGCGCAAGTATCGGTGCTGTGGTAAGTCTCTTCTTCAATTCCTCAAACGATGCCTGGTAAGCTTCTGTCCGGATGAACTCTTCATTCTTCCGAGTGAGCTTCGTCATTGGTTCAGCAATTTTGGCAAAATCCTTCACAAACTTCCGGTAGTAACCAGCCAAGCCCAAGAAACTTCTGATTTCAGCAACTGAGCTTGGAGTAGACCACTTCTCAACAGCATCTATCTTCTTAGGGTCCACCAAAATTCTTTCTCCTGTGACAACATGGCTAAAAAAATCCACCTTGTCTAGAAAGAATTCATATTTGGATAGCTTACCATATAACTTCTCTTTTCTCAAAGTTTCCAGAACTTTCTTGAGGTGCTCTTCATGCTCCTCCTTAGTCTTCGAGTAGATCAGGATGTCATCGATGAAGACAGCGACAAACTGATCCAAGTATTCATGGAAAACCCTGTTCATAAGGTTCATGAATACAGCAGAAGCATTCGTCAGTCCAAACGGCATGACCAAGAATTCAAACTGCCCATACTTGGTGTTGAATGCCGTCTTTAGAATATTCTCCTTCCTGACCTTGATCTGATGGTATCCGGATCTGAGGTCTATCTTCGAGAACACCTTAGCTCCACTGAGTTGGTCAAATAGGTCATCGATCCGGGACAGAGGGTACTTGTTCTTGATGGTGATGTTATTCAGCGCCCGGTAGTCGATGCACATCCGTACTGTTCTGTCCTTCTTGGGAACAAACAAGATAGGTGCTCCCCAGGGTGAAGCTCCGTCTCGGATAAATCCCAAAGCCTTCAGTTCATTGATCTGATCCTTCATCTCCTTGGGCTTCTTCGGGTTGACTCTGTAGCATCCCTTAGAAATAGGGGAAGAGCCGAGGACTAGGTCAATGGTTAACTCTATGTCTCGATCTGGGGGTAACCCGGAAAGACTATCAGGGAAGACGTCAATAAATTCTGCTATGATAGGATGGGGAGGTCCGGGTTCTTCTGTGATAGAGGTGTAGGTAACACACTCCATATCCTCCGGAGTTCGAAAGATTTCAAACTCCGGCTCTCCAGGTAGGCTGAAGACTACACATCCTCTGTGACAGTCTATCAGCGCATGCTGCTTACTCAACCAGTCCATCCCTAGGACTACATCATAGTTGGGTAAGGGCATCACAAGCAAAGGTACTATGAACTGGTGGCCTGATATATTTATGGAACAGTTACAGGTCTCCGTGATGGATAGGGGTCCTCCACCGGTCATGACTCTACATATCTTCTTACTAAAACCCGTATCTATGTGGTGTACAGAGATGAATTGTGTTGATATGAAACTATGTGATGCACCCGAATCAAATAATGAAGCAGGATATGAATGCACATAAATGAAACCTGCGATGACATCAGCTGTAGGTTCCTGCTCTGATTCTTGTTCCTCTGCTGTTAGGGCAAAAGCTCGCCCAGTCTTCTGTTGATGTAGCCCAAATTGTTGTTGCTGAGTGGAAAGAGGACCTTTCTGTTGAGTTGCTCCAGTCCGGTGGATTGACGAGGGGCAGTCCTTTACTTGGTGGGTGGCAGACCCACAGACTAGGCAGTGTCCTAGCCTCTTCCTGTAGATGTTCGACTGATGCCCTGGCCTCTTGTAAAAATCACAGACAAGGATCTGCCTCTGAGGTGCTTTATCATTGTTCCTCGCCTGTTGGTGCTGCTGCTGGTGGTGAGGAGGCCGGTTGTTGTTGTTGTTGTTGTTGTTATGCTTCTTCTGATTATCCTGGAAGTTGTTAGTTCTAGGATAATCCCTCTTTGAGCGAGCGGGTTGACTCTTCTATATATCCTGAGCTCGCTCCAGGATCTTTCATAAGTCTTTGCACCGCCTGAGATCACATGGGTGCGGATCTCTTCTCTCAGTCCATATCTGAACCTTTCAGCACGATCATCAGGGTCAGCTACCAAATTCTTAGCAAAATGGCTGAGTTGGTCGAATTTTGCCGTATATTCTCCAACAGTCATATTTCCTTGCTTCAGGTTCTGAAATTGCCTCTCCATCTCCCACAACTCTGATGTTGAAAAGAACTTCCTCTGGAACAACCTTTTGAAGGTATCCCAGTCAAGTTGCTTGTCCGGGAGTCGGGGTTCATTTCGATACCAGGTGCTAGCTACATTTTGTAGTTGGAGTCCTACTGCTTCGGCCTTGAGGTCTTCTGGAAGTCGAGCGACGCTTAGGAGACGCTCCATGCTGTCGAGCCATTCGTCGGCATAAACGATTCCCTCGGTTCCCTTGAAGGGTCGAGGGTTCTGTTTCTTGAAACTCTCAATATCACCCACCTTAACAATATGATCCCCATTAATTTAAATGGCCTTAATGTTTCATAAATTAATCCCTTAGATTTATGTTTACCTTGGCACGCCTTGGTTCAAGTTGAGCTGCTTCTCCTCTTCCTAGAGCAGTCATAGTCACGTTATGAGCATTCTCCATGCTTTCCCTCATAATCGCGGTTTGCTCTTGATGAGCTTCCGTTTGAGCTCTCTGGGCTTCTAGCACTCCTCGTAGCAGACCTATGAGGTCGGTGGGGTCCACAGGCACCGGTGGGGCAGTTGGAGTAGGTACTTCCACAGGGGGCTGCATCTCTGTCTGGGAATATGATGGATCCGCCGTTGTATTATGGGGACGGTCGGCCAGCTGCCGAGGTGTAGGATCCGAACTTGGTTGGGGAGGTAGGGTATGATAGGGTGAAGATACCCCATCACCAGCAGGATTTGTGGCCATATTCTGGAAGGTTTAGGATTGCGAAACATAATCAAGATAGCCTACCAGTCTATAACAAACAAAAATATTTATTTATAATATATTTCGGTCCTGTGTGTGATAAATTAATGTTCTAGTGTTCTAGATATTTCTAGATATATTTTCCTAAGTTGTTGATCCGACCTGTATGGGCCACCACTAAAACATGTCACGACCCGGTCCCAATTTCTTGGGTCGAATCGGATCATGCCCAGCCTGCACCGTTGTTGAGACGGCGGCAGTAAGCTGTATCACTCATGCAGGTAATCAACAACACAGACTAATTGCCACAACTTAATATTCCGATAATTAAAACTTGTCCAACAAAAGTTACAACTGATAATAGAAATAGTCTTTTCAAACAACAACAACTGGAAATAGAAAATGACGATAGTTAAAAGATAGGCTCGTCATCTCCAAGATCAGCATCATCTGGTAGCACAGCTGGATACAACTCAGGATCATAATAACTACTAATCAGTAGCTCTGTATCATCAATAGAACCTAAAAATATAGTCTCCAGTCAGGAGGGAGCAAAGTACAATTTATGATAATTTAACAATTAAAATAATAATAGAGTTATGCACTTTTAAACAATTTGAAATGAATAGTTTTCCAGCAGTTAAAACATTGTGATGTGAATAGGTAATGAATATGACCGGATTGGGTTATACAGTTGTATCCTATTGATACGATATGGCTTATCCCCGTGTGTATAAGGGGTAAGCTAACACAGTCATTATACTATTTTGGATGTGGTCATACTCCTTATACTACTCCCCCAGTACCCAACAGTTAATCAGTCAATGCTCTCAGAGAGAGTTCCGTGTTGCATCGTGGTTTAAACTTGCAATAAAATGATTACTAAATAATTGTAAACTACCACAAAAATGTACTTGCCTTGGTTTGACTGGAATGAGGGTAATGTCTCCGAGATGAATTTCAGACTTGTCCTCGAAATCCTACAATCGAGAAGTCTGCCTTAGATTTCAAAAGTTGTCATGCTAGATGTGCTAGTTACAATCTCTAATTTGTCCTAGTCAATTTTAATCTTTATTATACTAACAAACAAAACTCGATTATCTAATGCGTTACATTTAATTATGATGGAAAGTTCACTTTATATTTAATTTCGGAAAACTTTGTATTTATCAGTTTATTGGCAAAACTTGGCATTTTATAATTTATATAATAAAACTATATTTTTCTTTAAATGAGAAGAACATGAATTTCTAAAATGTTATAATTGTTTATCATTTCTAAATTTTTTACGTTTCTGAACAAAATCAGAAAAATACGAACACATTACTAGCTATTACAAAATTAACAGAAATAAATGGAGTTATGCCCTTACAGACCATTTTACATGAATTTAAATAAGAAGAAAACTTTGGTTAGTCACTAAATTTTTTTCTACAATTTAATTACAAAATAAAATAATAATTTAAATTAAATTAATTTTGAGTCTCAGACTTTGGTCCGATCGTCAAAATAGCTAATGCCTCAACGTCCGGGTGAAACCGATTTCGTTTGCTTTTCGCTAAGGGCCCATAGACCGATATGGTCGTCGCCCAAAAATCTATATTATAAAATATTTCCGAAAAATTGATTTGAAATCCATTTATAAATTTTATAAAATTTTGGCAGCATTTCCTCTATTTTCGGGATAACCCAAAATAGGGAAAATGTGCCACAATACCAAATAAATATCCCCAAACCAGGGAAATGACCCAAAAATTAATATCGAACTCCATAGTATGTCCCCGAAGATCACTCGGACAACCCGAGAATTATTCTACCAATTAAACCCAAAAATATTATCAAACCTGAAAAATATATAACCACAGCACATTTCCGAAGGATATTCGAAAAACTGAAATTACTTGGAAACTCGAAATCACAGAACCAACACTCTCAGAAAGTCTCAGAACCAAAACCAAAACAAAGCTACAGATTTAAAACTGAGAAAATCACAGAGCTATTCCGAAGCTAACTCGAAAATTCCCGAGAAGCCGACAGAACGTTTCCAAAAGATTTCAGAAAGTCCGAAAATGCCCTGACTAAGAATTACCGATTTCCCGGGGGAAATCGGGGACCAAATCTCATCATTGACTATGAAAAATGGCAACAGAAATATACCTGGGTTGCTCGGCTAGAGCTCTAAGGTGAAAATTAGGAAAATAGAAATCCACGTGAACCCGAAAAACTCCAAAAGCACACGAACAGTGCTGGAATATCACGAACACGGTCACGGGAAAAGGATCGAGACCCGCAAGGTTCTGCGGACAGCGGATCGACTACAAGCGGCTGGATCGGTGCACACGGGGTGCTGCAAAATCGGAACAGCAGTGGCGGAGCCGCTCGAGGAGCTGGCACCGAAGGGACGGACGCGGAGGACGCCGGGAAGGGTCGATCGGCGTCGGGGTTGGGTCGCCGGACAGGGCGCGACCTGGGGCGGCTGCGGGCGCGGATCGGGGTTCGTCGGACGGCGCCTGGGCTGGCGTGGGAGGCTACGGGAACGACGGCGGGAGGCCGCTGGAGGCGAGGCACGCCTGGCTCGGGTCGGGTTGCCGGAAAGAAATTTGGGGGTTAGGGATTTGGGTGTGGTGATGAAGGAGAGAGATGAAGAGAGGGGTTTTATAGGGTGTAGGATGGGGTTGCGGGAAGGGGAGGAGGTGCCAGACGTTCGGAGAGGAAGGGGCTCGGCCTGGCCGTTAGAGTGCGAAAAGGAAAGGTCTCTTTCCCTGGGAGAAAGAGTGTTAATGAGTAAAATAATTGAGAGAAATTTAAAGAAATTAAAAGAATTAACTGGTTTTGTTAATAAGGAAATGATATATATATATATATATATATATATATATATAATTATAAATATACTAAGGGACTTCTGAATAAAATTCAGAAAATTGAACTTGGATTCGAGATGGGTTCGGGCTGGGTCAGAACTGGTCAGGCCCAACAATCAAAAATCCAGGAAAAATAAATTTATTTTTTCTAAAATATGGTTTTTATTAATAATAATTAACAGGTTTGACCTGAAATAATAATAATTTTCTAAAAATGCATTTTCCTAAATAATTTATATTAATAATTAGCTAATTAAATTATTTAATTTAATTAACTAAAAGTTACGGGTTTCACAAGATGTCTCAATCAGTACTCGTCCTTGATCTCTGCTCGTATTTTCTGAATCCCTGTAATCTTGACCTGATCACATGTTTGTATCGTTGATCTATTCTGGTCCTTCCTTATTATTTTCTATGTCGTCTTCTTCAGCAGCATTGTTTCTGGACCTGTCGATCAGCAAGGCGGAGCACCTCCCGCGGACCAGTAGCAACCTGGAGATCTAGCCCAGCATTCAGGAGTAGCCTCCAGAGTCATGCCTACTGGAGGAGAGCCCCCAGTTCAGCCTGTCCAGCCTGTAGAGCCTGATGATAGAACTTTGGTGGGTCTCATAAGGTCACTATTAGCCTCCCAGGATCGTCGGAGAGATTTCTTGCACCAGGAGGTGGCAGACGCTTTGACCAGAGGGGGTCATCAGGGTAATAGCGCGGCCAACAGCTTCAAGCGCTTGAACCCTCCCTTCTTCGACGACAGTGGAGATATGATCACTGCAGATACATGGCTTTAGGACACAAAGGTGATTCTAGAAGCAGTCAGGACTCCAGAGAACGAGAAGGTGGCCGTGGTGCGCCTACAGCTATTGGATCTTGCCCACAGCTGGTGGGCGACACATGCCGTTGGATTAGTGGCCCCTATTACCTGGGCAATATTCAAGAAGAGATTCCAGACCAAGTATTTTGATGCAGTAGCTCGGTATGACCTACAGACGAGGTTCACCAATCTGAAACAGATGAGCAGGACGGTCGACGGATATGCGACCGAGTTTTCAAGACTCAGTCGGTTTGCTCCCACCTTGGTTACGACCGAGTTCGATAGAGCCCAGCGGTTCCAACAGAGGCTCCATTTAGAGATATTGTTGGCAGTGGAGCAGTTTAAGCATCAGACCTTTGATGCAGTACTGAGGGCAGCCCAGAGGCATGAATATACCTTCCAGTGGATCGTGGATAGGACCGGCGGTCGAAAGCGATCCCATAGCCAGATGAATTAGTCATCAGCACCAGCCCCGACAGCCAGGGCTTCGACCATTGGAGCTCTGATGGAAATAATAGGCTTGTTCTTAACTACAAGCCATCAGTCTCCTATGGTCAAGAACAAGCCTATAAGTCAACTTCTTCCCTCTCCTCCATTATTTGTATTTACTTCTTCATTTACTCCTCCCACCTGCCAAGCCTAGGCAAGTGCAACTTGATTCATGATGTATCTTAAGTTTTATTGTTCCATTCCTTCCTTACTTCATTCTAAGCCTCTTTAGAACTTTACATTTTTGGATTTGATGGATGGATTCTTGTAGATCTAAGTTTGTAACTTTTTGGTTTTTCTTGTTTTTGATCTCTAAAACTTGGATATTTTCAAAATCTAATAGTTCCATGTTGTAGGGAATTCAATTCTACCCAATTTTGGCTTTTGAACCACTTGATTTTGACTTCGTACGAGAAAGTTATGCCATTTTTGAGTTCATGGGTTCCCTATGCCTCTTAGTGCTGTCGGGACGATGAACAGTGCCGTGCGCAGTGTCTTCACAGCCGCGCGCCCGCGTGCCGTGCTTGCACGTAACGTGCGCCGTAAGAGATTTTGCCCGCGTGCAGTGCGTGACTTGCGCGCCGCGTGCCCGCGCACTTCGTTGCCGTGCGCCGTGCTTGTGAGCAACGTGCGCCGTGGGCGATTTTGCTTGCGCGTAATGCGTGACTTGCGTGCCGTGCGCCCGCGCACTTCGCTGCCGTGCGCCCGCGCACTTCGCTGCCGTGCGCCGCGCTTGCGCGCAACGTGCGCCGTGGGCGATTTTGCCCGAGCGCAATATGTGACTTGCGCGCCACGCGCCCGCGCACTTCTCAGCCGTGCGCCCGCGCGCCGTGCTTGTACGCAATGTGCGCCGTAGGCGATTTTGCCCGTACGCAATGCGCAACTTGCGTGCAGGTCACTCCAAATGACTGTTTTTGCATCTTTTGAGCTGTTTTGTAGCTAAAATCTTGAAAAACTCAAAACATGAAAGTTGTAGATCTTTTCCTTGGCTTCAACAATATGTTATTAGTTATTTTATGTAAGTTTCTCTCAATCATGATAATGTAAGGATAGAACACGATAGTGGCCTGTTAAGGCGCACCCTTAACAAGTATCAAGTAACATAATAATTCTTGATAGTGATCCATCGTGGCGCACTCTTGAGAAGTAACTTGACATGATAATTCTTGATGATGGTCCGTTGTGACGCACCCTTGACTTGATAAAGTAATCAAACATGATAATCTCGATATGCCTTGCTAAGTAAATCTTGCCTTGACACCGTGGGTGTTTGTTCGTGTATAAGCTACATGTCTCGTCTTGCATCATGTCTAGGATATAAATTCCTGATTTCTACAGTCAGGAATTCATACTGAATTTGACTAGGATAATGACTAGAGTGATCAAGTAGTTCATGAAGAGATTTCCCAGCTACAGTCAATCCCGTTATCTGGGCGCATTAAGTGGACTTGTAGCCTACCGACGAGTAGGGCACATTTCCAGCACACAGTCACGTATTGCATTCTTCATAAACGGACATTCGACTTGGATAACCGAATGGTCTGCAGGGCTTGTGGCTGTTGGGATAATTTAATTGTATCTTGCTAGTAACTAGGCCAATGATAACCCTAGTTAGTTAAAGTATCAAGTCATACTCTTGATTGGCCGTGATTGATTGGATGGAGTTTATTCCAGCTTAGTCTTATCCTGATCCTGTGCAAGATTGTGACATGACATGATTATTGATGCTTGCCTTAACAATAACGATCGGGGGTCCAGTTCTGTTCAGGCGAAGGGTTACAACCCCGGTCCTTGTTTGGTTTAAGGGTTGTAACCTGGCTCTCGGAGCAGTTCCGTGTCCTCTCTTCGTTTATTGTCTTATTGCGACCACATGCCATGTTCGTCATGTTTTACCTTACCTTAATACCATGATTATTTATACTTGCCTTAACAATAACGATCGGGGGTCCAGTTCTGTTCAGGCGAAGGGTTACAACCCCGGTTTTTGTTTGATTTAAGGGTTGTAACCTGACTCCCGGAGCAGTTCTGTGACCTCTCTTCGTTTATTGTCTTTACTGTACCAATATTATTTGAGACGGGTTTCTATTCCGGTGAAGGGCTGCAACCCCGGTCCTTGTTTGGTTTAAGGGTTGTGACCTGGCTACTTGAATGGTTTCCTCGTACTCAGTTTACTGCTGTTATCTCTATTATTATCAGTTTTTTATTTATTATCTTTAGTATTCTATTGTGATATGCTGGTTTTAGTTCCTAAGTGAAGCCTCCTTCGTAGCACTTGCTCTTTCTGGGGTCTGACCTAGCTGGTTTTGTGTGGCCAGATATCGGAGCAGCTCCAGAGGATCCACCAGTCTTCCAGCCAGATGGTGACCACCAGGCGTAACCCTGGCAACGAGTGGATTTCTTTTGTCCTTCCACTTATTTGTAAAATTATTCTTTTGAGGCGTTTAGCCGACGAGCACGTGTTAGCTCGTATTGCATCTTTATTTTCTGTCTGCCTACGGGCTTGTAACATGATTGACAGATCCTAGGGTTGATCATGTATGACTAAACTCTTGCTAGTCCTCACATTTTGTACGACTAGTTTTATGACCTGCTGAATATGTAATGTTTGGGACGCCTTACGATTGTATATTTGGTGATCTTGTTTCTTGTAACTTTTACTTACTTGCTTGTGATTGAGACAATAGGCTTGTTCTTGACCATCGAAGACTGATGGCTTGTAGTTAAACCCTTATGTATCTAGACAGTCGTGATCGTATAGCGAGGTGGGTTGTACTTTGATATACGTAGCTGGCTATGTCCGCCCCCGCTCTCCAGTATTCTGGTTCTGGTACGTGACACACGGATTAATATTTACGGATCCCGTCATGAGATATTATTCCTTGTTTACCTTGATGTATCTTGTGCAAGCCCCGTTGTAGTTCTTGTGCGATATATGGACACTGATTCTTGAGGAGACTTGCTACCTTCTCTTAGAATCCCATGTCGTAATTTGTTATGGTTGGATCCACTCTACCAGTCGGAGGGAGGGAATATTAGTCTAGATGTGTGGTCATTACCCTCCTTATGCATGTATAGATTCTTGTGAGTGTTAATCATACACTTCACGTATGATTAACCAGGCCAGTAGACCTTGTGCAAGTTTTCAAGCCGAACACAAGTCAAAGCTAATATTCACTCACATAGATAGTTGATTCTTGACTCTTGTACATGTATGATCAGTTTCTTTTGCTCTTGCTCTAGTTTACTGCTTTGCCCTTTCTATGCTACTTTTATGTATATTCTAGTTGCTCTTGTATATTCTCTCTATTTACTGTTTCATAACACTTGTCATTTACTTGGAACTGTTGTTGGAAATGTGCTCGTTCCATCCTGAGTGGATATAATTTTTAGAGGACAGCGAGGATGAGTGTACCACCTACTATGGTCCTCATGACGTAGTGGGCATTGACCATGATACCCTAGTCCAGCAGGGGTTAGTTCTAGCTGAGGAGGCTCTAGCAGTGACTCAGTTAGACTAGGATTTGACTGGACTCTGTCTCCAGCTTATTCTTTATGCTTGTTATTATTATTTCAGACTTGTATAACTATATTATGATTCACTCTAGATTGTGTTAGATACTTTGCACTCCGAGTTTACATCTCTATCTCTATCTTTTATCGTGCCATATATCTTTCCTATTAGATTTATGATTGAGGTTTATATATCATTGTTATCCTCCGTTCCGAGATGAGCTGCAATGACATGTTATTATATTATTGTTAGATAGTAGACCTATATAGCATTCTACGACCAATTCTGCGGCGTAGGCTAGGCGCTGTTACGCATTCGTGTCTTTATATTGGGTGTGGATCATGAAAGATGATCAATGGGCTTGGGAACAAGTTCCCAAATTTGATTCCGTTCAAATTGGTTTAATTCCTCTTGAATAGTATCTAAGCAATAATTATTGCTACATACTTCTTCAATAGTTTTAGGTTCTAGCTGTAAAATAAATACAACACAAAAAGCTATATCTCTGGTAGAGGAACGAGTACTTACACCCTTGGTGATCTTACCTATTACCAAGTCCTTGGGATGATCAGCCATAAAATTCATTCTTTTTGGCAGACTCTCAAGGTAGCTGGTTCCAGTTTCTGGTTCTGCAGGAGCATTGCTTGGTGTACCAATGTCTTTATCGTCATCGTCAATCGTTTGTTGATTTAGTTCATCGAAGGAGACGTTCGTTGAATCTTCGATGATCATAGTCCTTTTGTTGAAGACTCGGTACCTTTTGCTTCTAGTTGCATAACTGTGAGACTCGTCTCACAGTATCGGTATTTATATATGGATACATATTTTGTATTGTATTTCATATTTTTTCGGTTTTCGGAACGCTTTAAATTTTTTTCCAAATTGTAGATTTTCTTCTTAGCCGGCATACTGACGGTGTACCGGAGTATACCGACGGCATACCGTCCAGACAGATTTTTTCCATATTTTAGATATTTTTGATTTCAGATATTTTTTTGAATAATGTTTCCGATATTTTCATGTATAGTGTTTTGGATATTTTGATGAATAGTGTAAAGATATTTTCGTGAATAGTATAGATGCATTCTATTATCCAATGGACAATTGGTTTTCTTTCAATGGCTAAGATTGATCTGGAATGTAACATGGATCACGATCCAATGGTCATGATTAATTCACCCCTTCTATATATCCTATGAGTTTCTCTCTCCTCTCTCTTTTCTTTCCTTCACCATTTCCTCTTCACTCTCTTCCCTCTTCCTCAAGCTTAGGAAGGCTTGGCCTTGAGGCCTAGAGTGTGGTTTTGGAACCCTTCTTGGTGGTGGAGTGGAAGATTAGGCTCGGTTGCTAAAACCTAGGCAAGTACATCTTGCTCAAAAGTGACATGACCATGCTATAAATTTGTTTTTCATAGAAATTAAAGTTTTACTGTTCTATAATATGCTCCTCTAAATTGTTAACATCTTTAGTATATAGTACTTTTGGTTTTGATCGATAATATTGCGTAGATCTGAGTTTCTAGATATAATTTTTGAGTATTTTGAAGTTTTGATCAATCAAATGTTTTAATTTGTGAAAACTAATGATTCCATGTTGTAGGA
The DNA here is from genome assembly GCA_029216955.1 of Iris pallida. Classification (NCBI taxonomy): domain Eukaryota; kingdom Viridiplantae; phylum Streptophyta; class Magnoliopsida; order Asparagales; family Iridaceae; genus Iris; species Iris pallida. The sequence continues at coordinate 11,076,862 of JANAVB010041818.1, read as the reverse complement.
AATTCAATTCTATGCAATTTTGACTTTTAAAAATTCGAATTCCGATTTAAAACGAAGTTTTTATGTTCAAAAATCAACTTTCTGTGACGGTTCGGAAAATCCGTCGGCAATCCGCAGAAATCCGTCGGCAATCCGCGGCAATTCGTCGGAAAATCCGAACTTGCACCACAAAACTTGCTGTTACACTTCGAAAAATCCGCCGGAAATCCACAATAATCTGCCGGATAATCCGGTTAGGCTATTTTTGTCTGTTTTTGTCCGTTTTCTGTCCATTTTTGTACGTTTTTGATATTTTCTTCGATTGTAATGAACTCTTAACATGATTAGATGATCTTTTATAGTTAGAGAATGATTGTACACCATGTATACATGACACATCATTATGTTCATGTATTGAGCCATGTCCAGATTATAGATAGTGGCCTTTCATGGCGTACTCCAGATTACTGTATATGCCTAGCTCAATTTAGTGGCTTGTAGTAGCGCACTCATGTACTGATTTTCTCGATTGAATTCTAGATTGAGATCTGATTGCATGTTCTTTATTGACATCGTGGATTTAACTTGTTATATGTCTAATCTATTTGCATCTTGGCAATGGACAATCGAGTGTGAGTATTGTCTATTGTATCGCGCGTAATGTGTATTGAGAACATTTGCCAGAGATATCTAGCAAATGACTTGTACCCATGGCTCGTCATTATAGGACGATTCTTGAGTATTCACGACTTGAGAATTAAAAATGAATGTTATAGGTTGTTTGCCATGAAATGTAAAAGAGCAGAACAATTATCGGAGGACTGGACTTTTACTTCACGTTACAAACTCGCTTGTACAAAGAAAGCCTAGGGAAGAAAACCTAGGTACAGCAGTCTAAGTATAATTGTTTATTTTTGATTCTGGGGGGTGACGGTAGAGGCTCGGGAAAGCGACGGCAGCTCTGCCTTACTCCTTGGACGATCGGATGTAGCCTTGGCTCTTGTGACGAGATGCTTGGCGTTGACGAAAAAATGCCTTTCTTGCTCTCCTCGTGTTGCTCTTCTGGCTTCTCTCTCTCTCTGTATATTTTCTTTCTGATTATTAGGGAGGAGCTCTCTGTCCTTCCTTTTTTTTCGCAAGGGAATGGCACCTTGCTTATTTATAGGAGTGGGGGCATCATTAGGGTTTGGATGATTGCCCATTCTCAAAGTGGCGGCGGCCTTGTCACGCCCCAGAACCAGAATACTGGAGAGCGGGGGAATGACTCAGCCAGCTACGTATTACGGGTAGATGAATACCGTATAATACGATCAATGCTGTCTAACCAGACGAGGGGGTGCATACTACATGAAAGTCTTACTATGGTCACTTCACATCTATTGTCTCAATCATTCAAACAAGAAGCAAAAATAGAGAACATGTAAGATAAAGCAGTAAGGCGTCCCAAACGCTTAGTCAAAATGTTCTTGAGATCTGGCTTTACAAAACATAGCCAGATGGTATAGTAACATATACACAATTGTTATCAGCTGCAGTCTGACTTAGTTACAATTATGTAAAGTAAGTACAAGACGATCCGGCTAATATGTCGGTGCCAAACGGCTAAGTATAAAGTAAATAACAAAACGAGCGGTGAAGTAAGGAACCCACTCGAGTCCTCCTGCGATCATTCCCCTAGTATTGACCATCTTGGAGGTAGAAGTAAGCTGTATCCTCGAGGACTGGCTCTAAATCTGGCCATGCAAAACCAGAGAGGTTAGACCTCTAATAGCAAGTACCACAAGGAAGCACGATATGAAGGATTAAACTAGTAATAAGAGAATATGATAATAGATCTCTGCTATCTACTAGGATTCACATAACATCACGACACTTCGAACCAACCTCCCAACCAAACAAGGACAGAAGTTGGCCCGTCATGTCCTGACATTCTGATCATCTCAGTTAGGCAACAGAGTAGGTACAGTACACAAACAAATCATCTTGAACGGCCAATCAACTACTACGGCTTGCTATTGTGAGTCCCAAGTTATCCTGGAATTATGCAATAAAGATTCCTCAGTTCTTACTATGTGCGAGCAAGGCTAGTCTATCCAATCAATCAATTGCGCCAATCATGTAATTAGACGAGTCCCAGCGGGACGCCTGCCGTTAATATACCATGTACAATTTAATAATATAAGCAGATACCGTTCCCTGCCCGTGTGATAGATTTACAGTATCTGTGGGAACCAGCCGGCCTGTCGGGCACTAGTAGTCCCAAGAGGACTGCCATGTAAGAACTCGAGAATCCATTCTCTCCATGCCATCATTATTTTATTTAACTTAAAGCCTCTATGTTAAGCGAAATCCTATGCTGTGGATCATGGTCATTCAAATTAGTACTTTTGTACGGGGTACGATATGCGCAACTCTACAACGATACCCGTACGGCTATGTTGTAGGTCTTACATAGCGTAATGCAACAATCAAATCTAACCACGGAGTAATCATGCCTTGACCATAAAGTACACATGCTGTTTTTGTAAGATAAATAAATAACTAAATAAATAAATAAATAATTTGAAGCCTGCATGTGCCTGTATGCCAATATTCGGGATCGGCTAATCGATTGTAATAGTTCATTACATGAACGTGTCTCATTCATTCAATTCAATAAGACGACTAGCCAGTCTCTTAGTTCCAACTAGGAACGCATGATCAATTATTAGTCAATGTCACAATCATTATCAATGGTGACAAGGCATAAAAATCAAATAGTATTCAGTGGGGTCGAGTCTATAACTCCTCAGAGTTAAGTTCCAGCCTTACTGGGTATCCATAAACCAATCAAGACACAGGACACGTTCTACACAACCATATGTATCAAAACATTAACATGCTAAGATTTTCGAGTTCATAAAAAGGCGTAAGGATATAATAGAAGAATTATCATGCCACCATTAAATGAATAAATTATAGAACAAATAGAAACACTCAGGTCAGGAAGTCACGCCAACAAGTCTATGCTAAGGCCAACAAGTCACGCTAAGTCTAGTAGGTACGAGTGAGCGTGTAAACAGCGTGAGCGTGAAAAGTGGTAAGAAATTCACGTTGGCACGCACAGTGTGAGCGTGAAGGGAAATTCACGCACTCAATCGTGAGCGTAAAAAGTGATAAGAAATTCACGCACGCACGCAAAGACGTGAGCGTAACTCAAAATTCACGCTGACATGTAAGAACGTGAGCGTGACTAAAAATTCATGCACGCTCGTAAGAACGTGAGCGTGACTGAAAATTTACGCTGACACGTAAAGACGTGTGCGTGACTAAAAATTCACGCACGCTCGTGAGAACGTGAGCGTGACTGAAAATTCATGCTAACACGTAAAGACGTGTGCGTGACTAAAAATTCACGCACGCTCGTGAGAACGTGAGCGTGACTAAAAATTCACGCTAACACGTAAAGACGTGTACATGACTAAAAATTCACGCTTGCACGTAAGAACGTGAGCGTGACTAAAAATTTACGCTAACACGTAAAGACGTGTGCGTGACTAAACCTTCGTTCCAGCCAGAAATGAAGTTCCCAGCCAGAAAGCACGCCAGGTTGGAAGATCAGAACCCATGGACAACCGAGAAGAACAATCCAAAGAAATCAAAAATGCTAAGTACTAAACTCTCTCAGGATCATGAGAGGAAGAGAAATGAACCATAAAAATGGTTCTCCAAGTGGATGCAAGAAGCAAGATGTACTTGCCTGCTGATGGGTTGGTGGAGAGAGTGATGAGGAAGAAGAAGAAGTAATGGTGAAGAATAAGAGTTATGAGGAGAGAGAAGGAGATGGGGGCTTAAATAGAAAGGGTGGTGGTAGGTGGGGGTTTGTGGTGGTTCGATTCATGTGAACCACCATGAACCCGAGAAGAACCATCCATGAACCCGAACCACAAAGCAAGACTAAAAGCAGAGAATAACAGCAGGAAATAAAATACAGAAAATAAAATACAGGAATAAAATGCAGGAATAAAATTGCAGGAAATAAAATACAGAAAATTAATTAACATAAAATTAAAGGAATTTAAATACAGGATAATACATGATAAATACTAAATAAATATACATGAATTGCACATGTATAAAAATACGCATTTTTGTATAAAAATATGTATTTTTGGAACGGTGAGTGACATCTCTACCCACCTTAGAAAAATTCCGTCCTCGGAATTTCAAATCCAAGCAGGTAGAAATATCGGAGCTAAACTAATACAAGCAATTCTAGTGAGCAAGCAATCATTTTACCATATCAAAAGCAAGTACTATATATGTAAATTCATCAATCCATGATATCAAGTAGCTCTACCCATAAGGTAACAAGCATGAAGAATCAGGACAATCAAGGTACACAGAAAGAGATATACCTTATGAGTCAAACAGGTGTGGATACCGTGATCGGATATCATCCTCACGTTCCCACGTTGACTCTCCCAAGGAGTGATGACCCCAAGTAACACTGACAAGACTAATTGTTCGGTTCTTGAGTATCTTCTCTCTTCGGTCCAAAATGGACATAGGCTGTTCCTCGTAAGACAGGTTGGTACCAACAACCAGCTCAGAATGATCGAGGATATGACTTGGGTCCGATACATACCTACGTAATTGAGATACATGAAACACGTCATGCACCTCTCGTAACGAAGGTGGGAGGGATAAACGATAAGCAACATCGCCTATCCGATCAAGGATAACAAATGGGCCCACGTACCGCGGACTCAATTTCCTGTAAACGCCAAATCTAATGACCCCACGAGTAGGTGAGATCCGCAAGAATACGTGGTCCCCAACAGAGAACTCTAACGGCCTACGATGCTGGTCCGCCCAATGACGATGCCGGTCCTGCGCAACTCGAAGTCGCTCTCTAATTCCCTTAACCACTTCAACCGTCTGAATAATCATTTCTGGGCCTAACATCTTCCTCTCTCCGATATCATCCCATGTAAGCGGTGACCTGCACTTCTTACCATATAGTGCTTCAAATGACGCCATCTGGATACTGGCTTGATAACTATTATTGTATGAGAACTCGACTAAGTGCAGGTGACTCTCCCAAGACCCTCCAAAATCTAGAGTGCAAGCTCGCAACATATCTTCCAAAGTCTGAATCGTTCTTTCTGATTGCCCATCCGTCTGCGGATGGTAGGCCGTGCTAAATCTTAACTTGGTACCCAGACTATGATGTAAGCTCTTCTAGAAATGTGAGGTAAAGTAGGTATCTCGATCCGACACAATACTGACAGGGACTCCATGCTGCCTGACTATCTGTTGCATATACAACTCTGCCAACTTTTCTGTAGATTGTCCTACTCTGAAAGGAAGAAAATGTGCTACCTTCGTAAGTCGGTCCACTATTACCCAAATAGCGTCCTTACCACTTGGTGATCTCGGTAAATCGGTCACAAAGTCCATTGTAATATGCTTCCATTTCTATTCCGGGATAGGAAGCGGTTGCAATAACCCAGCTGGCCTCTGCTGTTCTGCCTTCACTTGCTGACATACCAAGCAACGGGAAACAAATCTAGCTATCTCCCTCTTCATTCCGTTTCACCAGAAATGCTGTTTGATATCTTGGTACATCTTGGTCCCTCCAGGGTGAATAGAATACTGAGAACTGTGAGCTTCTGCCATAACCTCCTGTCTGATTTCTCCACTAGGCACACATAGACGTGATCCAAACCTAAGTGTACCATCTTCATGAATTTTCATCTCCTTCTTGAGTCCTGACTCACATTCTGCCCTAAGCTTCTGAATCCCTGGGTCTTGTGCCTGAGCTGCCTTGATCCTGCCTACCAAGTCGGATTGAACTTGCAGACTTGTTAGAACTCCTACATCACTAGGAAGTATAACTTCGATACCCATCTCCTGAAGGTCTTCTAAGATATGCCTCTGTGTTGTCAACATAAATGTGCCGCCTCTCCTGCTAAGAGCGTCTGCTACTACATTAGCCTTGCTTGGGTGATACTGAAGCTCCACGTCATAATCCTTAATCAACTCCAACCATCTTCTCTGCCTCATGTTCAGTTCCTTCTGAGTAAAAATGTACTTTAGACTTTTATGGTCTGTGTACATGTCCACTCGGTCACCATATAAGTAATGCCTCTATAGCTTCAGAGCAAACACTACTGCCGCTAACTCCAAATCATAAGTTGGGTAATTCTTCTCGTGGTCCCGAAGCTGCCTAGATGCATATGCTATCACCTTGCTTATTTATAGGAGTGGGGGCATCATTAGGGTTTGGATGATTGTCCATTCTCAAAGTGGCGGCGGCCTTGTCACGCCCCAGAACCAGAATACTGGAGAGCGGAGGAATGACTCAGCCAGCTACGTATTACGGGTAGATGAATACCGTATAATACGATCAATACTGTCTAACCAGACGAGGGGGTGCATACTACATAAAAGTCTTACTATGGTCACTTCACATCTATTGTCTCAATCATTCAAACAAGAAGCAAAAATAGAGAACATGTAAGATAAAGCAGTAAGGCGTCCCAAACGCTTAGTCAAAATGTTCTTGAGATCTGGCTTTACAAAACATAGCCAGATGATATAGTAACATATACATAATTGTTATCAGCTGCAGTCTGACTTAGTTACAATTATGTAAAAGTAAGTACAAGACGATCCGACTAACATGTCGGTGCCAAACGGCTAAGTATAAAGTAAATAACAAAACGAACGGTGAAGTAAGGAACCCACTCGAGTCCTCCTGCAATCATTCTCCTAGTATTGACCATCTTGGAGGTAGAAGTAAGCTGGATCCTCGAGGACTGGCTCTAAATCTGGCCATGCAAAACCAGAGAGGTTAGACCTCTAATAGCAAGTACCACAAGGAAGCACGATATGAAGGATTAGACCAGTAATAAGAGAATATGATAATAGATCTCTGCTATCTACTAGGATTCACATAACATCACGATACTTCGAACCAACCTCCCAACCAAACAAGGACAGAAGTTGGCCCGTCATGTCCTGACATTCTGATCATCTCAGTTAGGCAACAGAGTAGGTACAGTACACAAACAAATCATCTTGAACGGCCAATCAACTACTACGGCTTGCTATTGTGAGTCCCAAGTTATCCTGGAATTATGCAATAAAGATTCCTCAGTTCTTACTATGTGCGAGCAAGGCTAGTCTATCCAATCAATCAATTGCGCCAATCATGTAATTAGACGAGTCCCAGTGGGATGCCCGCCGTTAATATACCATGTACAATTTAATAATATAAGCAGATACCATTCCCTGCCCGTGTGACAGATTTATAGTATCTGTGGGAACCAGCCGGCCTGTCGGGCACTACTAGTCCCAAGAGGGCTGCCATGTAAGAACTCGGAAATCCATTCTCTCCATGCCATCATTATTTTATTTAACTTAAAACCTCTATGTTAAGCGAAATCCCATGCCGTGGATCATGGTCATTCAAATGAGTACTTTTGTACGGGGTACGATATGCACAACTCTACAACGATACCCGTGCGGCTATGTTGTAGGTCTTACATAGCGTAATACAACAATCAAATCTAACCACGGAGTAATCATGCCTTGACCATAAAGTACACATGCTGTTTTTGTAAGATAAATAAATAACTAAATACATAAATAAATAATTTGAAGCCTGCATGTGCCTGTATGCCAATATTCGGGATCGGCTAATCGATTGCAATAGTTCATTACATGAACGTGTCTCATTCATTCAACTCAATAAGACGACTAGCCAGTCTCTTAGTTCCAACTAGGAACGTATGATCAATTATTAGTCAATGTCACAATCATTATCAATGGTGACAAGGCATGAAAATCAAATAGTATTCAGTGGGGTCGAGTCTATAACTCCTCAGAGTTAAGTTCCATCCTTAGTGGGTATCCATAAACCAATCAAGACACAGGACACGTTCTACACAACCATATGTATCAAAACATTAAATGAATAAATTATAGAACAAATAGAAACACTCAGGTCAGGAAGTCACGCCAACAAGTCAATGCTAAGGCCAACAAGTCACGCTAAGTCTAGTAGGTACGAGTGAGCGTGTAAACAGCGTGAGCGTGAAAAGTGGTAAGAAATTCATGTTGGCATGCACAGTGTGAGCGTGAAGGAAAATTCACACACTCAATCGTGAGCGTGAAAAGTGATAAGAAATTCACGCACGCACGCAAAGACGTGAGCGTAACTCAAAATTCACGCTGACATGTAAGAACGTGAGCATGACTGAAAATTTACGCTGACACGTAAAGACGTGTGCGTGACTAAAAATTTACGCACGCTCGTGAGAACGTGAGCATGACTAAAAATTTACGCTAACACGTAAAGACGTGTGCGTGACTAAAAATTCACGCACGTTCGTGAGAACGTGAGCGTGACTGAAAATTCACGCTAATACGTAAAGACGTGTGCGTGACTAAAAATTTACGCTGGCACGTAAGAACGTGAGCGTGACTAAAAATTCACGCTAACACGTAAAGACGTGTGCGTGACTAAACCTTCGTTCCAGCCAGAAATGAAGTTTCCAGCCAGAAAGCACGCCAGGTTGGGAGATCAAAACCCATGGACAACCGAGAAAAACAATCCAAAGAAATCAAAAATGCTATGTACTAAACTCTCTCAGGATCATGAGAGGAAGAGAAATGAACCATAAAAATGGTTCTCCAAGTGGAAGCAAGAAGCAAGATATACTTGCCTGCTGATGGGTTGGTGGAGAGAGTGATGAGGAAGAAGAAGAAGTAATGGTGAAGAATGAGAGTTATGAGGAGAGAGAAGGAGATGGGGGCTTAAATAGAAAGGGTGGTGGTAGGTGGGGGTTTGTGGTGGTTCGGTTCATGTGAACCACCATGAACCCGAGAAGAACCATCCATGAACCTGAACCACAAAGCAAGACTAAAAGTAGAGAATAACAGCAGGAAATAAAATACAGGAATAAAATGCAGGAATAAAATTGCAGAAAATAAAATACAGAAAATTAATTAACATAAAATTAAAGGAATTTAAATACAGGATAATACATGATAAATACTAAATAAATATACATGAATTGCACATGTATAAAAATACGCATTCTTGTATAAAAATACGTATTCTTGGAACGGGAAGTGACAGCCTGATGTTTAATCAATCTGGACCATTAGTCTTAAGCGTGAAGGATCTGGGCCATAAATGTAGATAGTATTGAATCCTGTGAGTAATTAATGCTGATTGCTTTAAATCTTCATGATTGGTTGTGTCAAGCTTGGATCTCTCACCACGTGTCCTATTGGCTTGATCATAAATGATATGACCTGATCTCATTAATTATGAGGATAACGTTAAATATGGTTATTGGGATCTGGTAAATCTCTGATTAATTTAATACCACACATCCTATAATCACCCTGCTACCAGCTGTCAAGTCATGGGGGCAATTGAATCTCTGCCACGTATCTTAATGGTGGACCCTGCCAGAGCCGTATGATATCCATGAACCGCATAAGACAACGTCTCAGCGAGCCGCATAGGTATAGTACTTGCGAGCCACATGGGATGGTTTCGTGGTGAGCCGCAGGAAGATGATTCCTGCCAATCGCATGAAGCTGTTCTTCGATTGAGCCGCATGGGACTCTGCCATGTGGCAATCTCGGATCGTATCAGATATTTTCTTCTGTTCTCGAAGAGTCTGTCATTATGACAGGACCCTCATGGCACTTTATGTCAGAGCCGTCAGCTGTCAAATCATGGCAGAGCATTAAATAAGGCCATTACTCGATGGCCAGCTGTGTGAAGGGATCCCATGGGGACACGCGGTGTTGATCGAGCCGCATATCTCTGTTGGTCGTTTGTGAGCCGCATGTACTTTCGAGCCGCATGAGGCTGGGAGACTCTTTGAACCGCATGGGACTGTCCCTATGTAAGCCGTATGGATTCTCCTGCCCCGAGCCGCATGAGACTGAGAGTCTCTCTGAACCGCATGGGACTGCCCCTGTATGAGCCGCATGGGGTTCTCCTGCTCCGAGCCGCATAGACCATCATTCTGATATTTTTTATGCTTCTACAAGATCCCCTTCAAAGTTTTTAATTTGTAAAATTGAAATACTTTGAATAAGAAGCATGGCCTTTGCTAACCGCATAGATGGTTCAGCCGCATGGATTTATCTGGCCGCATGAGCTGTTAGGCCGCATAGACTTTTTGCCACGTGTCCCAACCACGTGTGCAAATCTTCTGCATTAAATGCCCTTGATTCGTTTTTTGAATTAACGTCGCCTTTTGGGGGAGGATCCCAAGGGTCAGTTTTGCTTTGACCGAAGCGTTTTGCCTTTATTCTTTTAGACGGCGTGTGGATCGAGGCGTTTGTTGATTTACGAGCCTCCTTTGCCTATAATTAGGAGTAATTTATTCTTTGAGGGTTTTTTTACCTTCTTTCTTTGTTCGAAACTCCTTGTTGCCGACTTCCTCTTCGTCTTCTCCCCTCAACGATCGACAATGGCTTCCAAGAAGGCTGCTGCGTCAAAGGCTGCGAAGGACAAGGCAGTCGCTTCTGCGACGACTGCGGCGACGAACGTGGTCTCTCCTCCGCCGGCCGCTGTTCACTCTGTCCATCCCGACGTTCATCTGTCCATCGCTGGTTTTAGAACCCTAATTGCCATGGCTCTGCTGCATAACTTATGCATAAGCCGCATGTATAAGGTTCATCGTTATGACCGCATAAGCACTTTGCCCCGAAGGCCGTATGGGCTTGTCATACTCGGTCTGAACCGGATATATACTCTCGGTTTGGGCCACATGAGCGTAGTTCACTTTTGAACCGCATAAGCTCATCTGCTCGTTGCCGTATAAGTCTGTCTGTTCAGGGCCCCATGAGTTCGTGCGGACTTTGAACCGCATAATCTCACCTGAATCTAAACCGTAAAAGCTTTGTAAGCTCATCTGACTTGATTTGTATGGACTCGTCTGACTCGGAGCCGCATAAGTCTATGATGAACCGAACCGTATGGACTCCTCTGGTTCTGAGCCGCATGAGGCTGTGACGACCCGAGCCACATAGACTCAGATAATCTTTCAAATGCTCCTTTGTTTTGACTATCTTCTTATTTCTTTCGTCTCTTTCTTCAGTGAATCTGCCAGTAAATCCTGCAGGGGAACCTCTAGTGGGCTCAAATCAGTTCGCCTTGGACGTGCGTCTTGATGACTTAGTTAAGCATGTGCTGAATCAATTTCCTGCTAATGAGCCATCGGAGAGGTTGAACGCCATCGAGAATCAGACCCTCCATTATCTCTGTGCCATGATGAATACGGGGAAGTTGGATGGATTATACCTGAAGCCTTCATTCCTCTTTGGAGACGCTTTAATCATAAAGAATCCCCGAGTATTAGAGATCTCTGAGAACTGGGATTTTTCTTTGGATGGGATGGCGATCCATATTCCTCTTATGGAACGTCATTATCCTCTGTCATAGTTCAATATGGTGTTGTTGGACAAGAAGATGGTGTATAACTTAACTCCTACCCAATCAGGGATGTTGATGGGCAACATCCATTATAACTCGAACATGCGGTCAGCGTACGCGGGTAAGGATTCCGTCCTCCGGTACATGATGGGTCTGGCTCCAGGCTCTTTCATGAATGTATACGGTCCCAACTTCACATTCACTCAAGCTGATACTTTTCTGAATTGGCTCGCTCGCAAAATATCTTATCCCGTTGGCAGACTGGCATTGCTGAACTGGATAAACCCTACTTCTACGTGGGCCCAGTTGACCACTGGGGTTCTGCAGACCTACGGAACATTCCTGCGGGAGGTGGAACTTTATCATGCCATTCGGGGCACTTGTCACGGGCTTCCAATCAATAAACCATTGTTCGTGGCGCTCTTGGAGAAGTATAACTGGCGAACGGGGACGTTCTTTGCACCCAGAGGGGAGTTGGGGCTTGCTCTCCATGAGATGTATACTGTCTCCAAACTTCCGTGGGGGAACGAGCCTTTCGAGGTGTACACCCCGTCGAATGAGGAGTTCGAGGACTTGAACCGACGACTCCCAGGTTTTGTTACGGTGTATTAGGAGTTGTTGTGCCATCATAGTGCTTGTCACCAGATGGCTATAAAAAGGAGGATAGCTCAGAAGGGACCGCTCCCCACACCACATCCTGGGTCAATTATCTTTTTAAAGTTGACCCTTCTGGCAAAGTTACTCCTCGAATCCCTCGAACCCCTCGAACCCAGGGAGAGATAAAGGACCTGATGTTGAGCGTCAAGAAGTCGCGGTCCAAGAGCGACATATTCGGGAGTCAAACTGACTCTCTTAGCTATTTTTACTACGGCACCATGCAGATGTCAGAGAAGGTGCGCATGGCTGGATTTTTAATGATATGGCTACGGAACTGTGCAGTCTCGAAAGGGGCAGGTTCTATTGAGAGGATCAGTCGCCACTTCATTCTCTCTGCCGTTAAGCTGGTATTTGGAGTTAGACTGGCTCTTCTTCTGGCTATGGTGTGTAGCATACACCATGGTCTTCGAACATTCTCGTCCAAGGTCATTGCCCGCAAGAAGACGCTAGATTTTGAGCGCATAGAGCCACCATTCCACTATTTGATGGGGTGGTTGTTGATGCACTATAAATCTTTGATGGGACCTGGAATAGCGGAAGATGCTACAGATGAAGACGCTTTCCTTTTCAAATGCCATCGCCAGTCTTGGGAATACAATACTATGCCAGCTTGTCGGAGGGCGCCGGCGAGGGTGGATGGGTGTGACTTTTTTGTGTCTGTTCCTCATTTTTCCGATGAGAAAGTGAGAAATGTATACCTTGAAGGTACCGGACCTTCTCACTTTTTGTCTCCGAATATGCTTACCTGGTTGTGCAACATCCGCCCCACGCATCTGGTTTATCGTAACCGCGATAATGTGTACTTGGAGCCCTACATGCCTAGTAGGTTTTCCTGCCAATTTTTCTATAGCCAGTTATTCCTTGACTGTCCCAACCCTTGTTTGGGCTTTGAAGGTAGCGTTCTTGATGGTGTCAGGGCGTGGAATTATTATGACGCTTATCATACTCGGGCCAGCTTTTTGGTCCCCGATGCTAAGGCGCCAAGGGAAATTTTGTACGTGGCTGCTTTGTATAATGTTATGGCGAACAAGCCTCCTGTTAATTTCGATCCGAGTACCAGTTTCATCATGGGTACCAGTTTAGAGGAGAAGCCCAAGGGGGCTAAGACTAGAAAGCAACTAGCGCTCCAGACTCCCCTCCCTGAATCAGAATCTTCCTAGTCGGCTGAGGAGGAGGATGATCATGATAGCAAAGTCTCCCTTTCTGGTGGGGGGTAAAGAAGTAGCGGATCAACCACTTCCCACACCCGATGAACCGGCGAAGGATCCGTTACTTGCTACACAAGAGGAAGTAGTGAGGGAAGGACAGCCTCCCGCTGTGTCTGGTCCCTCACGCAAATGAGTCAGACGTGAGTCTTCTGATAGCAGAGCGACCTTTTCCATGAAAAGAGCTGCCGTTAGGTCTCGTGGATTACTTATTACCGAGGGGGGTGAAGATGCAGACGATGTTCCGGAGGTAAGACCACGTCGGAGCCATCTCCTTGTTGTGGTTTTCTTTCTCTTAGGATACGACTTAATCATTTTTCTTTGTAGGTGTCTGATGAACCGGCCTCTCATGAACCGTCTGCCGCCCCTGAGGTTGATCCGACCCTTACTGCTTTGATTAGTGGCATGTGTGCCGTGGTCCTCTCTGCGGGGGCTCTCTCAGCGGCGGCTGAGGACTCCCAAGCTGCTGAGGCCCCCGTCCGGGATGACGAAGGTTCCCTCGGGCCTGTCTCCGAGGTTGCTAAATTTTCGCAAGGTGACACCGATCTCGTCGCATCCCCTCCCGAGGGTGCTGGGGCGGAGGAGCCTATCATATTCAACTCAGAGGCTGCTGGTGAAGAGGCTGCGGTGGATGTAGGCGAACCTCAGCCTCCACACTCTTCCACTGGTAAGATAAGCCAAATATTGACTAGTGAGGGGGCTTATTTGCTCTATCAATATATTCTTCGTGTCAAATCGATTCATGGTTGTCTTGGCCCTACAGGTCCTGACCCTTTACTTCCTACCGCGGATGTTCTTGGGAAAGGCTCGGCCCGCCGCGATCTGGAGGAAAGGAGCATTTTCTCTCCTTTGTCGTCTTTTGTCGAGGGGCCTCTCTCCAGTTCCGGGCAGATGGGAATGGAGCTGGCGATGGTCTCCGCCTCATCCTCTGCTGCTTATACGGCTTCGGAGATTAACCTCTCGACCCTGCCGAGCATTCAAGTTCTGCGGGCTGCTCGAGGAGTTGGACGCTGTTCATGCATCCTTCCTTGCGAAGTTTGTTTCCCTTGTGGCAGGAGCAGCAGATTCTGTTGCGTCTTCTTCAGCGTTGCCGGCTACACTCCCGTTGATACCGGCTTCTTCGGAGGCTCTGGACGAGGTGATGCAGGATGTGGTCGACAGCTTCTATCGCCATTTAAAGAGGGGCATAGATGCTGCCGTAGAACGAGGGATCTCTTTTTCTCTGTCTCTGCGGGGCGCTCGGGGTCAGATTAACACTTTGAAGGCTCTTCCTGGCGGGGTGGGGTTGGCTGCACTCCTGGAGCCTAAGTTGGCAGAGGCTGATCAGCTTGTGACCCAATTGCTGGCGATACGGCAGGCTGGCTTGCCTGCTGCGATTGAACGGGAGCGGGGCTTTCTTATTGCTGTTCGGGATAGGATCAAGCTTGCTCGAGATACTACTGGGCCAGTTGTGCAGGGGGACCTTGACAAGTTCTCCGCTTCGTATGACAGGCTGGGTCGTCGAAGTCAGGCTTGTAGGGCTTGGGAAGTGTCTGCTTCTCGCGGAATAGCTGACACGAAAGAGCGGATTCTTGTACTTCAAAGGAAGTTGGCCTTCTTAGAGTCAGAGCTGGGGGTTGCTCGTACGGAATATGAGCCAATCGCTCGGGAGGTCGAGAGGGTTTCCCGATCTTCTGTCAACCTGGAGCGGGCTTTCAAGAAATTCGAGGACAACTGGCAAGCACATGCTCATCTGGAGGACGCGACGGTGCTGAGCCAGGAGACGGAGCGTCGAGCTAAACAAAGGCTTGAGCGGTCGGTTGCCTTGCTGACGGACCGTCTCATGGCGTTATGTACCCCGGAGCAGTGATCAGTCTTCTGTCTTCTTTTGTTGTCTCTTTTTTTTTCTTTTTGTCTTCATTTTGTAAGGGATGAGATCCCAAATGATGTAGCACTTTGAATTTTGAATAAATGAGCATGCTTCAACTCATCTTCTCTTTTTTGTACTTGTGGTGTTCGTGGATTTGGACCTGCTGGGGGATTATTTGTGGACCTGTCACCCTGGGCGTACCTTGGTTTTAGGTATGAGTATCAAGTTTTGGAGATGAATACCTAAAACAACTTCGCGATAAGACAACTATAGAAGTTTTTGGTATTCAGGAGAACGCCAAGGAGCAGCTGGGCTCTCAGACATGATAGGGAGGGGATGGGCGTGTACTGGAGATCCAGTACAGCATCTGTGGTCGACTGAGGACATTTGTGGTCAACAGAGGACATTTGTGGTCAACAGAGGACATTCGTAGACCTATTATCCTTGTCGTACTCTGGTTGTGGGTACAGATAATAGGTTGAAAGGGAACCGACATACTTACTCAGAGGTAATGGGGACATGGCAAGCATGAAGTGTAACGCCCCAGTCCCAAAATACGTAGGACTAGGAACGTAGACATGCCAGCTGTATTCATACGAAGTAACTCCAATATATGGAAGCCTCGTATAAATACATAAGCTGTAAAATGCAGTAGAACCATAACTAACTAATCTCATCCACAAATCAAAGAATAAAAGATATCATATATCAACTATGAATTTGTCTTGATACGATATGTTGGGCGGAGACAAATCTACTACCAACAAAATAAGGAAAAGTACATAGAAAATGAAATGAGTGGCGAGCGAAGCGAAGACGATCCAAGTGCAATCATCCTCGAGAAATAGCAACGAACACGGCTACAGCTAAAGCACCTGCGAAAGACAATAGCACACACCTGACAAGGCAACCAGGTCCTCAGAGGGACGTAACAAGACACATAATAGCATGCCATATAAACTGAATAAATATTGCTCAATAAATAAGTAAATTGAATTTATAACATGGTCCAATACGCACCTACTGAACGAGCGTACCATCCCCCCAACCAAACAAGGACAGGAGATGGTAAACTAATTCACGGCGATGTATCTTTCCATGCTATGAATCCGATATGGTATTCGGACCCCAACAAGGTTCAATACCTTCTCATCGAAGTAGTAAGTCACACCTACAACCAAACAAGGACAAGATGTGACGAACTAATCCGCGACAAGTTATTGTTCCAAGCCACGGTCAGATACAAGTACCCAAACCAAAAGTACTCGTACCTAACGGATAGGGTAGCCTACCGTTCTAAGTGAAATGTAGTTAAGAAAAATCCTTCCTACGCATGGGCCCTGGCTAAATAGGATCGGCGTAGTCCTCCTTGGGCACCAGAGGCCCCATCAGGAAGAGCATGACGTTCCGCAGAATCGTCAATGGCCGTCAGTAATCTTGGGTCATCAACCCCGTATCTCCAGCGTAGAGTCCGGGTCACAAAGGAAAGTGCATCGAAGCCCATACGCTAAGGAATTGTCCTCCCCGCCCAATGCCTACTGTGTTGTATCCACAACATAAACCACTATAACCGCTAAGTCAAACTAGCATGCAACCTCTATTAGCGGTTATTCCTATCGCACGGCTTGTACGTACTGGTGGCCAGCCAATCATGCACTTCCATGTTCTATATGCGACGCACAACTTCGTGTACCACGTGTCAAGGCCAATGAATGCAACACACAAGGTGGTCCCTTAAATCTAGGTTTAATGTGAGAAAAATAATACATAGCAGGAAAAATAAATGAACAGTAAGTTCTAACAGTTATGCCATGTATCACAGTTTATTTTGCATAAAGAAAATAAATAATGCATGAAATATGAGCTAAAATAATTAAACAGCGAATGGCAAGGTGTCTTGCCTGGTAGGACGCCTGGTGTGCTGCGATGATCAAGCTGGCATGAATTGCGACTTCGGTAAAATTACTACACAAGGAGACCTCTGATGGCAGCACGGATCGTGTCATTGAGTCCGAAAGGGTCAAATTTGTTAGGGTGGACATAAGGTAGTCTCGAAATTGGCGAAGGAATAGGAATAACGGGATTGGTCATGGAAAGCAGAAAATCAAAGAAAAAAATGGATAATATTTATAGGATTTTTGGAAAACTATTTATAATACTTTGGAAACTAAGTTTTTATTGGTTAAAATAATTTCTCGGAAAATACTTGAAAACCATAATCTTTTTTAGTCTAAAATTATGATTTGAGATACACAAAGTATATTTTATTTAAACTACCAAAAATTATTTTAACATTTTGAAACTACATTTTTAATATATAAAAATAACATACTACTCTCACAAAATATTACTACTAATCTACGTGCAGGAGTGTTATAACAAAATTAGTAATAATAATAATAATAAACATAAAATTTATGATAATAAAATATAAAAGGAAATGCAGCTCTGTGCTGCTCTCTATCAAAATAATAGTAATAGAAAATAATAATAGTAATAATAATTATTATTATAATAATACTTATACTAACAATACTAAGGATAATGATAATATTAATAATAATAATAATAATAATGATAATAATAAATATTAAAAGAAATAAGTAAATAAATAAAAAATACCAAAACATAAAAAATCGAAGGCTGTTCCCCCAACCGAGGGGACACAGCACAAATCTAAAGGGAAAGAGAGAGAAAACGAGTTGGTGAGAGAGGGGAACTGAGGTGCGGTGGCGCGTGCGGGGGCTCGCCGGCGGACGCGCGGTGGAGCGGCGAGAAGGGAACGGCGGAGAAGGGCTTGGGGGTTCTGCGGTCACGCGCGGATGAGGGCTCGCACGGGGACTCGAGCTCGACCGGGGGTTCCGGTCGGTGGAGTCCAGACGACGCGGCGGCGGTCGGGCACTTGGGCGGTGGGAGCGTGGGGAAGGGTTTCCACCGACGGTGGCGGATGCGGAGTTCTGGTGGGGCGGCGGCCAGAAAGAGGCGGAGGTGATGGGTCGGCGCTCGTCGGTGGCCCGGTTTGGCGGATCCGGAGTTCAACGGCGTGGCGGGTGGAGAGGAAGGTCGACGAGAGGAGGGGTCGAGTGTTGGCCGGCGGCTGTAGGTCGGTGCAAGGGCCAGCGGCTACGGCGAGCGTAGGAAAGAGGTGGCGCGATGCCGGAGGCTACAGACGGCGGGGGTTCGTCACTGGGGCTCGCTGGTCGGGCAAGACGGTAGACGCGGGCGGCCAAGTTCGGCGAGGTGGCGCGACGAACGGTCCAGGTGAGGTTTCCTCTTCCCTTTCCATTCTTGATGGTGGTGGTGGTGATTTCGGTGGCTGGGTATGGTTTGTTTTCCGGTGGTGGTCGAGTGTTTCCGGTGGTGGTCGTTTCACTCGGCCAAGGTGGTCGGAGTGACGGGGGCGGGGATGGTGACAGTTGGTTGTGCTTGGGTTGGTGTTTGGCGAGGGTTTTGGTCGATGGTGGTGTAGGCTGTGTTGCCGGAAGGATGTCGGATTGGTGGTGGTGGAAGGGGATGCTGGGGTCTGGTCGCAGGGACTTGTCCGCTAGGTTTTGGGTCGGTGTTGGCTGAGGTTCGGAAGTCAGGTAGGGGTGATGACGGTAGTAGTGTGGGTGATGGCTGTTGTGGTGGTGCCGCGGGGAGGAGCGAGGTGTTGGTGTGGTGGTCGACAAGGCAGGGTAGGGTTAGGATTTGATGTAGGGGTGCTTGTAGATTTGGAATTCGGGTCGTGTCGGGGAATGTCCCACACGGCCTAGAGGAACGTCCGGAATTGTCGGACGTAAGAGAATTGTACATGTAAAAGAAAATAATTAATGGAGGAGAAGAGACACAGACACGATGCACAAGTTTTTGGGTTGAGGAATTTTGTGGAATAATTGGAATTGGAGGAGTACCTGCCTATTTATAGGATGTGGGAATTCCCAATTAGATAGGAACTAGGAATGTTTAAAACCCAATTTGGATATTTTCCATATTTAGTTTAAAAGCAATCAAATCAAATCCAAATCTAATTTAAATCAAATTAAATTCTCTTAGTATAAATCCATGAGATAAATAAATTTCAAATATTTAACTATTTAAATAAATCCAAAACATTTTTAAATCAGGATTTAAATGTCCCAATAATTTAAAATATGTTTTCCAAAAAATACTATAATAATTAATTTCGAAAATACATTATTATTTACAATATAAACTTAATAAAATATTTATGAAATAAATATTTTTGCACGAAATTTTTTTATTATTAATAACTGCTAAAAACGAAAAGGTTTTCATAATTAAAATCTTAAACTTGAAATTAATAGCTAGAAATAATTATTGTCTATATTTACTTGAAACTATAAAGTAATAAATAAAATATTTTTCTAAAGTATGTACGCTCGCACATATTCGCACTCGTCGAGCAAAAATAAAAGTTCGTGCGCGACGTAAAATACGATTATGTGACGTACAATACAAAATTTTAAATCGGTACAAATTTTATAAAAAAAATTTAATAGTAGAAATTTAGGATTTTACATCCTACCCAACTTAAAAGAAATTTCGTTCTCGAAATTAAGAATTCGCAGGGGGGTCAGAAGGCACAACGGTATATAGAAGGGTTCGAAGTTGATATGGTCGTAGTCTAGGTTGAAGATATGATTACGAGGCGATTGTAATCACTCTTAAATTCAAGTGATTAGAAAGTCAAAATGGTAGAATTAGGGTCGAGGGAAAGGTCGAGTAGTTCAAGACAAAGATATGGCAACATCGAGTGATAATGGTCATAAGAGATAGGATAGCTAGGGGAACCTCTAGTATAACGCTTTCGTCTTCCTAAAATAGGTGAAGGCGAAAGCAATATAGAGTTCGAAGGAGGCGTTATCGAATACGAATACGTGATTCAAAGACGATCGAATAATTTCAAAAGAATTGTCAAGGCAGTCGTGGATGGGATTGTAAGGGCCAAGTTTAATTATGTTCCCATCCACGTAGAGTAATAGACAAAAGCGAACCAAAGTGCACTCGGTTGATCAGACCATTATGCACTGGTTCTGATTAGGCAATTTGTTAGTGGAGGCCTCCAATAACATATGTCATAAACAAGCGTGATAAAGAATTGAGCTTGCAAAAACTAGGCTACATTAGCATCATTAGTCTAGATAATAAAAATATAGACACGACGGTAGATAAATAAAATCAAATATGAATAGTCTAAGAGTCATAAGGATCTAAGTCTTTTATTCCTATACAATCATTCTATGGTTTATTGACCAAGGCTTGGTTGACCAAATGGGTTAGATTTCTCTAGTCCCTATGGTCTTAATAGTCAAGGGCGTGTCGGGTCGTGGGCTGTTCTACCCAACTTAAAAGAATTAAGCTAAGGGTGTTTGGGACATCTAACTAGTAGGGTCAATCTCTAGCAAGCACGAAGGGAAGATAAGAATAGGGATGGAAGGAAGCAAGCAAGATGTAATTGATGAGTCAAACGGTAGATAAAATCAAGGAAAAGGTCAAGTATGTGGATGAGATCCTAGACTTCTAATCCTATACGCAGGCTTGCTTGGTACGGTAAAGTAACCAAACAATTTATCTTGACCTGCATGGGCCACCACAAAAACATGTAACGCCCCAGTCCCAAAATACGTAGGACTAGGAACGTAGACATGCCAGCTGTATTCATACGAAGTAACTCCAATATATGGAAGTCTCGTATAAATACATAAGCTGTAAAATACAGTAGAACCATAACTAACTAATCTCATCCACAAATCAAAGAATAAAAGATATCATATATCAACTATGAATTTGTCTTGATACAATATGTTGGGCGGAGACAAATCCACTACCAACAAAATAAGGAAAAGTACATAGAAAATAAAATGAGTGGCGAGCGAAGCGAAGACGATCTAAGTGCAATCATCCTCGAAAAATAGCAACGAACACAGCTAGAGCTAAAGCACCTGCGAAAGACAATAGCACACACCTGGAAAGACAACCAGGTCCTCAGAGGGACGTAACAAGACACATAATAGTATGCCATATAAACTGAATAAATATTGCTCGATAAATAAGTAAATCGAATTTATAACATGGTCCAATACGCACCTACTGAATGAGCGTACCATCCCCCCAACCAAACAAGGACAGAAGATGGTAAACTAATTCACGGCGACGTATCTTTCCATGCTATGAATCCGATATGGTATTCGAACCCCAACAAGGTTCAATACCTTCTCATTGAAGTAGTAAGTCACACCTACAACCAAACAAGGACAAGATGTGATGAACTAATTCGTGACAAGTTATTGTTCCAAGCCATGGTCAGATACAAGTACCCAAACCAAAAGTACTCGTACCTAACGGATAGGGTAGCCTACCGTTCTAAGTAAAATGTAGTTAAGAACAATCCTTCCTACGCATGGGCCCTGGCTAAATAGGATCGGCGTAGTCCCCCTTGGGCACCAGAGGCCCCATCAGGAAGAGCATGACGTTCCGCAGAATCGTCAGTAGCCGTCAGTAATCTTGGGTCATCAACCCCGTATCTCCAGCGGAGAGTCTGGGTCACAAAGGAAAGTGCATCGAAGCCCATACGCTAAGGAATTGTCCTCCCCGCCTAATGCCTACTGTGTTGTATCCACAACACAAACCACTATAACCGCTAAGTCAAACTAGCATGCAACCTCTATTAGTGGTTATTCCTATCGCACGCTTGTACGTACTGGTAGCCAGCCAATCATGCACTTCCGTGTTCTATATACGACACACAACTTCGTGTACCATGTGTCAAGGCCAATGAATGCAACACACAAGGTGGTCCCTTAAATCTAGGTTTAATGTGAGAAAAATAATACATAGCAGGAAAAATAAATGAACAGTAAGTTCTAACAGTTATGCCATGTATCACAGTTTATTTTGCATAAAGAAAATAAATAATACATAAAATATGAGCTAAAATAATTAAACAGCGAATGGCAAGGTGTCTTGCCTGGTAGGACGCCTAGTGTGCTGCGATGATCAAGCTGGCATGAATTGCGACTTCGGTGAAATCACTACACAAGGAGACCTCTGATGGCGGCACGGATCATGTCATTGAGTCCGGAAGGGTCAAATTTGTTAGGGTGGACATAAGGTAGTCTCAAAATTGGCGAAGTAATAGGAATAACAGAATTGGTCATGGAAAAGAGAAAATCAAAGAAAAAAATGGATAATATATATAGGATTTTTGGAAAACTATTTATAATACTTTGGAAACTAAGTTTTTATTGGTTAAAATAATTTCTCAGAAAATACTTGAAAACCATAATCTTTTTTAGTCTAAAATTATGATTTGAGATACACAAAGTATATTTTATTTAAACTACCAAAAATTATTTTAACATTTTGAAACTACATTTTTAATATATAAAAATAACATACTACTCTCACAAAATATTACTACTAATCTATGTGCAGGAGTGTTATAACAAAATTAGTAATAATAATAATAATAAACATAAAATTTATGATAATAAAATATAAAAGGAAATGCAGCTCTGTGCTGCTCTCTATCAAAATAATAGTAATAGAAAATAATAATAGTAATAATAATAATTATTATAATAATACTTATACTAACAATACTAATGATAATGATAATAATAATAATAATAATAATGATAATAATAAATATTAAAAGAAATAAGTAAATAAATAAAAAATACCAAAACATAAAAAATCGAAGGCTGTTCCCCCAACCGAGGGGACACAGCACAAATCTAAAGGAAAAGAGAGAGAAAACGAGTTGGTGAGAGAGGGGAACTGAGGTGCGGTGGCGCATGCGGGGGCTCGCCGACGGACGCGGGGTGGAGCGGCGAGAAGGGAACGACGGAGAAGGGTTTGGGGGTTCTGCGGTCACGCGCGGCTGAGGGCTCGCGCGGGGACTCGAGCTCGACCGGGGGCTCCGGTCGGTGGAGTCCAGACGACGCGGCGACGGTCGGGCACTTGGGCTGTGGGAGCGCGGGGAAGGGTTTCCACCGACGGTGGCGGATACGGAGTTCTGGTGGGGCGGCGGCCGGAAAGAGACGGAGGTGATGGGTCGGCGCTCGCCGGTGGCCCGGTTTGGCGGATCCGGAGTTCAACGGCTAGGCGGGTGGAGAGGAAGGTCGGCGAGCGGAGGGGTCGGGTGTTGGCCGACGGCGGGAGGTCGGCGCAAGGGCCAGCGGCTACGGCGAGCGGAGGAAAGAGGTGGCGTGACGCCGGAGGCTACAGACGACAGGGGTTCGTCGCTGGGGCTCGTCGGTCGGGCAAGGCGGCAGACGCGGGCGGCCAAGTTCGGCGAGGTGGCACGACGAATGGTCCAAGTGAGGTTTCCTCTTTCCTTTCCATTCTTGATGGTGGTGGTGGTGATTTCGGTGGCTGGGTTTGGTTTGTTTTCCGGTGGTGGTCGATTGTCTCCGGTGGTGGTCGTTTCACTCGGCCAAGGTGGCCGGAGTGACGGGGGCGGGGATGGTGACAGTGGGTTGTGCTTGGGTTGGTGTTTGGCGAGGGTTTTGGTCGATGGTGGTGTAGGCTGTGTTGCCGGAAGGATGTCGGATTGGTGGTGGTGGAAGGGGATGCTGGGGTCTGGTCGCAGGGACTTGTCCGCTAGGTTTTGGGTCGGTGTTGGCTGAGGTTCGAAAGTCAGGTAGGGGTGATGACGGTAGTAGTGTGGGTGATGGCTGTTGTGGTGGTGCCGCGGGGAGGAGCGAGGTGGTGGTGTGGTGGTCGACAAGGCAGGGTAGGGTTAGGATTTGATGTAGGGGTGCTTGTAGATTTGGAATTCGGGTCGTGTCGAAAAATGTCCCATACGGCCTAGAGGAACGTCCGGAATTGTCGGACGTAAGAGAATTGTACATATAAAAGAAAATAATTAATGGAGGAGAAGAGACACAGACACGATGCACAAGTTTTTGGGTTGAGGAATTTTGTGGAATAATTGGAATTGGAGGAGTACCTGCCTATTTATAGGATGTGGAAATTCCCAATTAGATAGGAACCAGGAATGTTTAAAACCCAATTTGGATATTTTCCATATTTAGTTTAAACGCAATCAAATCAAATCCAAATCTAATTCCAAATATAATTTAAATCAAATTAAATTCTCTTAGTATAAATCCATGAGATAAATAAATTTCAAATATTTAACTATTTAAATAAATCTAAAACATTTTTAAATCAAGATTTAAATGTCCCAATAATTTAAAATATGTTTTCCAAAAAATACTATAATAATTAATTTCGAAAATACATTATTATTTACAATATAAACTTAATAAAATATTTATGAAATAAATATTTTTGCACGAAATTTTTTTATTATTAATAACTGCTAAAAACGAAAAGGTTTTCATAATTAAAATCTTAAACTTGAAATTAATAGCTAAAAATAATTATTGTCTATATTTACTTGAAACTATAAAATAATAAATAAAATATTTTTCTAAAGTATGTACGCTCGCACATATTCGCACTCGTCGAGCAAAAATAAAAGTTCGTGCGCGACGTAAAATACGATTACGTGACGTACAATACAAAATTTTAAATCGGTACAAATTTTATAAAAAAATTTAATAGTAGAAATTTAGGGGTTTTACATGAAGGTTTCTTCGACGGAGCCTTCCCACTCAGAGGTAATGAGGACATGGCAGGAGTGGGCTCAATGAAGAGGGGGTACATAGAACGACTCAGAGGTAGGAGAACGTGGAAGTTCTATGCGAGGGGGCGGTTTGTTTTTGGTGGAAGTGAAAACAACTCAGAGGTAATGAGGACATGGCCGTTTCGAAAATTTGTGGATCGATTACCCTTTTTGTGCTCTGGGAGTGCGGGTAGTGGATCATGAAGGAGGATCTCTTCCAGGAAGAAAGTTCAGAGGTATAATCATACGTGACTTACTATCTGAAAGAGTGACCAGAATGTGAGTTCAGAGGCACCAGCAGGTACATAACTCGGTAATTTAGAATATTGAGAAAGTGTGAGTTTAGCGGTACTAGCGGGTACATGACTCAGTATTCTGAAGTACATGTGGGTGTGAGTTCAGCGGGTACATGACTTGATAATCTGAAAGGAATGTGGAGGTGAGTTCAGCGGCACCAGCAGGTACATGACTCGATAATCTGAAATATTGTGGATGTGAGTTCAGCGGTACCAGCGGGTACATGACTCGATGATCTAGAGAAAATATCGTTTAGACATAATATTTCTTCAGGAACTTGCCGTTGACGGGCAACATGAGCAAGTCTCCATTTTGTTTTGCGAGGCGGTAAGCACCGTTGGAGAATACTGCCTCAATGATAAATGGGCCTTCCCACTTTGGCTAGAATTTGCCGGCGGTCTTGTGAGTCATGACCATCGGCCTCCGTACTGTCAGAACGAGATCGCCCACTCGGAATATTCTGATTTTGACCTTCTTGTTGAAGGCTCTAAAGATGCGTGCTTGGTATAGCTCAATTCGTTGCTGAGCCAAGAGGCGTTTTTCATCTAGTGCCTCCAATTCTTGTAGCCGACGATGGTGGTTTTTGTCTGTCGTCAATTGATGTGTGAGGGCGACACGTAGTGAGGGAATCTGAGTCTCCAATGGGTGGACTGCCTCACTCCCGTACACCAGGAAGAATGGTGTATTCCCGGTGGCTGTTCGAACTGTGTTGCGATAAGCCCATAAGCATTCGCCAAGCTTCTCGTTCCAGTCGTGTTTGTTGGAGGAGACAAACTTCTTGAGGAGTTTGATGATTGTTTTGTTGAATGCCTCTGCCAACCCGTTCACTGCCGGGTTGTACGGTGTCGAAGCGACATTCTGAATACGGTGCTTATCGCAAAACCGATAGAATACGTGGCTTGCAAACTACGGACCATTATCATGGATGATCCTTCGGGGTAGTCCAAAGCGGTAGATGACGTGATGCTTAAGGAAGCTGATCACGTTTGAAGTCTTGACTTCTGTGAGTTGGACAGCTTCCGTCCATTTGGAGAAGTAATCAGTGATCGCAAGTATGAAGCGATGTCCTCGGGAGGAAGGTAGGGTGATTGGACCAATGATATCCATTCCCCATGCTTCGAATGGCCAGGACGCCACTGTCGGATGTAGAAATTTGGATGGTTAGTGAATGAAGTCCGCTTGGACTTGGCAGGCTTTGTATTTTCTAGCATAATCTATCGCATCTGCCACCATCGTGGGCCAATAGTAGCCCATTCGTCGAAGACGGTCTTACAATTTAGGACCGGGCTGGTGGGCCCTGCAGACACCGTCATGAGCTTCTCGTACGACTTTTTTGGCTTCTGCGTTTGACAAGCACCGAAGCAACAACCCGTCATAGGATCATCGATACAGCATTTTCGTCTCTATATCGTAGAAGAATCTGAGAGAATGCCGTCTGATGGAGGTAGCTTCCTTTGGGTTCTCTGGCAGGATGTCGTAGACGACGAAGTCGATGAATGGCTGTCTCCAGTCTGGTGCTTCATCGACCGCCTGGACGGAATAGCTTGCCACGAATTGAACGTTGTTCTTGGGGCAGACCAATTCGTGGCCTATCACGTCAACCGAATGATGAGTGTGGTTTGGCACTGCTAAGGAAGCGGCAAGGCACGCTAAGGCGTCGGCTTCGATATTTTAGAGTCTGGGGACGTGCTCGATGAAGAATCCCTCAAATGATGAGATGATGTTGATCATTATTTGGTGGTAGGGGATCATGTCTTCATGGCGGACTTCGTATGATCCTCGAATCTGATTGACGATTAATTGCGAATTGCCGTATACTTCAAGATATTCTACCCCCAGCTCTTTTGTAAGTAGGAGACCGATGACTAAAGCGTTGTACTCGGCCACGTTGTTAGAGCAGGGTTCCGTGAGAGAGTAGGCACGATTGATCACGAGCCCGGTAGGAGAAATCAATACAACCCCGACTCCAACGACGATGTTTCCCTTGGGTCCGGTTCTTGAAGCGCCGTCGAAGAACATTCGTCATATGTTATCGTGAGTGGTTGTATTCGAGTCGGCGACCTCATCTGGGATCTCTTCATATATTCTGGATAACTCCGATTCGGGGTGGGCTGCCAAGAAGTCTGCCAGGGCTTGACCTTTGACAGCCTTCTGTGGGATGAAAACCATATGATAGGGGGACAGCAATATTGCCCATGTAGCGAGGCGAGAGCTGAGTGCCCCTGGCTTAGTCATGAGGACTCTAAGAGGGTTGACTCGTGAGATCACATGTATGGTTTGTCCTGTGACATAATATCACGTCTTCTGAATAGCGAACACCAAGGTGAGGCATTCCTTCTCTACCGCAGTGTATCGGTGCTCCGGTCCAACCATCATTCGACTGAGGTAGTATATGGCTTTTTCGTGGCCTGCATCGCTGTTTTGTGCCAACAAAGTACCAAGAGAGTGTTCCATTGCTCGTACGTATAGCAAAAATGGTTTTCCGACAACCGGGGCCACCAAGACTGGAGGATTTGACAAATATTCTTTGATGCTGTCGAAGGCATGTTGACTTTCCTCGTCCCATACGAATGAGACTCCTTTCTTCATGAGGTACGTGAACAGTCGGCATCGCCCAGAGAGGTTAGAAATGAACCTCCTGATGTAAGCTAGCCTCCCTTGGAGGCCTCTGAGTCCGCGGAGATTTCTTGGAGGACCCATCTCCATGATTGCCTTCGTTTTCTCAGGGTCTACATGAATGCCCTGAGCGGTGATGATGAATCCTAAGAATTTTCTGCTGGATACGCCCAAGAAAGATTTCGTAGGGTTCATTTTCAGATTGTGGGCTCGCATCAGGTCGAATACCGTCCTCAGGTCCTGCAGATGATCTCCCTTACAGCGACTCTTGACGGCGATGTCATCGACATAGCATTCCACCGTCTTGCACAGGTGTTCTCTGAAGATGATACTCATGGCTCGTTGATACGTGGCGCCAGCATTCTTTAAACCGAAAGGCATGACTGTGTAACAGTATGTGCCAATCGGTGTTCGGAATGATGTGTGCTTTTCGTCATCATGAGACATCTTGATTTGGTTGTACCCCAAGAATCCATCCATGAATGACATACGTTCGAAGCCGCATGTGTTGTCAAGCATGATATTTGTGATAGGGAGGGGGAATTCGTCTTTCGGGCATGCCTCATTCAGATTGCGGAAGTCGATGCAGATTCAGATTTTTCCATTTTCTTGAGGACCGGAACTATATTGGCAACCCAATCGGGATGTTGCTCCTCACGAATGAAGCCGCTGGCTATCAGTTTGTTGACTTCGACTTCGATCGCGTCCATGACACCTGGGCGGAAGCGTCGTTGTTGCTGCTTGACAGGCTTTGCATCTGGCCGTATGTTGAGCTTGTGAAGAGCAATATCGGGATCTAACCCCGGCATGTTTTCATAACTCCATGCGAACACATTAATATATTCTCTGATAAGTTCCAGCAGCGATTCTCGCTCTTCGTCTGTTAAGCTTTTACTGACAAAGATTGGCATTGGAGAGGATTCGCTGCCGAGGTCGACCTGCATAACCTCATCTTCGGTAGGAGGTTCTCTCTGCTCGAACCGCTTTTTCCATTGTGCATCCAGCTGTTGGGCCCACGGCTCTAGTTCAAGGATTTCAGGAATGTCTTCGTCTTCTTCGTAAGCGTCGGCGAATGCCATATTGACTGATACGACTTGTCTAAATATGTCTCCGATGCTGATATCCGAGTCGGAGGTTGGTGACCCGGTTGAATGTGACTGCCAGTCAAACTCTTCATCCGAACTCTCAGGTGTTGTCGTGGGAGTTACATACCCTAGTCCACATCGAGTTTTACTATAGTAGTCCCGTGGCTTGCCAGCCGGGACTGGAGGCTTCAAAGGTAGTCGCCGTCCGATGCTGTAGTTCAAGCCTGGTGTAGTCTCCAGATCATATCCCTATTTTTGCATGAGATATTTGGCCTGGGGACCATAAAGATACAGAGGCAGTCTCCCTGCATCTGACCCAAGATCGACTTCTTTTATGGTGAAGGGACGCGGATCGTCTTTCCGGCCGAAGATGATCGGATGATCTCCTCCTTCGATTATGCGGTACGCGTCTTCTGCTGGAATAAGCTGGATTGTGGTGTACATATTTGTCACCTGTGTGTGTAGGTGGGTGCCTATACCATGTTCCATAGCGTACATCGTACAAAGCTTATTAAGCTCGATGTACAAAGATAGCCCTTTATTGATGAAATAAGGTATCTTTTATAGGGGGATTACATCATCCGCGGAGGGAACATTAGTGTGGGCAGCCACATACTTGGCTAGCTCTGGTTCTTCTTTGGTGACCTCCGGTATAAATAAAAACTGAGAGGACGACCTGGTCAACTTGATCTTCAGAGGTTCAACTGGTGGAGCAGAACATGGAGTTGTCGGCAGACTAGCAACCCCCAGCTTGGTACTCGATGCTGGGCGGAGAGTGGTTGGTTCGCTAGAAGTCCCAGGCCTTGCATCAGGGTGATGACTCTTCTTGGGAAGACGTATCGTCGTTGGCTTGTCTGAGGGATTAAGCTTCTCCTTTTGCGGCTGACCGATTTTTGGCAGCTTGATTGTTAGTAGCCCCGTTGTAGGTCTCAGCACTTGGCCCAACCTCGGCAGTCGGATTATCATCTGTTCTTCTTGTGTCGAGAGACTGATCGCGTCCTTACGCAAAGTGGCCGTAAGGGGTGCGGACTTGCCTGGCTTACGAGGCTGGAGGTGGATCGTCAGAGGTTCCTCTGATACTGTGGCTGTCTTGGCATGAGCTTGCACATCTTCTTCACCCAGGTGCTTCTTTGATTTTTTGTACAGGCAGGAGTCTGAGTAATAAGATTCGACTCCCTTGAAGGGATCGATATCGGCAAATTATGTCCTTACAAAGCCATACTTATCGACATATTTGAAGCATTGGTGCAGCATGGAGGGCACGATCATGTAATCGTGTATCCAAGGGTGCCCCAGGAGGATGTTGTAAGAAGTGTCGGCATCTATGACGTAGCAGGTGACTTCTGATTGGAGATCGCCAATCTGACACTTCAGGCGAATCTTCCCAATTGGGTAGCTCCTGCCCGAATTGAAACCGCTGATGGCGGTGCTTGTAGGCATCAGGCGATGCACTGGAATACGAAGATGATGTAGCAGACCCTTCGGAATGATGCTTATGGACGACCCAGGATCAATGTGCATCCGGTCCACTTGTACGTCGCCGATGTATCCGGTATAGTATAATGGGCGATCGTGCAAGTTGGTTTTGATGAGCATGTCCTGCGGAGAAAAGATGATATTTGGCATCGTTTTCGTACACGCACTGTCTTGGAGATCTACAGGTTGATTATCTCCCGTGAGGTTGACCTGAGCGAAGTATGCGTCGGCATTTTGGAGTACGTCGCTCAAGGCTGCGCGGACATCCTTCGAGAGCCTCAGGAGTTCATATAAGGATAATTTGGCTGGTGTATTGGCCAATTGTGCTAGTATATCGAAGTTGTAGGGCCTCTCCAGCCCCTGAGGTGTCTCTTTTCGGAGGATTTGTCGAAGCGAGTCTCCTTCGGCCTAGGCTTGTCGGTCGTCGGAGGCTGAAGGGGCCCTGGAGCGTCAGTGGTAGCTGGAGGATGATCATCAGTCGAGTTCTTAGCCACAGGTTGGGATTGTGCTCCAGATCGAGTAACGACGGTCGTGACTTCTTCCACATCTATCGAGATGGTACGGCAGGATCTGACTTTTCTACTTCTCTTCTTGTGAATGGGAGGCGGAGTGGACTGAGTCACCTCGTAGACCAGGTCCGGATGGACCCATATGATTTCTTCTCGCGATGTGGTGAGGGGTACTAGACCATCAGCTTGATCACGAGCAGACGAAAGATTAGCAATTTCCATCGTCGCCAGAGGGATGGGTATGACACCGTCTTGAGTCTCCGTTGGAGGGAAGCTGTCGAATTGTACGAACACCATGTTGGCTGCTACGGTTACCTTCTCGAAATCGATGGCCAGAGCGTTCGAATCGATGAGGTTTTGGATGTATCATTTCAGTTGGTAGCAGTCGTGTGTAGCATGGTGGACGTAGCGGTGGAAATGACAGAACTTTGGATTCTCCAGATCTGCCGGCCGAGGCTCCCGTCTCGGTGGAGGAAGTTGAATTCTGTCTCCTTGTATGAGCATGTCCAAGATAGGCTTGACGTTGCCGTCTTCGAAAGAATAAGTGATTTGAGGCCATTATTTGTCTGCTGGTTGTGACTCAGGCTTCTGGGCTGTATCGGCCACCATGGCCTGCTTGTCTCTGTTGTCCCGATTGTTGGAGGGGCTACTCCCATTGTCGTTGTTGGTGTTGGGACGCTTGCCCTTGTTCTCTCCCTCCGAAATGTGCAACCCCAGTTGGCGTGCCTTTCTCAACCGTTCTTCGGCACTTATGGCACTGATGATAAATACCTTCCAGTCCTTGAATTGACTCTCGCCCATCCAGAGACTAATTGTTGGGAGCAATCTCTTTTGGCAAATTTCAATTAAGGAAGAATCCGGATTACCAGACGGTAACTTCATTGCGGTTTGACGAAACCGCTCAATATAATTCCTTGTCAGCTCTTTTCCTCCCTGGACGACGTTTATGAGGGTAGACATTGTGACGTCCTGTCCTACCTCATAGAATCTCTCTAAGAACAAACGCTTGAAGCCAGCGAAGGAGTGGATGCAGTTGTCTGGCAGGTTGCGGTACCAGTCGAAGGCGACTCCTTCCAATGCCCCAATGAATAATCGCGTAAGGATAGCATCATCATGGGGCAGATGGTCGGTGGTGACCTCGAAGTAAGTGATGTACCGACTTGCTGAGGTCTTGCCATCATACGGGTTGATATTGAACGACTTATATCTTGGTGGGAATGGAACATCCCTCCATTCAGCAGGGTATGGTTGCCGCATTCTGAGGTCTTGAGCGTTTTCTCGGGCATGGAACATGCTCGGAGCTCCTAAAACTCTCTTCTTACTTCTTGGGCCTCATCTGTCGCGGTAGGGGCCATTATTTCGGGAGGATTATTGCGCGAGTTCGGTGCCGCTGAGTTTGAGTCCGCATTGACCGCGAGACCCGTGCTTGTTTGGCCAGGCGTCCCTCCTTGTAGAGTTGGAAGAGTGGCTTTGATTTCATCTATAGACTTGACCAAGGCCTGCAGTATAGCCTCCAAAGTGTCGATGCGTTGGCGATCGCTGGAACCACCTTGATTGCTGTCCATCATGAACACCGTCCTTACATGAGGAGTGATGGAAGGAACGGTGGAGGATGTGCCCTCCGAGTCATACCCATGCACCGAGAAGTCATCGGGGTAGGTGGGAATGTTCTCTTCGGGTTCGGACTCGGAGGGAACGGTACCCCCAGCCTCAGAGCTTGCTTCGTCTTGAGAGTCATGGATGTCCTCGGGGACATCAGCGTCTGTTGTACCTGATGGGAG
Organism: Iris pallida; assembly: GCA_029216955.1. Lineage (NCBI taxonomy): Eukaryota > Viridiplantae > Streptophyta > Magnoliopsida > Asparagales > Iridaceae > Iris > Iris pallida. Next base: position 11,044,319 of record JANAVB010041818.1, on the reverse strand, counting down.
AGTTGTTTTCCCGGGCTCGTCTCCTTGAAACATCGGATTGTTGTGGATGTTCGGAGGAGTGCTACCCCCAGTTCCCACGACCCCCAGCGATGTGGATGATGAATTTCCTATTGCGGCAGATTTCGTCTTTGAACGGGTGTGTTGGAATACTCCGGTGGAGGACAACCGTTTAGACGACAGTTTCTTAGCTGTAGTGGTTGATATCTTGGGGCTGGAGATGCTTGTCTTCTTCCCTCTTCCCTCGGCGGGGACTTTCTGAGTGGAATTACAGGAGACAACAGGAGGTGCATCGTGCTCTAAGCTCGGATGTTGTAGTCTTTGGAAGACTGACGGTCGGTCTTCCGTCACTGCCGCGTTGTTGCAACAGCAGTTGACGATGATTTGGGTGCAGTGACGTCCAAGCGAGGACTCTTTGCACACCGAAGCCCCTTCTCTTTCCTTGTGCTTGTGGAGGATCGCCTCACGCAGGTCAGAGGAACCGCTTTGTCTTTTTGCCGTCGGGGGCTGGACTCGAGCGGTTCTATACAACTTCCTATCAGAGGCCCGCGTGATAGTCAACGGGACGCCCCGATAGTCAGAGGTTAGGGCAGCTGACTGGGCTTGATGAGCCCGCGCTGCCCTAGACTTCTTCTTTTTAGCACTTGTGGGTGCGTAATAGGAAGAGTCTAAGTTGAATACCACAGAGTCTGGCTTATCATCCAGAGAACCATCAGGGTCAGGACCGTATGAGAGACGATCGAAGACTGATCGAGAGGAGCGTGGAACGGACGCTATGTGGCTAGGATTGGAAACCGTACAGGCTGTCTGCATGCGGTTGTCTTCTGCTGTCGGATGAGTTATTCTTGTACGACTGGGAGTCACGACCGTGCAGGCTGGCCGCATGCGGTCGGCAACTGTGGCCGTATGGGTTTTCTGCAAGCGATTGACTTTAGTGACCGCATGAGTCTCATCCATGCAGTCAGCAACTGTAGCCGCATAAACTATGCGGCCGACAGATGTGGCCGTATGAGTTTTCTTCATACGGTTGGCGGATACAGCCGCATGAGCTTTCTCCCTGCGGCTAATACCCTTATGCGGCTCGGATCGCATAGAGTTTCTCTCTGCCCCTGCAAGTCCAGCATCATAGTATTTTCTTTTGGCGGACTTGGGGACAACAGAGTTGTCCACGGTCTGAAGTGGGGCCGCAGAAGGGTCCTTCTCGCCGTCTTGAGCAACAGAGGATATCCCATCGAGGGCTTGGGAAGGAGCAAATGATTTTGGCCTCCACTCTTTGCGAGCCTTCGTCGTGCGGGTGCACTTCTGGACCGGGCCAGCGCTTCCTTCGGAGAGCATCTCTTCAAACGCCTGTTGGTCGAAGCGGACGACCATCTTTTGTTGCATGGAGCCGAGTTTGGCTGCATCTGACTGCGTCACCAACTCCCTGTCGTGGAGAAGTTTTTCTCCAGTAGAGTCGCCATCGTGTTTGCCATGAAATATAAAAGAGCAGAACAATTATCGGAGGACTGGACTTCTACTTCACGTTACAAACTCGCTTCTACAAAGAATGACTAGGGCCGAAAACCTAGGTACATCAGTCTAAGTACAATTGTTTATTTTTGATTCTGGGGGGTGACGGTAGAGGCTCGAGAAAGCGACGGCAGCTCTGCCTTACTCCTTGGACGATCGGATGTAGCCTTGGCTCCTGTAACGAGATGCTTGGCGTTGACGAAGAAATGCCCTTCTTGCTCTCCTCGTGTTGCTCTTCTGGCTTCTCTCTCTCTCTGTATATTTTCTCTCTGATTATTAGGGGGAGCTCTCTGTCCTTCCTTTTTTTTCGCAAGAGAATGGCACCTTGCTTATTTATAGGAGTGGGGGCATCATTAGGGTTTGGATGATTGCCCATTCTCAAAGTGGCGGTGGCCTGATGTTTAATCAATCTGGACCATTAGTCTTAAGCTTGAAGGATCTGGGCCATAAATGTGGATAGTATTGAATCCTGTGAGTGATTAATGCTGATTGCTTTAAATCTTCATGATTGGTTGTATCAAGCTTGGATCTCTCACCACGTGTCCCATTGGCTTGATCATGAATGATATGACCTGATCTCATTAATTATGAGGATAACGTTAAATATGGTTATTGGGATCTGGTAAATCTCTGATTGATTTAATACTACGCATCCCATAATCACCCTGCTACCAGCTGTCAAGTCATGGGGGCAATTGAATATCTGCCACGTGTCTTAATGGTGGACCCTACCAGAGCCGTATGTTATCCATGAACCGTATAAGACAACGTCTCAGCGAGCCGCATAGGTATAGTACTTGCGAGCCGCATGGGACGGTTTCATGGTGAGCCGCAGGAAGGTGATTCCTGCCAACCGCATGAAGCTGTTCTTCGATTGAGTCGCATGGGAGTCTCCCATGTGGCAATCTCGGATCGTATCAGAGATTTTCTTCTGTTTCCGAAGAGTCTGTCATTATGACAGGACCATCATGGCACTTTATGTCAGAGCCGTCAGCTGTCAAATCATGGTAGAGCATTAAATAAGGCCACTACTCGATGGCCAGCTGTGTGAAGGGATCCCATGGGGACACGTGGTGTTGATCGAGCCGTATACCTCTGTTGGTCGTTTGTGAGCCGTATGTACTTCCGAGCCGTATGAGGCTGGGAGACTCTTTGAACCGCATGGGACTGTCCCTATGTAAGCCGCATGGATTCTTCTGCCCCGAGCCGTATGAGACTAGATTCTCTCTGAACCGCATGGGACTGCCCCTGTATGAGCCGTATGGGATTCTCCTGCTCCAAGCCGCATAGACCATCATTCTGATATTTTCCATGCTTCTACATAGGTAATTGACTAGTAAACTCATATAGATCATTGGAAGGGGAGGACACTTCATGCTATCGCATACCCGGATTGCTATGGGCCCCCACTGTGGCAGGGATAACCCCGATTGGTATGGGCCCCTGTCAACTATTGATTGAGTAGATGTTTATCTACTATTGATATGTTATTGAGTAGATGTTGTTTATCTACTATTGATATGTTTCATTTTTGCAGTAGATGTTTATCTACTATTGATTGAGATTGTTTGGTTAATTATATTTCTTTTCTTCTACTGTCGTCGCCCCCTTGGTCATCCGAGTTACTACAGCATAGGTGGTAGTGAAGTTCCTCAACTTATATACTAGTAATTAGTATTGTGATAACCCTAGCTAGTTAATGATAGCAAGCCGTAGGTAATGATTGACCGTGCACTTTTGATTGTGTGTTACCTTATATGCTCTTGTGTCGGTGAGTGGCCAGAGGCTAAGTTCTGCTAGGGAAAAGATCTGTAATTCTGGTCCTTGTTTGGTTTAAGGGTTATAGCTCCGATTTCTAGTAGTCCCTAAATCCCTTGTTGCTCATCGGATTATTTTGTTCCATAGCTATATTGTTCAGTATTTCTATTCAGTCATTTATATTCTTGAGATACGTATATTGGTACCGCACTACTCTCGACCCGTATTTATTTACTTCTGTCATTATGTTACTATATTATTGTTGGGTTTTTTCGTGCACCTTGAGCTTCCTTATGGTACTTGCTATTTGGGGCATGTCCCCACTGGTTTTGTTTGGCCAGATTTATCGCTGGAGCCCGAGGATTCTCCTTACCTTTCTCTGGATGACCCGCCGCCTGCTTAGATCTGCGGTTGTTCCTCCTCGCGAGTGGGTTCCCTCTTCTTACCACTTGCGGTTCATTTCATTTTGGTGGTGTTGGCTAGGGCATGTGTTAGCCCTATTATTTTGAGACTTTCTCAGACTTCGGTCAACATGATGTATTATATTAGATCTAGACTGACATAATGATCACGTATATTGGTACCTTGCTAGGATAGCATTTTGTATTCACTAGCTTCATGATCATGTATGATACAATATTTTGGGACGCCTCTTTACTTTTATATTTGATATACTTTTGATACTTGTTGTTGTTGGATTGAGATAGGATTTGTTCGACCATAGGAGTCGTCAGTGGCATGCTAGAGTCTTCCCAGTTGTCTTCTAGACAGCTTTTATCGTATATTGGGGTACTGGCGTACTCTAATACACGTAGCTGGCTTTGTTTCGCCCCTACTTTCCAGTATTCTGGTTCTGGGGCGTGACAGGGTTTTTTTGGTAGCCCATGCATGTCTGTCTTCAGACTTGTGGGGGATTCATCTTGTTAGAATCTCAATCCTATATTTGTCTTTATTTGATCTCCCTTTGCTAATCACATTCTCGTTTTCCTTGAACTGTAAACATGATTGACATGTCCTTGTTCTATTCCTGTCCATTATTGATATCTCGTGTCCTTATCTTTTAGGGACACATTGCCTGCCTCTTCTTTTGAAGGTTCAGTTGTTCCGCCGTCTCAGGCAGCTCAGATAGAAGGTCATGATCAGACCCCTCCTTCGCAGAATCAGAATACCGTACCATCTTAGCATCCGTCAGCAGCTCAGTCTGTTCCTGTTCAGTCAGCTCAGCCAGCTCCGTCAGTCCCTTCAGTACAGCCAGTCCAGGTAGACCAGCGTGCCCTACTCGAGATGATGCGGGGAATGATGGAGGCACAACAACCGCAACATCAGAATCAGCTTCAGATCCAGCAGCAGGTGGTTCAGTTGAACCAGCAGTTGCAGCAGGGCCAGGACCATACCAACAACACCCTCTGCCAGGGCGTTACAGTACCTTTGGAGGCGAGTGGACGTCGTGGTCACAACTCAGCATCCGACTTTAGTTGTCTGCGTCCAGCTCAGTTCTTCGGCACCGAAGACGCAGTATCAGCCGATTCTTGGCTTCAGAACACCGAGGCCATTTTGGAGGTAGCTAGCACTCCAGCAGAGGATCGGGTAGCAGTGGTGAAGCTGCAGTTATCAGACATTGCCCGCGACTGGTAGGCAGCACAGGAGATGGGTCTTCCTTGGCCTATCAGTTGGAAGACATTTCGGGAGCGCTTCCAGGAGAAGTTCTTCCACACCTCAGCCAAGTTCCAGCTTCAGCAACAGTTCATCAACCTTCGTCAGCAGACGAGAACCGTGGATCAGTATGCGGTAGAGTTCAATAGGCTCAGTCGATTTGCATCACACATGATAGCTTCCGATGGTGATAGAGCTCGGAGGTTCGAGCAGGGCTTGCACTTGGAGCTTCGACAGCTTATGGTGGGCCATTTTTACGACACATATGATACAATACTGAGAGTAGCCAGATCCTTGGAGATGACCAGTCAGAGGATAACAGAAAGGATCAGAGGTCAGAAGAGGTCACACTCGACTATGAGGGGCATTACCATTCAGTCCTCAGCCCCAGCTCCAGCAGTCAGAGCTCCAGATCATCGACCTCCTCGTCAGACAGTATTATCAGCCCCAACAGTGGCATCAGTACAACAGTCCAGGCAGTCAGGTCTGCCAGAATATGATTACTGTGGAAAGCCAGGGCATACCAGGGCCCAGTGCAGGAAGGACAACGGTCAGTGTCTCGGATGCGGGGCATCTGATCATATGGTTGGGTCTTGTCTTCGTAGACGTCCAGAGGCTTCATCAGTTGCCCCAGTGCCATTGGTGATTGAGGGTCAGAGGGGACCAGCAGAGTCAGCACGATCCTATGTTCAGCGTCCGCTTTTGACGCAGTTTCAGTAATTTCACCACCAGCGTCCAGCACAGTATGTCCAAGCCCATCAGGAAGGATCGAGCCAACAACAGACTACACGAGTACCCGTGAAGCGTGGGCAAGCTTTCAACATGAGCTTGTAGGAGTTGTTGGCCGAGGGCGGTCAGATTGTAGGTGAGATTTTGAGCATTCCTTCAGTTTATCTTACTCTTGGGTTCCGTTGACGGCCTTGTATTCCATTCATACCCGGAATACGATGGTCGACTTGACATATTCGGCGAGTGAATGCGAGTTTCTTGTACCACTCATCTTCCTCCGTATCTCGTGATACACGATATCTATCATGTATCCCGACTACGAGAGTGCATCCTGGATTAGAGTCATGTCTTCGACTGAGTCGTTGGTACCGACTTACTTCGAAACTTGACCCCTATCCACTTTGTGAGTCAGCGTAGGCAAGCGAGGACGAATCCCTACTCAACTGACTCAGGGGTATATTATTCTATATGCCTGCTTTTCTTGTATTATATATGTATGTATTTATTATTTTTCGCATTTATTTAAATTTTGTATCTCAAATATCACTTATACACGGGATATTTTCTTTCGATGTGTTATGATTTTACATTGTTTTAGCATGTGTATTTTTGCTCGACTGGCTTTAGGAAATTCCGAGGACAGAATTTTTCTAAGTTGTGGAGAGTTGTGAGACTCTTCTCACAGTATCGGTATTTATATATGGATACGTATTTTGTATTGTATTTCATATTTTTTTGGTTTTCGGAACGCTTTAAATTTTTTTCCAAATTATAGATTTTTCTCTTGGCCGGCATACTGACAGTGTACCGGAGTATACCGACGGCATACCGTCCAGACAGATTTTTTCCACATTTTAGATATTTTCGATTTCAGATATTTTTGTGAATAGTGTTTCCGATATTTTCATTAATAGTGTTTTGGATATTTTGATGAATAATGTATAGATATTTTCATGAATAGTGTAGATGTATTCTATTATCCAATGGACAATTTGTTTTCTTTCAATGGCTAGGATTGATCTAGAATGTGACATAGATCACGATCCAACGGTCACGATTAATTCACCCCTTCTATATATATCCTACGAGTTTCTCTCTCCTCTCTCTTTTCTTTCCTTCACCATTTCCTTTTCACTCTCTTTCCTCTTCCTCAAGCTTAGGAAGGCTTGGACTTGAGGCCTAGAGTGTGGTTTCGGAACCCCTCTTAGTGGTGGAGTGGAAGATTAGGCTCGGTTGCTAAATCCTAGGCAAGTATATCTTGCTCAAAAGTGACATGACCATGCTATAATTTTGTTTTTTATAGAAATTAAAGTTTTATTGTTCTATAATATGCTCCTCTAAATTGTTAACACCTTTAGTATATAGCACTTTTGGTTTTGATCGATAATATTACGTAGATATGAGTTTCTAGATATAATTTTTGAGTATTTTGAAGTTTTTATCTATCAAATGTTCTAATTTGTAAAAACTAATAATTCCATGTTGTAGGAAATTCAATTCTATACAATTTTGACTTTTGAAAATTCGAATTCCGATTTAAAACGAAGTTTTTATGGCCGAAACAAGTTTTGAGTTCAAAAATTAACTTTCTGTGACGGTTCGGAAAATCCGTCGGCAATCCGCGAAAATCCGTCGGAAAATCCGAACTTGCACCACAAAACTTGTTGTTACACTTCGAAAAATCTGTCGAAAATCCACAATAATTCGCCGGATAATCCAATTAGGCTATTTTTGTCTGTTTTTGTCCGTTTCTGTCCATTTTTGTCCGTTTTTGATATTTTTTTCGATTGTAATAAACTCTTAACATGATTAGATGACCTTGTATAGTTAGAGAATGATTGTACACCCTATATACATGACACATCATTATGTTCATGTATTGTGCTATGTCTAGATTATAGATAGTGGCCTGTCATGGCGCACTCCAGATTACTGTATATGCCTAGTTCGATTTAGTGGCTCGTAGTAGCGCACTCATGTACTGATTTTCTCGATTGAATTCTAGATTGAGATTTGATTGCATGTTTTTTATTGACACCGTGGATTTAACTTGTTATATGTCTAATCTATTTGTATCTTGGCAATGGACAATCGAGTATGAGTATTGTCTATTGTATCGCGCATAATGTGTATTGAGAACATTTGCCAGGAATATCTCGCAAATGACTTGTACCCATGGCTCGTCATTATAGGACGATTCTTGAGTGTCCACGAATTGAGAATTAAAAACGAATGTTATAGGTAATTGACTAGTAAACTCATATAGATCATTGGGAGGGGAGGACACTTCATGCTACCGCGTACCCGGATCGCTATGGGCCCCCACAGTGGCAGGGATAACCTAGATTATCGTGGGCCCCTGTCCACTATTGATTGAGTAGATGTTTATCTACTATTGATATGTTATTGAGTAGATGTTGTTTATCTACTATTGATATGTTTTATTTTTGCAGTAGATGTTTATCAACTATTGATTGAGATTGTTTGGATGATTATATTTCTTTTCTTCTACCGTTGTCGCCCCCTTGGCCATCCGAGTTACTGCAGCGTAGGTGGTAGTGAAGTTCCTCAACTTGCATACTAGTAATTAGGATTGTGATAACCCTAGCTAGTTAATGATAGCAAGCCGTAGGTAATGATTGGCCGTGCACTTTTGATTGTGTGTTACCTTATATGCTCTTGTGTCGGTGAGTGGCCAGAGGCTAAGTTCTGCTAGGGAAAAGATCTGTAATCCTGGTCCTTGTTTGGTTTAAGGGTTATAGCTCCGATTTCTACTAGTCCCTAAATCCCTTGTTGCTCATCAGATTATTCTGTTCCATAGCTATATTGTTCAGTATTTCTATTCAGTCATTTATATTTTTGAGATATGTGCATTGGTACCGCACTACTCTCGACTCGTATTTTTTTACTTCTGTCATTATGTTATTGTGTTATTGTTGGGTTTTGTCGTGCACCTCGAGCTTCCCTGTGGTACTTGCTATTTGGGGCCTGACCCCACTGGTTTTGTTTGGCCAGATTTACCGCTGGAGCCCGAGGATTCTCCCTACCTTTCTCTGGATGACCCGCCGCCTGCTTAGATCTGCGGTTGTTCCTCCTCGCGAGTGGGTTCCCTCTTCTTACCACTTGTGGTTCATTTTATTTTGGTGGTGTTGGCTAGGGCATGTGTTAGCCCTATTATTTTGAGACTTTCTCAGACTTCGGTCAACATGATGTATTATATTAGATCTAGACTGACATAATGATCACGTATATTGGTACCTTGCTAGGATAGCATTTTGTATTCACTAGCTTCATGATCATGTATGATACAGTATTTTGGGACGCATCTTTACTTTCATATTTGATATACTCTTGATACTTGTTGTTGTTGGATTGAGATAGGATTTGTTCGACCATAGGAGTCGTCAGTGGCATGCTAGAGTCTTCCCAGTTGTCTTCTAGACAGCTTTTATCGTATATTGGGGTACTGGCGTACTCACGTAGCTGGCTTTGTTTCGTCCCTACTTTCCAGTATTCTGGTTCTGGGGCGTGACAATAACCTAAAAAATACCCTTATCGGTCTTTTCGTCAATCTTTCACAAATTATCTTTAGTATTAAGAATAAAACATTTATAACCAAATGTTTTAAAGTAAGAAAGTATTGGTGTTCTATCAAACCATAACTCATAGGGAATCTTCTTTGATTTAGGTCGAATTAGAACCCTATTGAGAACATAATAAGCTGTATTGACAGCTTCAGCCCAAAAATAATTGGGTAGACAAAATTGGTTTAACATTACTCTAGCCATTTCAGACAGAGTTCTGTTCTTACGTTCCACAGCTCCATTTTGTTGTGGAGCCCTAGGGCAGGAGAACTCGTACAAATAATCGTATGTGTCACAAAATTGCTCAAACTTTACATTCTCGAATTTGTCGCCATGATCACTTCGAATACGAATGATCATGAATCCTTTCTCATTTTGGACTTTCTTCCAAAAAGAGACGAATTCAGATAATGTATCGTTCTTGTATGCGAAAAAAATATACCCACGTGTATCTAGAGAAATTATCTACTATTACAAACGCATTTAACTTACCACCTAGGCTAGCAATTCTAGTAGACCTAAATAAATCTATATGCAGTAATTGTAGAGGTCTAGTGGTACTTACAGCGTTCTTGGACTTAAATATGTATCGCGTAGCTTTGTTCTTTTCACATTCATTACATGTTGTATCCTTCTTGAAAGTGAAGTCCGGTAAGCCTCGTACCAGTTTCTTCATGGATAGTCTTGAAATTGTGTCCATGTTTGCATGACCGAGTCTCATATACCATAGTCGACTCTCATCATTCTTGGCAAGTAAGCGTCTACCTGTTTTGTTAGCACCTTCCAATAAATAAAGAACATATACATTGTCTTCCCTAACACCTTCAAAGACAGTACTATCAGTTGAGCTATCAAATATAGTACATTTGTCTTTGACAAAGTTAATACCATAAACATTATTAGCTAAATGGCCAATGCTTAGTAGGTTATGTTTTAACTCGGTTACTAGACAGACATCTTTAATCACAGGATATGAAGCCTTACCAATGTTATTGATACCTACTATATACCCTTTAAGGTTATTACCGAACGAGACGTATCCTTATTTCTTCTTCGACAGTATTACAAATAGAGAAGCATCATCGGTCATGTGCCGTGAGCAACTGCTGTCGAGGATCCATTTGCTTCTAGCATGAGTAGGGTGTTCCACCTATAAAAGAGTTTGCAGATAAAACTTTTGGTACCCATTTCTTATAGGGTCCTGATATGTTAGTTTTTGGTATCCATGCACATATCTTTAAATCAACTAATCTTCTTACTCTACATGCAGGAGAAATATGACCAATGGTGCTACAATAGTGACATCTAGCATGCTGAGGTTAGGTGTAGTGTGTTGTGCATGATTGATAGTTCTTGGTTTTCTAGATGGGTATTTGTAACAAAATACGTGCCGGTTAGTCTACTTGGACAAAAGTTTGACTAGGTTTGATCTGAAAATGTTAGGTTTGACTGTATTCCGATATTTCGGTAAGTGACACGTGTTAGGGTAGGAAGCAACAACCAAGGGCTATTTTTTTAACCTAATTTCCTACTTTTTCGAAGTGCTATAAGTGTATTGTAGTCAGTTGTGAGTGCATTATTTCTGACTAGTACACATTGATGGCTCTTCTTCTCTTTGGATAAGTCTTCCTCAAGTTTGGCAATGGTCTTGTCTTTTTTTGGATAACCGTGTAATCTCGTTTAGTTGCAACTTGACAGAAAAAAGCTCACTCATTACTTCTAACCTCAGCTAGTAGGTCAGTAAATCTTTCTATTTCTCATTTGTACTCTTTGAGTACCTTCTTAGAGTTTCGGTATTTGCTATGCAGTTTTCTGTATTCTCCTAAGAGGTCACTAAAGGCTTCACCTAATTGTTCAAAGGTAAAATCATCATATGTATCAAACAAGGGATTAGTGTTTACCTGATCATATGCCATTAAGCATACGTTTGCATCATCGTCTGATTGTTCATCTTCTGAATCGCTAGCTTCACTTTCGTGCCATATGCTTGTATTAGCATATCTCCTGGAAGTAGATTTCTTCATGTAACTCTTTTCGTATTTATTTTCCTTCTTGGTTGATGATGATGCTGTCGGACATTCCTTCTTGATGTGTCATTTTTTCTTCCAACCGTAGCAGATAGGATCTTCTTTATTATTGTTGTTGTTGTTGTTGTTGTTGTTGCTGTTGTGTTCTTTTGTCCTTCGGTTGAATCTCATGAACTTTTTGAACTATGAGAGCTTGATCCTCGGTGCCGGAATCACTATCGTCAGAATCTTTTTCGACAGTTCTTCGATGTTGAACTTTGAGGGTAATTGACTTCTCCTTTGGTGCAACATCTTCAAAGTCTTGAAGTTCCAGCTCGTGAGTGAGTAGCTTTCCCATGAGCATTTCAAGAGACATGGTAGTAAGGTCATTTCCTACAATAATTGCAGTTGCCTTTGGAATCCAGTTCTTCGTGAGAGCTCGTAGCAATTTACGAATCTTTTCATGGTTATTGTATTCCTTGCCTAGAGAAGACAAAGGATTTATAATGTCCAGAAATCTCATAAACATCTGTGTAACTGATTCGTTTGGCTTCATTTTGAACGCCTCATATTCTTGATAAAGTCTACTGATCTTTGACTCCTTGACTTGGTCGTGCCTTCGTGAGTAGAAAAGTTTTTACACTTCATTGGATGTTGTCCATGTAGATACTCTGTTAAATTCAGTCCTATCTAAAAATAAAAATAAAGCATTAATAGCACATGCCTCAAGACTGGCTTCTTTCTTTTCAGAGTCAGTATACTTGTCATGTGCTTTCTCAACCAAGTTTCCATCAACAAGAATACGGGAAGGCTTTTTATAGCCATTAACTACAATGCACCATAGGTCTAAAGCTAGAGATTTCAAGAAGAAACTCATACGTGTTTTTCGGTATATGTAACTGGTACCATCAAACAGTGGAGGTCCGTTTCTGGCTTGGCCTTCACTTGTGAATTTCACAGTTGCCATGTGTGATATAGTGATCTAGCAGTTGAATTAAAGAAAATAATAGCAATTTTGTCTCACTTTACCTGTATAACCCGCTCTGATATCAATTGTAGGAATGAGATATAAAACACTATAGTCTAGAGGGGGGTGAATAGAGTAGGCAGCAGAAAATTAGCTATTAAAACGTATTAATAGCATGATCACAGAAATATATCACAAATATAAAAAATATAAAAATAGAGTGCAGAGAGCAAACACAAACACGATGGTTTATACTAATTTCCCCTTTGTGAGGACTAATCCAATAGAAAGACTTCTAGTTAAAATCTATTTTGAAAAAATTACAAGATTTCATATGAAGTCCTTGCAACTTCTACAACGCGAGATTTGATTCGAAGCACTCGACCAACTTTAATTGTGAAGTATCTATCTTCAATCAAGCCTCTGATTATAATCACTCTGAAAACTCTAGACCGTGTCGTACTGGCAAATCAACTAAAGGATTGTAACTGGCTTGGGATTTGAAAATGAAAGCTTAGAAGGCTTTGGAAGACCATAGTAGGCTTAGAGAGAAAAGAAGAGAGAATGAATTGGTGTATTGAAATGGTAGAAATTCTTCTCTATTTATAGGTTTTTCAAAAGAAGAATTCGAGCATAATTCGTGCAGAATTCTTTGAAAAAATTTCGGCAGATAGTCGTTGCATCCGTAACTAAGGGAAGACTGAGTTTGAAAGCCAACGTTCCACTAACAGAACATTGGCCAAATTCGGGCCAAACTCGGTCCGAATTTTGTTGGTCCAGAATTGGTTTGGTTAGGGATTTACAAATCGGGTGTTGGGCTTTTTGAGAAGTCAAGCAGTTAGGAAGTAGTTTGGGCTTTTTTAAGTGGGGTTGTTTTCAAAATAAAAACATTTATGGTATCATATTTGTTAGTATGACTCAGTGTATATTGTATTTCTATACTCAATAAATTCTAAAAAATATATTAATAATGAAAATATAGACTCAATGAAAAAATGACTTCAAGTCTTGAACGGTAGTAGTAGCAGTTTGAGCAGATCGTCCAATTAACCCTTATATCGAGACATGGTTAGATCAATTATTAAAATCAGCTTTGACCATGACCAATAGGCCAACATTTTTATATCCGAAGAAAATATCATATAATGACTCAGAAAAACAGTTAAAATTCTATTAAACCAATTGCAGTCCATTTATTTTAAAAAAAATTGGTTTGACTAAGCAAGATGTTTGAGTTACTCCTAAATGTATCATAAGAATCAAAATGTGTGATTCTACTAATTTCTAATATAAGCCCTACGATAGTGAGCAAAAACTTATTTGACTATGTCACCTCTTAAAGTAAGACACAGTAACTTTCAACTTTGGCTCTAACGATTTATCTTTACTAGCCATGTTTGCAAAAATAACAGTCTAAAGTACTATAATAATTAAGTGATTTTGCTAATCAACATTAAGAAATATTTAGTCTATCAAGTGTTGATTAACTTGGATTAGCAGTAGGGGCCGGTTCCTAGCTAGTGGAGGTCCACAGGAGGACGATTAAGTACCGTGTCGCTTAGGGATATTTACGCCCGGTTGACTGAAGGACCCTTTCGGCTTGTACCCAAAATAATCTCAACTTTTAAACATTAGATTTAAAGGAATTTACAATTTCACTAACTATTTTATTGTGACTAAATTGTTTGAATGAATCAAAAAGAATTACAGCATCACGGAATATAAGCAAAAAATAAAGTTTGTATAAATATTATGACAGAACAATATTATGATTTCTTTCTGACTAGAAATTCTAATATTGTGATAATATAGTCATTTAAGGTTCAAATATGTAAACCGACCAAGGAAAGAATATTTATCCATTATCACTAGAGACCAAGAATGATATCTCATAGACTTAATATATTTGTCCAACTAAATTTAGTAATCAAATAGAAAAGAATATATGAATTATAAATGTGAAAAATTACCTTTCCACGTGATCGGAGCAATTTTGTATCTCTGGGTTTTGGCTTACCAATAACACTTCAGAAGATGTAATTTTACACATCATTAAAGATATTTCCATTATTCTCACTTCACCCTTGACATGTTTGAGCTGGACTAACAAGTCACAATCTCTAATGCTTCTGATTTGGAAAGATAATTTTACAAAAATCACGTTAAGAATGAGCAATACAAACCAATTTTTATCACCGTCACCAATAATTATTGCTCTTTTCCAAAAATTAAAAGTATCTCTAAGTATTCTACCTTAAAGAGAATAGAGGTTAGTTTGCATATTAACAAGAAATATAAACCAGAAACTATGCACAAACTTTTTCAGCAATGATTTTGCACATTTTTAATATGCAAGATTTGAAAACTAACATATAATTTTATATTTGACAAAATGTCAATGATGTATCATATTAAACTAGTGGACTAAGAAAGGAAGATTTTTTTCCTATTTGTACAAAGTGTTCTACCTAACTGTAAAAGTCCAACCAAATATTCACCAAGGGTTAGGTTGTTAAGTTATTATTGTATTCTAGCAAATGAAAGTGACTAGATTTAACCAGTAAAAGAAGAATATGTCTATTGTCGCTAATATTAACTATAACAATATTAGGATAATAGTTTAAATAAAATATTTCTTGTTAGACAAAAAAAGGGTAAAACTAATAGATATAGAAATATAATTTGAACTACTATTCTACAATTCTATAAAGGAACAGACCCTATTATGCCATTCAAACGAGTCTAAACATATTATGTCTTCCAATTCAAGAAATGACAACAATGTTTCACAACAATTAGAATTGCATGAATCCTTTAGTGAAAAATATTCTTTGAGCAAACTTTAGAGCTGAATGCTGACATTTGGAAGTTCCCCATTAGTAGAGAGGATGAAAGATATAAGAATAACTGATATGTCATTCATCACTGATGTGTCTAATGGTTTATAAACATATTAACATTTATTTTCTACGTCAAAAAATATATAAAATATTATGTTAAAATAACATGTAAATTATAGTAGACAACATATTTATGATAGAATGTATCAAGTAAACCATTAGTATGGTGGAAGGATTATTTAACCATTCACAAAAGAGGGAGAACATAAGAAGGATAGCTCCCATCATTTCATATAAGCATGTATATGTATGTGTTGTGTTTCTATATGGCTCTCTGAATGCAAAAATAGTATCTACTGAAAAACAAGTGGTAGAAAAAAAAATCACCCTATATTGATTTATATCATTTAGATCATTACTAATTGTAAGTGTCAACCAAAACCAAAAAAATAAATATAAGCTACCAATTAATTTCATAAGAGAGAATAAAACCAAATATAACTCTAGCAATGCACACACTTTAATTACCACATTTATCTTCTTATTATCAGCCTTTATGCATATGACACAAGTTAAATACAACATTAAATTGCCATAAATGTCATAGGGAATAGCACAAGAATTATAATTATATATGGATAGTTGGAAATATTTATATCCTTTAAGAAGTTTATAATAATAAATACCAAAAATTTGCAATATCTTTTCAATTCAAAAAGATACATTTCTATAATATTCAGTATACAATAAGCAAGTAGTATAAACTTCAAACCATGAGTTGCATCTTGGCCACAATTTTTTCCACCAACCATGAGAATAAATCCACCATACAGAAAATAGTAATATTACTCTAAATAACACAATTATCAAAATTCTTCAAGCTGATAGTAAGGAATTTTACAATAGGAGAAAAAACTTAATTCTATGTCGTGTGCACTTCCATTTTATGTGATGCATGAGATATGATTAGGTACACTTGGTCATGAGAAATAAATTTGGTTTAGTTGCTAAAGAAAAAAAATTCTAAGAGGAAAGAACACCCAACAACTAGTTGCAAAATTCAGAAATTCCACTTTTACGATCAAGTAACTATTACGACAATAATAAATTTATACATATTAGCTCAAACTAATAAAGGAAAACATTTACATGCCATTAAAAGAACTTTATGAACATTACAAAACCTAAAACTTGTGCCGAATAATTTTAGCAGGTATAGAATTATAGTGTTTCCAACAATGGTAGACTACGCTAAAGCATAAATTTATAAGACCACAATCCACATAGTATTGCCATAATTACAAGCATATATTTCATAATTTATTATTAATTGTTCATTCAAAAGTTTAAATGATCAATTATAATATAACATAAATTATGCATTCAAAACCAATTCACTAGTTCAAAAAATCAATTCATCAGAACAAGTTTGCAAAATTTATAGGATTGATAAAGTTTGCAAAAACTTAGGATCGAGTACCACAAAAAAACAATGCTAGCAAGATCATATGCTGAGTCTACAATTTTATGAACATATTATAGTATCATGTCAATAATTACAATCCTAGATTAAATATCATCTAAATGGAATTAGATCATCAACATAACATATTCCATACATACGTGCACAAGTATGCATGTTAATAAGCATTTCTTTATACAAATCATCTCATATCAAGGAAGTGAAATTTAAGGACCAAGGTAGAGAGATATAGAGTATTTGTTATCAACACATAAAATTTAGTATACTTAGCTAGAGTAGATTCACGACTGGCAAGTAAAATGTAACAACATTCAATGGAAAGACAAATAATCATTCATGTGGACAACGAGACATACAACATATGAGAACTGTTCGATAATTCTAATGAACTGAAAATCACAATTTTGACAAGAAGAATACATAATAACACAAATATGCTAGAGCTTTCTTAGTAACATGCCAGAACAATTATATATCTTAAATTCTTAAATACACTAGTTTAATCATGGCAATTGTGGAGATCAATTGAGCAACTTACATAATTTTTCTCTCACTAGCCGAATGCTAATTTGAAGATCAATTAAACAAAACATGTAAATCAACTCTTAGATTGTTAAAAATATTGCTTCTCTCTATTAAAACTTGTAGACAAAATAAACCAAATTAAAGTTACCAGCCTCCGGATAAGTCATGCACGATGCACTGTCCTAAGAGTTGGCCCAAGTCTATGTCCAGACTTTTCTTCAATGCTCATAGTGGTAGAACTTCCACTCTACCGATTTTTCATTGTTGTACACAACTTCGGGAGAATGACCCGAACTTAGCTTTATCCAGAAGATAAAAAGAATTAGAATGGAAGTGAATGATTGAAATGGAATAAATTTTGTAGAAGGAATAGATAAAACTTTTAGAGAATTAAAACTATTCTTCTTGCAATAACACAAAGGAGACGTGTATATATATGTACCATGTCATAAAACCAACATATTAATGGTCTTTCAATAGGATTTAATAGGAATAAAGGTTTGATAAGGGGTAATAATGTGACCGTTTTAGGGAGTTAAAGAAATAATTTATGATAATATTTTAATGTGAATAAATAGGGAAATTGTTTTTTTTCAACCAACAATTACAACAATTTCTTCATGAGCCAATCCACATGTGGACCAATAGTAATGGAGTGTACTAGTGCACATTGGTACACATAAAATGTAGGAGTCCATTTCTCTATTAGTCCGCATGTACACATGTGTTTGGCTAATGAAGGAATATGAGCCTATGTCTCATATCCCATTTACCCATATAGTGGCGAGATATGCAGTCCGAGTGATCAGGAGATCGATTTCCAGTGGGAACGTTCGACACAATTATCATTTCCAATATATATATATATATATATATATATATATATATATATATATATATATATATATATATATATATATATATATATATATATATATGAAGAAGGCAATATTATTAATAGAATCAAGATTACAAAACTATAATCCCAACCCAAGACACAAAATCTAGCCACATAGGGTCAAGGATAAATATGTCAGTCTGTATTTTTTTACAACATATATATTAACAGCCAGACCCTCAAATATGGACGGTTTCGTTCTCTCTAGATGTGCCACACCACCGCACCAAAAATCAGTCGTATCTGTACGTACGCTTTTGTCCCTTTTTATCCCTGAGTTTTGACTTCATTCAGACTGGAAAAAAAGATCCATATTGTGTGTGACAGGTAACCAAAACTGGTGCATTGTTGTCCAGATCTTCCAAACAAAGTCAAAATAGAAGAACAGATGGTCCCTAGACTCATCTATATGCCCATTTGGGTAGTACCTTTTATTCGTGCAGTCCACACCAAACATGCTCAGACGGTCCCTAGTAAGTGTAGAACCCTAGGGGGTAAATAGGGTAATAAAAATTACCAACACAAATTTGCAAAACAAACAGCAATTTAAAAGAGAGCAAAAAAATCAAACACTCAATGTATCCGGGTATCCTCCTCTCCAGTGTCACGCTAGATCCGAGAAATTACTCGTCCTCGCATCAATTTTATCCAAATCGATCATCCTTGCTGGGGTATAATGACGTACGAGTCTGGATTTGCACTCGTGCAAGGCAATATGACAGATTCTTTGTCATCTCAATTCAATACAGAAATAGTAGAAGAAGGGTAGAGACACATCAAAGTATATGAAACAAATCTTTTATTGATAATGAAGAAGATTACAAAGGCTTTCAATTGCTTAATTACATTTGATAATTAGGCTTACAACACTCATGATCTCTCTAGCTCACAAAGGATTTTTTTGTTCCATATATCATGTCTTTTATAGCACATCCAATGACCTTCGGCCAAAACATCTTCATGTTGCATGCCGAGCTCCAGTGCAGTTGCACGCCTCGAAACGCTAAGGGACTCCATATCTCAGCGTATCCAAACGAAGCTTAGCCACGAGCAAACCATTTCCTGAACCTGCAAGCACTCTAGTGGAGGATCAGTACTAATCATCTCACATACTATTGAGACCCACTCGCCTAAACCAATATTAAGTAATTTAATGAAACATGTATCTTATTATGTGGTCTTTCTATTATTGCCTTAAGATTAAGTTCATGGCGTAACTCAAGCACTAAAACATTTGTTTAATTCTCAGCGACATTTGAAATGCATTTGTGTCAAGTATCGTGTCCCTGCAACAGACACTGTTAGCCACATAATAAACATAAACATAGTAATCGTGCACGTCTTTGTCTCCAATCGCCAAGCCTGTAAACCGATAATAATTCGTATAACCAACCAACACTTTAACATAATCATAAGGGTGGCAGGATCTGCGCATGTACCCAATTCTAATCTCTGCCCATCGGCTCTATCTATATGAAAGGTCATGGCATATCGGGCCATAATAGACTGTATCTCAAAGTAAATTCGTGATCGCTCCTCGTACGGATTTCTAGCCCAGTATCCGAAGGATCCTAAACTTACTAGTATTATGGGTTATCACATCAGTGGCTGGTCGAAGTTCGTCCTAATAAAGTGTACCACAAATACCAATTTTAATTTCCTCCTAAGCCGAACGGTCCTAGTACCCCAGTCGTAATTCATTCGAGGGATACCGAACCCGTACACAGGTTATCCAAGTCCATTGAACATGCAATACACGCATATGTTAAGAAGCCATCACAAGCACCTTCTCATATCCAACACATAAACTATACCAACTCGAGTTACCATCTATATGTCTCAAGTTTCATCGGCACTATGCCCCCAACACATCCGTATTGATGCATGATGTCCTAACGGTGTGGGTCCAAATACCTTTGTACTATATAATGCATTAAATTCATAAGTTATTTGTACAACAATAGTTTCGTGGCATCTGTGCCATACTGCATACTTCGACGCAAAATATACCTTTCAATGTTATAACAGTTCTGTGGCATTGCGCCACAACTTATCTAATTCTCTTACTAAGCCAAACGCTTAGTCCTCGTGCACAAATGCACACTCAATACCACATTCAATATTCTAGGCCTAGTATTCAATGTTCTCTAAGTCGTGCACTTGATGAACATCTCTATATTGTCTTTCAATATTCTAACATTAATGTCCCACTGTAACCCGTGCACTTGATGTATGTCACCTCAATTGCTCATTTTTTTATTCTAAGTGTTCGACCCACATTACATTAACACTTATCCGCATGACAGACATGGATTTTAATAGAAACACAAGCACGATGTGATTCGTTTATTAGGCATGAAGGAGTAGAGGAGAAATGTCTAATCCTACCCACCTAAAGCCAATCTGCCAATCGCTTTGCCGAGTCGATGCGATCGACACCTTAACTTCGTTGCAAAATCATCTCGTCCGAGCTAACCATGTGAGCACTTCGTGCTCCACTGCACTCATCCACTGATTCGATCTATCATTTATGTCTCGGCTCATTGCAAAGGACTCTGTACGATATCTGCATAAAAAACAAACTCAACAAATGCTTTCTTCAAATGAAAATTATACCTCCTCGAATCAAACTCATACCTCATCGCATCAATTGACTCAGCGTAGTGCACCTTGTGGTGCAGGACATTATATAATATACCACTCAGAACAATGTTCATCCTCGAAACGAAGCCAACACTTAATCCATGTGTTTCTCTTGACTGCTCGAATTTTCGATCAATATGATTTACTTATCACCGATTTGCTTCACTATTGTAGTGCTATCTTTAGCGTTCGTACAATTTTCTTAACACATATCGATCCTTCCTATAATTTTAATTGAATTCGGTATACCAATGAGTTGGATCGTACACATATTTAAGGCATCCCAAAATATATGTATTTTAGCCAAGCACAATGGTAGAGAATTTGAGCAAAGCTAACTGGTTCAATGTAAATACTCAAATACGAGCTATCCCATACTCGATTTTGTCAGATCTTAGCGTCTATTCCCAAAATCCTTCTGCACATGTATTATCCCACATCTTGTTACCATCTACCAAATATTTTTGCACATACGACATGATTCATAATCAAAATATTGATTCCATAAGTTCCCATCGACTGTCTAACGCATGCATTGCATCAAGTTATTGCGTATCCAATCTCAACAGTTCTCCGCAGCACTTACTTATCAAATCATTTTCTATTTCTTCGTATAACACAAATCTTCGTCCAACTATTCCTGAAGTCTTGCCTCAATGACATGGATAAGTCCATCATGTCCAAATTTCTTTTTTATACAATTTGCACTGCCTCGTATGCAACTATTCTGACACGACTTATATTCTCCGAACTATCTACGCATCGCATCTGTGACCACCCCCGCTAGGCAACTCATCTAGACATCGTGCTTAATTTCTCCACTCATAGTTTCCATGATTTAGATAAATGGCTGCAGTGCAGAGCTGCCCCGCCATACTCTCTCAACTTTATCCATAAGATTTTCAAGGAAGATTCAAAAAATTCAAATGAGTTCTAAAGATGTAGATATTTTTTCTTTAAGTATCAATTCTTGAGAATGAATGGTCGAATATCAAGAGAAAAGATTGAGTTATGCAAGGAGAAAGATTAAATTTTTTTTTAAAATTTTATTTGATTGGTTTACATTTAATTTTTCTGTGATCATAGGAGTTGTGACTAAGCCCATAGGTGATTTATGACCAGCTTGTGGTCACATGATCTCTAGGTAGGGTCTATAAGCATTCTATGGCTATAATATATTTATTATGATTTTTAGACATTTTTATATTTTTTAAATATTTATTCTATGAAGATTTATATTTATGAATGACTTTCATAATTTATTTTGAGGCCATTTGTGACTATTTTAAGATCCAATATTTTTCTTTAGGCTCTATTAGGTTAAATATATTTTTTGTATTTTTCTACAATTTTTAGAATTTTTAGATAATTAAATATAAGAAAAACCTATTTTCTAAGAATTCTAGAATTTACTGTGCAAGCCTATAAGAAAATATTGACCCCAAATATTTTTCTAGTCTTCATTATGTTATTTTACATTTTCTAGAATTTTTTTGCATTTTTTTGCAATTTATTTTGATTTATTTGGACTTAAAATGATTTTTAAATAATTTTTTGAATTAAATAAATAATTACCCAGAAATCAACCCAGGGGGGCCCACCTGTCGGCGCCAATTGCTACAGTGACCGCCTCTCTCTCTGTCTTATATATATTATTATATTCGCCCATCCTAATTAAATTCTAGCCGTCTTTTGTGGGAGAACTCATCTAGGATTTTCGACTTCCCGAAGCGATTGCCGTCAACTCCGACGTGATTTTTGTGCGCCATTTTTTTTGGATTCGTATTGAGGTAAAATTTCTGAATATATAATTTATTTTCATAGATATTATTCCTAAATTTTTGGAAAATTCGTAGAGTGTCGGTTGTCCGAAACTTGACACGTTTCGGTGTTTTCGAGATTCTGGGAGAACCAAAAATCGAAATCATGAACCGTTTGAAGTTTAGGAAATGTGACACAGAGCTCTACGACATATATTTTTTTTCCAAAAATTATTTCGTTCATCTAGCATTTTATTTATTCTGTTGAACTCAGAATTGATCAGTTGATCACCGTTTTGGTCACGATTAGCCATAACGGCGATATCTTTTGACCAAGACATGATTTTTTGGCATGGTTGATTCCAGCGCACTCATGGCACTGAAATATACCAAGGTATACTTTCAAAATATAGAGTTCATAGCATTTGACTAGATAGTCAATGGCACGTCTCGATTTGCGTGCCATGGTTTTAAAAATTAGAAAACATGACTTTTGATGGACAAACTTGCATGTTTAGTTTATATTCATATTATTATTATCTTTAATTAGGTTTTTAAGTAAATTATTCTAAAATTAATTATTATTAGATTAGTAACCCAATTAGTCACTATTTTATGAATTTAGAACTAGAACATTAGAATTAATTTATAGTTTTCGTGTACGGTTCATGGTGCGTTATGTGTTATAGGTTGACAGTTCCTAGATCGACATCCCCTCATACTCGACTTGTGACTACGATTTGTGCAAGGACCACATACAAGTATACCTAGCCGAACATATACAGTATTTACATTATTTTTTCTTTCTTTATTGTATTCCTTTTTATAATGTCACATGATTCCATATTATGATAGTTGCCCTTGATTGTTTTACTTGTTCTAGATTACATGCACGTATAAGATATTCGACATTGCTTGATTATTGGTCTTTTCGTGTTACTGTGTCTCGTGATTGAGTTGTCAGTTTCTATATCTGTCCTTGACTTGACCATTCTTGACTAGGAGTATCTTGTATTGTACTACAGTTGAGACATACTATAGATTGGGAGTATCTTACATTGTACTACGGTCTATAGCCGATTCTTTTATCTTGATATTGCTTGATTGACTTGACTTGAGATATGCCATAGATTGGGAGTATCTTATATTGTACTACTACCTATAGCATATATTAATTGATTGATTGATTGACTTGATTTACGACACTATGAATTGGGAGTATCTTGCATTATACTACGATTTATAGGAGTTTGCTTGACCTTGTATCCTTTAGGAGAGGAGATCGATACTAGAATTGGCTAATCTCGACTGAGACTATCCTGTTTTATACGTCAATTGAAATACTATTGATTGGGAGTATCTTGTATTGTATTACAAGCTATAGGAGTTCTGATTGATAGTTAGCCAAGTCTAGTATTATATTTCCATACGATTCGTCGTCCTTAGATGTTCTTTTTGTAGTGTTCTTATCCTTCATACATGTTATTTACTGTCATATTAGTAGGCATATTTTATGTATCTTGCTAGTCCTCTGAGGACCTGATGATCTCTTCAGGTAGCTGATTGCACAGAGTTAGTTAGCTGAGCATGTGGTAGTTGACTTCATCTGCATGATTTAGGTATTTTGCTAGTATTATTGGTTTACTATCTTTCTCGTACTTTTATGACATATCCTGCTTATCAGCCTATCTTTATAGACTCATATTATTCTTGGAGTCTAATCGGACATATATGCTAGTGGACTGTAGACCACGACCCATACTTGTTTATTCTTATTTTACATGATTCTTGTGGATTGAGATATAGTTTTGATTAGACATAATACCCTATTCTGGACAGATTATACGTATTCGAGTTGGGCTGGAGTCCGCTTGATACGTAGCTGGCTTGTTCACGAGCTCGCGTCCGAAAAGCGGGTGCAGGTCGTGATAAGTTTTTATGGTGGCCTATGCAGGTCAGAGCATATCATACCAGTTACGTAACTGTACTGGTACGAGCCTGCGACTATGACTAAACCTTAGAAATCTCACTCCACACTATCTTGAAAATTCTCCTAGAAATTCTCTAAGTCCTTGAAAACTCCATATTTGCTCTCGATTATACTTCCTTGCTTTCCGTACCATTGATTCACGTCCTTCTTTATTTCGAGGGGACGAACGATCGTGCTGTCTAGGATTTATCAGAAGTTCTTAAGTTATAGTATAATATTGTTTGACTATTGAATATTTGGTTGATTATAAATATGAGGGATTATAGATGTCATACACCCTAGGTATCTGTTGGTAGAATTGTTAGCAACTAGTTAGAAGATTATAAGGTTTTAGTAATCGTATTTTGAGGAGTAGTGTGACCAAAGGTGGGTAGAAGTCATCAAGTATTCAGAGTTATAAAATGGCTAGAGAAGGTTATAGAATATATTTGAGAAATTAAATTTGAGGAGATTAAGGTAATAATATATTTGAATTTTAAGTAATAGTTATGAGTTAGAATTTAGAGGACAAAATTATTTTTAAGGTGGGTAGATTTGTACCTCCCCTTCCCAAAAATTTTTGAAATATTTTTTTTATTTTATTTGATTGGTTTACATTTAATTTTTCTATGATCATAGGAGTTGTGACTAAGCCCATAGGTGATTTATGACTAGCTTGTGGTCACATGATCTCTAGGTAGGGTCTATAAGCATTCTATGGCTATATTATATTTTATTATAATTTTTAGATATTTTATATATTTTTAAATATTTATTCTATGAAGATTTATATTTATTAATGACTTTCATAATTTATTTTGTGGCCATTTGTGACTATTTTGAGACCCATTATTTTTTAGGCTCTATTAGGTTAAATATATTTTCTGTATTTTTCTACAATTTTTCTGGAATTTTTAGATAATTAAATATAGGAAAAACCTATTTTCTAAGACTTCTAGAATTTACTGTGCAAGTCTATGAGCAAATATTGACCCCAAATATTTTTCTAGGCTTCATTATGTTATTTTACATTTTCTAGAATTTTCTAGATTTTTTCTAGATTTTTCTGCAATTTATTTTAATTTATTTGGACTTAAAATTATTTTTAAATAATTTTCTGAATTAAATAAATAATTACCCAGAAATTCACCCGGGGGGGGCCCACCTGTCGGCGCCAACTGCTACAGTGACCGCCTCTCTCTCTCTCCTATATATATATTATTATATTCGCCCACCCTAATTAAATTCTAGTCGCCTTTTGTGGGAGAACTCATCTAGGGTTTCCGACTTTCCGAAGCGATTGCTGTCAACTCCGACATGATTTTTGCGTGCCATTTTTTTTGTTGGATTCATATTGAGGTAAAATCTCTTAATATGTAATTTTTTTCGTAGATATTATTCCTAAATTTTTGAAAAATTCGTAGAGTGTCGGTTGTCTGAAACTTGACACGTTTCGGAGTTTTCGAGATTTTGGGAGAACAAAAAATCGAAATCACGAACCGTTTGAAGTTTCAGAAAGATAACACAGGGCTCTATGATAAATATTTTTTCTAGAAATTATTTCGTTCATCTAGCATTTTATTTATTCTTTTGAACTTAGAATTGATCAGTTGATCACCGTTTTGGTCACGATTTGCCATTATGGCGATATCTTTTGACCAAGACGTGATTTTTTGGCACGGTCGATTCTAGCGCACTCATGGCGCTGAAATATACTAAGGTGCACTTTCAAAATATAGAGTTCATAGCGTTTGACTAGATAGTTAATGGCACATCTCAATTTGTGTGCCATGGTTTTCAAAATTGGGAAACACGACTTTTGATGGCCAAACTTACATGTTTAGATTATATTCATATTATTATTAGGTTAAATTAGGTTTTTAAGTGAATTATTCTAGAATTAATTATTATTAGATTAGTAACCCAACTAGCCACTATTCTATGAATTTAGAACTAGAACATTAGAATTAATTTATAGTTTTCGAGCACGGTTCATGGTGCGATATGTGTTATAGGTTGACAGCTCCTAGATCGGCATCCTCTCATCCTCGACTTGTGACTACGATTTGTGGAAGGACCACAGACAAGTATACCTTGCCGAACATATACAGTATTTACATTATTTTCTCTTTCTTTATTATATTCTTTTTCATAATGTCACATGATTCCATATTATGATAGATTTGCCCTTGATTGTTTTACTTGTTCTAGATTACGTGCACGTATAGGATATTCGACATTGCTTGATTATTGGTCTTTTCGTGTTACCTTGTCTCTTGATTGAGTTGTCAGTTTCTATATCTGTCCTTGACTTGACCATTCTTGACTGAGAGTATCTTGCATTGTACTACAGTTGAGACATAATATAGATTGGGAGTATCTTACATTGTACTACGACTTATAGCCGATTATTTTATCTTGATATCGCATGATTGACTTGACTTGAGACATGCCATAGATTGGGAGTATCTTACATTCTACTACGACCTATAGCATATATTGATTGATTGACTTGATTTGGGACACTATGAATTAGGATATCTTGCATTGTACTAAGATTTATAGGAGTTTGCTTGACCATGTATCCTTTAGGAGAGGAGATCGATACTAAAATTGGCTAATCTCGACTGAGAGTATCCTGCTTTGTACGTCAATTGAAACACTATAGATTCGGAGTATCTTGCATTGTATTACAAGCTATAGGAGTTCTGATTGATAGTTAGCCAAGTCTAGTATTACATTTCCACACGATTCGTCGTCCTCAGATGTTCTTCTTATAGTGTTCTTATCCTCCATACATGTTATTTACTGTCATATTAGTAGGCATGTTTTATGTATCTTGCTAGTCCTCTGAGGACCTGATGATCTCTTCAGGTAGCTGATTGTACGGAGTTAGTTAGCTGAGCATGTGGTAGTTGACTTCATCTGCATGATTCAGATATTTTGGTAGTATTACTAATTTACTATCTTTCTCGTGCTTTTATGACATATCCTGCTTATCAATCTAGCTTTATAGACTCATATTATTCTTGGTGTCTACTCGAACATATATACTAGTGGGCTGCAGACCACGACCTATACTTGTTCATTCTTGTTTTACATGATTCTTGTGGATTGAGATATAGTTTAGATTAGACATAATACCCTATTCTGGACAGCTTATACATATTCGAGTTGGGCTGGAGTCCGCTTGATACGTCGCTGGCTTGTTCACAAGCTCGGGTCCGAAAAGCGGGTGCGGGTCGTGACAATTTGGTCAATTGATTTCAAGAATTAGAAATTCTCGAATATAGATCATGGATCAACTTTAACGAATTTTCTAATAATTTACCATGACAAGGGAAGATTGTAACTTTGGTGTAGTCAGTTTTGGAAGAATGGCTGACAATTGGAAGTTGATGTCTGCAAAATAATTTGATCGAGAAAATACTTGAAATTTGAAATACATTTGGAATACGAGTTACATACAACGACATATAGAAATTTGATTGTCCAATTATTCCTGAAGTCTTGCCTCAATGACATGGACTAAGTCCATCATGTCCAAATTTCTTTTTTCTACAATTCGTACTATGTCTCGCATGCAACTATTCTGACATGACTTATATTCTTCGAACTATCTACGCATCACATCTGGGACCACCCCCGCTAGGCGACTCACCTAGACACCGTGCTTAATTTTCTCCAAAATAAGAGGTCAACTTGAGTCAACGATGCACAAAAGCAACAATCACTTCGACCCAAGGTCTCTTACGATATGCCTTATGTTACATCCTCTATCAAGCACTAAAGTTCCAAATTAAACTCTCAATCCAATCCTGACTTGTTTGCCTAGATAATCTTCGATCGAGTGCTCAATACGCATAACCTAATCGTTATCTGAATCCAATCTACAACACAAATCCTAGGGTTATTCCCCCATTCTTTGCTCTCGCATATAGCATGATTCTCATAAATCATCTATCTACATATCTATGCTAAATTCGTCCATCAATATAATTCGATCGTCGATTAACAAAATCATTCAAGTTCTTATTCAATCAATTGTCGAAATTCGACTATATCAATCCAGCTGAAGTCGTTCCATCAACTCTCGAAACACATATTTGATTGCCTAGACTTATCCTCAACATGTACCACATCATATTTATCATCGACTCAATTTCTTGTGCATCATCATTAGGATCATCCTATGGGTCTCTAACATTTACTTTGATTTGGCGGTCAGGTCTTCTAGGTTCAGCTGTCCGAAGCTATGCTCGATAATTGTAGATCATCAACGAGGGACTGTTACTACGAACCATGCTATATCCTATCTCGGAGCCAAATCAATTTTTCACAATTTCTATGGGACTTTACCGAATCCGACATAATCCCTCCAATCCAAAATACCTCATCCTACCAGCGCAACTGATGCGTCGCTACCATCTAAATCACTCATGAACTACCATTAATAATTTCACTAACATACGATATTTACTCCTGTTGAATTCAAGTTTATCTACCCACGGCCATCATAAGATACACTATATACTCATCGCAACCATCCTCAAATAACCAGATAATTTTGTATCGCATCTATCATGAAACTTCTAATAGCTTCATTCGACTTCTTGTACTATTAGCTACTAAAATCTCAATACCATAAACTTGCTCCACTTTGTATCCTTATTCGTACTTATGTTTTCCCGTGCCTCGATTTGACATGCTATATACAATTCTAATATTACAAGCGAAATCTCCCAATCTTAACATCAACTTCACTTGCATCTTATTCATCCAACAACAATGCTCAAAATAATTTTTGTTCATTCAATCAGAGTATCCCCGAGTTATTGCATATCATCTTTGGTACGCCTCAATACCATCGTCCATGTGCATTACCTGAACTTCTTGTTTTCTCATAAACTCCAATTCGTTGCAATCACCATTGTCATCTGAACTGAATATAAATCAAGTCTCGCACGCATCAAGATCAATCTCGTTGTATCTAACTCAATTCATCGAGCAACATAATTGTAAATCCTTAAACCGTTCTCATATTCTTCCAATGAACTTCCAAATTGCATTACCGATTCTTCACATCTACGCAAATTTGTTCCGATAAAGTCTTCGCACTAACTGGAAATTCAAATTCGATCGAGTCAACTATTTTCTTAATGCAAAATTTTCTTGTTACTCTCAGTATATCATTCGACTTACACTCAACGAATTCTCATACGGAAGTATTATCCATTGATACGAGTTCGCGCATAATTGCTCTAACTCAATTTGTCGAAGCATACTCGCATCGATTCCTATCGAACCGTTCCCACTAGAGTCTCGACACTACCTACTATTATGGACAAACTTATCGTGATCGACACAACCGTCTCAATGTATCTATTACATGTCACCAAACAGTTTGACATAGTTTTCGCTAAGTGGTATTGCATATCCCACTCAAAAATTAAGCCTATCATCATTGATACAAATGTTTGACGTACTGATTGCATGAGGGGTATGGCCTATACCACTCAGAAATCGAGTTATTCCTTTCGCAACATACTAAGTGTTGGTTCGACATCTTTTCTGATCTAACCGTGCCTCAGTGATCATACCAATCAAAAATCCAATATTCACTTACTCAATGCTCAAATCTAAATTTGGCCAACATATATGTTTGTCAACTCGAAGTTCGACACAACTCGGCCAACTTTACATATTTATCTACTCAAGTTCGATTAGTGATCAAACCGACTCAATCTATCGACTTACGATTCTCTCGATCTCATTCGTTGCAATTCGTACAACGATTCTTTCTCGATATTCCAACTATCACTCGAATCTGCTTAACATATTCACTATTCATTTGGAAATCCTTATGCAATGCATCATTATATTTATCGACATCGTTGCGCTGATACACAACTATCTCGCGACGTGCTGCACCGATTCGACAAATATCGTATGTGTTTGCAAAAACAAAAGTCTTTTATTTCACAAACTTTAAAGAATAGTACAAGAGTACAATAAATTCTGGGAAAGTACAACTATAGGAATCCAATCTGAAGACGATCGCTTTATCCCTTGAACGATGTGAACTTTAAAGACGATAGCCTCTGAAGAATGCAGCAGCACTTGGGCAAGAACTCCTGGTCTCTGATGATAATATGATCTGATCCCCTTAATGAAGGACTTGAAACTCTATTTATAGAGTTCTAGAAAAAACTATTTTGTAGTTATTCTGGATTGCGCATGATGAACTGCGCTGTCGACAGACTGCGCAGACTGCAAACTGCGCTGGCCTATTGGGCAGTTGCTCGATCGTGGGCTAACTGTATTCAGACGCGTGGCATTGTTTGATTGAAATGCGCAATGTCGTGTACAGGCGGTTGCCACGTGGCGAACAATTGATGGCATGTAAGCCACGTTATAAATGTCAGTTATTTGATAAATCGCGCTAACCGAATAGCGCTAGCTTCAGACTGTACTTCCTTCTAGTCAATGGATAGCGCCAGGATTCGAACTTGGTCAAACTGCACTGAGGTTGGACTGGCAAACGGCGCTGAGGTTGGATTGGCAAACTTTGCTGAGGTTGTACAGTTGTTCTCGAGCGCTGTACTGCAGAAGAAACGAACAGACTCCTCGTTTTTCAGGCTGTCAGGCTGTCAGAAGATCCGATCTTTGTCAGGTAATGATGGCGTTGCTACGTCAGCGTAGCGCACTCGGGTGGTAGCGCAGTTCAGCTCGTGCGTTTGATTTGCAGCGTAATCTATCTCCAGCGCAGTTCATTGAAGGATGCGCAATTGAGACTTCTCTGCCTATTTGATAGATGCAACTTGATTTTTAGGACATACAAGACCCCCTTCAAAGTTTTCAAAATTTGAAAATATTCAAAGTTTCGAAATACTTTGAATTTCGAATTTAAAATCAAGTTGCGCTTTGGTTGCGCGTTTGGAGGAATTAGTTCCGTCTTTTGTGGCGTAATCGAAGATGACTATTACACTTCTGAAAAACTATAAATAGTTTCATTTCTCATTCTTTCAACCTTTACTTGCTTTCGATTTCTCAAGAGACAGAAGCTCCTCCCCTACTCCGACTTCTTCTTCTTCCTTTCGTCGACGACAGCAAATGGCGCCCAAACGATCGGCTACCGAGAAGGGAAAGGCCCCTGTCAAACCCTCAACTCATGTTGTACCATGAGTATCTCGTCACGAGACGGGTCATCCAGCGCTTCAAGGTAAATGGCAAATCATGATCGAAACCCTTTTTAGGGTTTTTGATGTTTTCAGACCTTCATACCTCACTCTTTTTAGAGATTGATGGTATTTGCGCCACCCTGTTTAGGTTTTCGACTGCATGTACAACAGTTTTCATTTTTATGAAAACTGTATTCTTGTGCAATCGGTTGGAAAGCGCTAACAAAATGTTCGGCACAATCCATCGATTTATGCAAGTCGGTTGTGCCAGCGCAAACTGATGTTTTGCGCAAGTATGTTAGCGCAACCTGACGTCTTGCGCATATTGGCTGTACTGGCGCAATCTGATACCTTGCGCATATTGATTGTGCTAGCGCAATCTGATAGCTTGTTTCACACAGCACAATTTGATGAACTTTTGAAGAAACTTTTAATTTTGCATATATTGATCTTTGTCTCTTTATTGATGCAGTTAACCTCAGGGAAGATTCCAACTATGAGGTTCTTGCAGGATCTCTGTCTGAATCAGACTTCAAGGAAGATCTCTCTCATGTGTCCTTTCCTCAATATGCCTTACCGTCTTCTCGGCAGGATGTCCTGACCGCACAAGATAATGACACTTTATTGTGTCTGATGAACGGGCAGCCTCTTCAGACTGCTGACGCTGTCACCCACAAGAAACCTCTATTCTTGTTTGGTGAGACTTTTGACAAGAATTCCTAGCCGAGGCCTCGCATGGAACAGAGAATCTTCCAGAGGGACGAGAAGACAATACTTCTGCCAGAGATCTCCATATGCCTTCCTTTGTCCCAATATGCTTTTACGGGCTATCCCAGAAGAAAGGAATGGGACATAACTCCGCTGCAACAAGCCCGAGCGGGTAATATCTGT
This sequence comes from Iris pallida, assembly GCA_029216955.1. NCBI lineage: Eukaryota > Viridiplantae > Streptophyta > Magnoliopsida > Asparagales > Iridaceae > Iris > Iris pallida. Next base: position 11,011,926 of record JANAVB010041818.1, on the reverse strand, counting down.
GTTAAGAAGGGACCAGACCATAAAGATGTGTTCTACAGTTCCTCTGAGCGACATAGCTCCTTACTCAGAGGACTAAAACCTGGTTGCATCCCGCCGAAAGATTCTTCCCTGCTGTTTCCAGTGAGAACTCTAATATTCGCAAATGAGTTTGCAAAGGTGGAAGGGAGGTATCCGGACCAAGATCTGCGGTTAACAGGTCTTGTGAACCCGCATAATAAGAGATGGATCTGTGTGGCCAATTGGATATTGGTCCAATTTGTAGCTCGGCTCATGGAGACTGATCTGTACCAAGCAGTGTATGCCACTGTTTATGGATTCCCTCCAATCTACATCTATTCCTCGCGTTGGAGGAGGGATACAATTATAGGACTGGGACTTTCATTCCGCTACGCAAGGAAATTGGATTAGCTTTGCATGAGATGAAGTACATCTCTCATCTGCCAATGGAGGATATCCCCTATGAAGAGTTTGTCCCGACAAATGATGAGTTGGACAGATTGCGTCAGAAGAATGCCGATATGGTAGTTGTCTTTGAAGAGCTACTATGCCATTACAAGATATGTTCTCTATATTACAAGAGTGGCACAGCCGGCACATGCTATTCTACCAAATGGTTGTCATACCTTTTTCTCAACCATATTATTAAGAAGAAGACCAAAGAATATGAGAACTGCCATCCCAACTTCTTTTGACCACTTAGCAATAGCGAAGTGATAGAGTTGATGGAGACACACAACGATATGGATATCAAGATTGAGGATGATCTTCAATATCCTCCTTTCAAGGAAGGGGACATCATTGAAAGCTACATGAGGATGGGTTACAGGCCCATGTCAAAGGAAGCCCAATTGGCAGGTTTCCTCACTTACTGGCTTTGGCAATATGTCGTTCCTGGGGCCAGTGCAGTTGACCGCTTCCATCGCGGTGTACTGTTCGCTGCCGTCCATCTAGTTTTCGGCTACCGGATGGATTTGCTGTCAACAATGACATGCAGGATGAACGCCGGCCTCCGTCTCTTCGTTGATTCGAAGACTCGAGGAAAAGGCGAAAAGGGTCATTTCCTTCGGCTGGAACTGCCGTACACATATCTGTTTGGATGGCTGCTTCTACACCATCTTTCTTTAATGAATCCTGATATGGGGGCAGTGGGCGGCAGCTTTTTAAGAAGATTCTCTGGATGTAAGTGGATCTATACCACTTTGAGAGACTGCCGACGAGCTCTGAATCTCGGCAAGGGATGGAACTTTTACTGCGTTCCCCCTCCAGTTGGTTATGGGCATATGTCAACAAACCTCGTCGACTCTATGAGGATGCAGCCTTTGGGCCATACAGCTTTTGATTGGCTGAGGACAATTCGACCATCACACTTGGTGTATCGGTTTGAAGATGAATGTTATCTGGAGCCTTATCTCCTAAGCCGTTTTGCACGCCAACTTGGTTATGACCAGTTTTATGTAGGCAATGCCATAACGTGCCTACAGGAAAAAGGTTATTTAATTGATGGAGCCCAGGCTTGGGCCTATTACAATGCCCGCGACACAAAGACGACGTTCTTGATGCCGTCAAAGAACGATCGTGGCCCACGCATGTTGTATACTTATTCGATCTTTTATACGTCAGCAAATACTTTTACTGAGAATTTCAATATAGCAGACAGCTTTGCGACGGTAACTCGATTTAGAAAAGGAGCACCTGTTTTGTTGCTTCCTGGTAATGATGAAGAGCACGAGCCAGCTGATGCGCCTTTAGAAGCTTCGAGGGAAGCCAACTTTCCTGAAGAAGTTTACGAACCGCTGCGTGTCTCTTTGAAAGTTGTAAGATCTCCGATCAAGGAGAAGAAGAGGAAGGCAGAAGAAACATCTTCTCCTGTCTCAAAGAAGAAGACCGCCGTAGACTCTTCAGAAAGAGTCATTACTCGCTCGCAGTCTCGACAACAGGCTGAGTCGGTTCATAGAGAAGAGGCAACCACCCCTACTTCTATTCAAAAAAAAACACGCAGCAGACATAGAGATTCCGGAAGAACCTCTACGCAGGATAAAATTAGCTTTCAGAAAGTACTACCAAAATAAGTCATATCAGCGACGTATTTAGCAACTCCAAGATAGAACGTCGCTATTTTTTGGGGGTTTAGCGACGTTTATCTAAGACGTTGTTGTTTGTCGCGAACATCGACTAATAGCGACGTCTAGCGGCTGCAATTTGTTAAATGGGAATCTGCGTTGCAAGTTCGCCGGCACACGTCGCTGATATAGCGACATATAGCGACGCATTTTAAGAAGCGTCGCGTTTCTTAAATATCAGCGACGTTTAGCGACGTCCTTTAAGGACGTCGTTAATTGTTTCACATAGCCAGCGAGGGTTTCCTTTTCGATCATTCACAAATTTTTCCCTCCAATTTTTGGCGTGCACCTCCTCCGCGACGCACCTCCGGGCGATTTCCCTCCACCGGCCTCCTCCTTCACGGCGCCCCTCCGGCGATCTCCCTTCTCCGGCCTCCTCCTTCGCGGCACTCCTCTGGGGATCTCCCTCCTCCGGCCTCCTCATTCTCCTCCTTCCTCAGGTAGCTCCTCCTTCTCCTCCTCCTCCTTCCTCAGGTAGCTCCTCCCCAGTTTCTCCTCATCTTCTAGCTCTCTCTCTCGCTTCTAGTTCGTGTCCACGAGAGCGTGGACTCGCTGCGGGGGACACGAGACTGACAGTGGACTCACTGCGGGGGACACGAGAGCGTGGACTCGCTTCTAGTTCGTGTGACACCTATTTTGTTGGTTTGGACACGTCGTGTCCTACTGTATGGACACGAGACTCACAGTGTGACACCTATATACTGATACTGGAAGTTTTTTTGGGCATATCAACTATCAATTTGATGTTTAGCTTGGATTCGAATTCTAATTTAGAGTTCGAGCCCTATTTACTGATACTGGGAGTTTTTTGGGCATTTTCAGGGTTTTGAAATGATGAATAAATTGACTAATAATTATTATCGAGCCCTATAAAATTTTAGCTATGTCATGAAGGATGGATACTAATCCTGTAAATCAGTTTTCTCCTAAGTATACTCGACAGTTGAGTATGATTTAGCTCACTGACATTACTGAAATATGGAACAATTAGTGTAGGGTATGTTGGTCAGGTTTTGGCAGAGTTGGGATATGATAGTATGCATGTTACAATTAACAAGGAATGTTGTTGACACCAAATGTTGCACGACAGGTTACTTGAGTAACCTGGAATGTTTTACCTACTAAAACAAATGGTTTGGGCAAGGGTGTGTATAGGTTTGTCATCAGATGGTATGGGATTTTGCCTGCCAAGTTCTAAACAGCAGTCCAGGCTGCCTGCTTAGTTGAAAGTCTTAATTAGACTTTCTGTTCAGTACCCTTTGACTGAATTAAGTTGACCTGAATACCATATTTTAAATCCAAAATCTACGGTACGACATGGTGATCAGGACATAGTCACTGCAGCCATTCGACTGGCGAGGCAGAAAATATGTAGCCGTAGATAAAGTTGACTGTCCTCTGACCCTCATCCCTCGGCAATGATGATACGACAACCTATCACTATATCTTATATAGTAGTAGATGATGTCTTAGTATTATATTATGTGAGTTCATCTTGATTCTGTTACATTCTTCAGATACTAGATACGATAAGAACATATACTACACCATATATACAGAACATAGATGATTCACACTAATGTATGCTAGAATGAATCTTGGGTTGTGTTCTGAGCCATCCGTTCTCACACTTAGCAAAAAATCAAATTTTTTGTACTTTATATGCTTTCGAAAATGTACTCAAATTATATGATGGTTCTTTAGTTAGCTTGCTTATGTTACAATTATATTATTTGTGAATATCGATCTTACCAGATGACCCATGACCCGAGGAGCGGCACGTCGTTTGAGGGAAACAGTGAATGCTGAGGTGACTCCTCCTACAGTTAAGGAGGAAGTGGCACCGGTTGCTAGTGAGACCGGAAGTTCTATTCATCCAGCACCGGTAGCTAGTGAGACCAGGAGTTCTATTCATGCAACACTTGCAAGGGACGACATCTCTCCTCACGCCAAAAATCTCGCTTTTTCGAGGTGGTTGCGGGATCGTATCACTGAGCGTTTGCGTGAGCTGCGTGGTTCTCATTAGCAATTAGTACTTATTTGTATTGGACTATTTGTATTGGGTTGTTTTTATATTAGACTATTTGTATTGGACTACATATATGAATTAGTACTGTGTTAATCTCTTATCCATCGGCAATGATGATACGACAACCAACCAGAGAGGATACTCTGAGAGATCCATCTGAGTAGGACGTATACTCTGAGAGATCACCTTTACAAGTATGATATCAGTAGTGGGATTGAGTGTGTACGTCCTACTCAGATGGGTCTCTCACCGTTACTATTTTTTTCTGACAGCATGGTGGATGTGCTCCGTCAACAGATTCTTGCTCCGAGCCAAAAATTTGCCCCGGAGCTCAAGTGGACATCCTTGGTGTAGAGCTCGAATGAGAGGTTTCTGACAGCATGGTGGTCTCCTTTGTCAAAGTATCCGTGCTCATCACACATTGGTTGTAGGACGAGCACGGATACTTTAACAAAGGAGACCACCATGCTGTCAGGAACCTCTCACTCGAGCTCTACACGAAGGATGTCTACTTGAGCTCCGGGGCAAAGTTTTGGCTCGGAGCAAGAATCCGTTGACGGAGCACATCCACCATGCTGTCAAAAAAATAGTAACGGTGAGAGACCCATCTGAGTAGGACGTACACACTCAATTCCACTACTGATATCATACTTGTAAAGGTGATCTCTCAGAGTATACGTCCTACTCAGATGGATCTCTCAGAGTATCCTCTCCGGTTGGGTTGTGTTCTGAGCCATCCGTTCTCACACTTAAAAAATATATATGAATTAGAACTGTGTTTTGTATTTTCGGCGAACCCAGGGATTTGATTCTGTATTTTGTATTTTGGTTTCTGTATTTTGGCTCCAGCTCCATTTGCATTAATCTACGGTACGACATGGTCCATGCAGCTATTTGACTGGCGAGGCAGAAACTATGTAGCCGTAGATAAAGTTGACTGTCCTCCGACCCTCATCCCTCGACAATGATGATACGACAACCTATCACTATAAATTATATAGTAGTAGATGATGTCTTAGTATTACATTATGTGAGTTCATCTTGATTCTGTTACATTCTTCAGATACTAGATACGATAAGAACATATACTACACCATATGTACAGAACATAGATGATTCACACTAATGTATGCTAGAATGAATCTTGGGTTGTGTTCTGATCCATCCTTCATCTGTCCCCTTTCCTGTCCCTCTCGTTATGTCGCGAACCTCTTCCTCTATGCCATCAAAATCAGAATCCTCGGCTCTCTTTCGCTTCTTGGATATTGACCCAGCTTCTAATCTTTCATTTCCCTCCGGGTCCACTCTACTCCCAATCTTTTCCTCTTTTATACACGGATCTACAGAATCAATACCATCCAAGGAAGGCAAAACTGAATCAGCATTGTCTTCCGAATCGTCCTCATCAAGGCATAACGGGCTGCACAGCGTGTCCAGCTTCTTCAACTTCTCGCTGGCTGCAGAGTCGAAATGGGAACGGGTCCACTTTGCCTGCTCGGAGCTCTGACTCGCACTCGTCGCCTCGCTACCAGTTTTCTCTTCTCCTCTGACGCGGGTCATAAGAAAAGAAATTTCGTACCTCTTCTTCACATAAACATCATTGCTGCCTTGTACTCGAGCCTCCTCGTCTGTGACGCTATCCAAATTCTCGGTGCCTACATTGTCACTCAAATTTCCCCTTCGACTCGTATCGTCCTCTTCTTCGCCTGTCTTTTCGCTTCCTGTCTTGCAATCATCTGCTATCACCGTCGTCTCATTCGACTCCTTCTCCGATGACTCCGAAGAGGAGGAGGAAGACTCGGAGAAGGAGTCGAATGAGTCGGCGGTGATAGCAGATGATTGCAAGACAGGAAGCGAAAAGACAGGCAAATAAGAGGACAATACGAGTCGAAGGAAAGATTCGAGTGACAATATAGGCACCGAGAAATTGGATAGCGTCACAGACGAGGAGGTTCGAGTACAAGGTGGCAATGATGTTTATGTGAAGAAGAGGTACAAAATTTCTTTTCTTATGACCTGCGTCAGAGGAGGAGAGAAAATCGGTAGCGAGGCGACGAGTGCGAGTCAGAGCTCCGGGCCGGCAAAGAGGACCCGTTCCCATTTCGACTCTGCAGCCAGCAAGAAGTTGAAGAAGCTGGGTACGCTGAGCAGCCCGTTATGCCTTGATGAGGACGATCCGGAAGACAATGCTGATTCAGTTTTGCCTTCCTCGGATGGCATTGATTCTGTAGAGACGGGGAAAGTGGCTCCTCCTCGGCAATGATGATACGACAACCTATCACTATATCTTATATAGTAGTAGATAACGTTTTAGTATTACATTATATGAGTTTATCTTGATTCTGTTACATTCTTCAGATACTACATACTAGATTCGATAAGAACATATACTATACCATATGTACAGAACATAGATGATTCACACTAATGTATGCTAGAATGAATTTTGGGTTGTGTTCTGAGCCATCCGTTCTGATTCAGCATCTTCCTTCTCCTCTCCTCCACCATGGCTCTGACCCATCTGCTCCTCCCTACTTTCCTTCTTCTTATTTGACTCTCTCAGGCACATATGATATCTACCTCAAGTGTAGAGTCAGGGGAGAAGAAGTGGGCAGAAAGAGGAGAGGGAAGCAGCACAGCCGGCGGAATGACCCGAAGGAAGTACAGATGTTTTCTTCAAATCCGTAGGAGAACTATAAGGATATATCTTTTCACAATATGTCATCTTGTCAAAGACCCTTAATGTGAATATCATGTTACCGCGGTATCGAAATACTAACATGTCATAATTTTCTAAGCCGTGTGTTTTGACATAATCCTCCAACTCTTTCCTCCTATGTAGTAATCTTGCATTATTACATAGAACTGAAATTCGGTTGGAGGATTATGTCAAAATACACGGCTTAAAAAATTATGACATGTTAGTCTTCCGCCACCGCGGTAACATGGTTGTCACATTAAGGGTCTTTGACAAGGTGATATGTTGTGAAAAGATATATCCTTATAGTTCTCCTACGTATGTTAAAGAAAACCTATGTACTTCCTCCGGGTCATGTTGCCGGCTGTGCTGTTTCCCCCTTCTCTTCCTGCCCACTTCTTCTCCCCCGACTCTACACTTGAGCTGGATATCATATGTGGCTGAGAGAGTCAAATAAGAAGAAGGGAAGTAGGGAGTAACAGATGGGTTCAGAGCCATGGTGGAGGTGAGGAGAAGGAAAATGCTTGATCAGAACTTGAGGTGGAAAAGTTGTGATGTTGATAGCGTGAGAGAGGAAGAGGGTGGAAAAGTTCTTCTCCTCCGACTCTACACTTGCGATGGATATCATATTTTGGTTTCTGTATTTTGGCTCCAGCTCCATTTGCATTAATCTACGGTACGACATGGTGATCAGGACATAGTCCCTGCAGCCATTCGACGGACGAGGCAGAAACTATGTAGCCGTAGATAAAGTTGACTGTCCTCCGACCCTCATCCCTCGGCAATGATGATACGACAACCTATCACTATATTTTATATAGTAGTAGATGATGTCTTAGTATTACATTATGTGAGTTCATCTTGATTCTGTTACATTCTTCAGATACTAGATACGATAAGAACATATACTACACCATATGTACAGAACATAGATGATTCACACTAATGTATGCTAGAATGAATCTTGGGTTGTGTTCTGAGCCATTCGTTCCCATACTTGGCAATTAAGTTATGGACCATTATGTTTAACATTGTTGTTACAAATTTCATATATCTGTGTTGATTGATGAGATTGTGTTTCAAACGTGTTCGTGATTGTGTGTATCTCTGTTTGACATTGTTGTTACAAATTTTCATATATCTGTGTTGATTGATGAGATTGTGTTTCAAACGTGTTCGTGATTGTGTGTATATGTGTTGTTTAATACTGTGTTCGTGATACACACCGTTGTTGTTGTAACAAATGGTGTAGGGGATGCTGCAAATGCTGCAGGGGATGCTGCAAATGCTGTATTTTTTTTTCAATATTAGCGACGTTCAGCGACACTCAGCGACGTTCGACGACGAAAATAACGTCGCTAAGTAAGTACCCCAACGTCGCTAACTGTGATGAACATCGTAGCTGATCGTCAGTAAACATCGCTACGAAGAACGTTGCTAAACGTCGCGATATGTCGGTACTTTAGTGACATAAAAAAGTCGCAAAACGTCGCCATTTGGCTCTCAAGCCAGGTCAGCATCGATGCATGTCAAGTCGCTCAACGTTGCTAGATTACGTCGGTAAATGATGACGATTTCCGTCGCTGGTGGTCGCTGAATTAGCGACGAGTTCGCGTCGCTAAGTATCGTCGCAATAGCGACGTATTGCAACGTTTTCATGTTTAGCGACTAGGTTAATCGCGACTACGTGCAAACGTCGCTAAATACGTCGCTAATTGATATTAGCGACGTATTTTCCCAATTTAGTGACGTCTTTTGGCGTCGCTGATTTGACAGATTTTAGTAGTGAAGAAAGTAACCCCTCCACAAGATTTATCCATGCATCGGCCCTGGTAAGTGCTGCCTTCGGGGTTATGATGCCTTCTCCTACACCTGCTCCTGAGCCCTAGCAGGTGATAGATACACAAGAAGAAGCTGCCAGTGCAGAGAAAGGAGACAAGGTCGTAGAGACAAGAGAAGAAACCGCAGAGACAAAGGATGAGGCTGCAGAAGCCAGAGAAGCAACTGCAACTCCGACCCCAATCAATAAGTCGGGATCGTCTGTCGAAGTATTTCCCTCTTCTACATTTGTAATAGAAGCTGCTCACCTTCCAGCTACACCAAGATCGCGTCGAGCTGAAGAAGATCGACTGATGATCGAGGCCCTGAAAGACTGTGACTTTGGCTTCCATGATGATATAGATCCAGTCGACGCAAGTGATGATGAGGAAGCACGAGAAGAGGGTACAGATGATGAAGAAACATCAGCGGAGAATGTTAATAACAATCTGAATCCGGAAGAGGATGCTGATGCTCATGCATCCCAAGAGAAGAACGTTGTTGATGAAATAGCACCGGAGGAAGCTACTGTCACCAATGGCCAAGAGGTATTGACTGATATTGATAATATTCTTTTATAGATCAAATGACTGACATCTTATCTTTCATTCATGCATAAATTCAACCTTCTATAATTCCTCCGGTATGCACTGACATAGTACAGACAAAAGCGATAGCCAACAGCAGCCGTCATTTATCAGGCGGCTCTGAGGCGGGAAGTAGTCAGGCAGTGATGTCTGAAGCTACTTCTACAAGGCTGCAGCTAATGTCAACAGATGACAATCTTGTCACTAAACCCAGCATTGGTAAGCTTGCCCTCATTTTGATCCTTTTTGATATTCCTTAATGACAGCAAACTGATGATGTTTATTTGATTTTACAGAGGAACATCTGGGAGGGGCAACTAGCTCTACTATGGCTCCCTTGTCCAAAGAGACTTCAGCCTATGTTCAAGAAGCCGAACCTCCGCCTTCACAGGCATCTGCTGCTACAACTTCTATAGGAGTCGCTGCCACACCTAGTACAGCAGCCACCAACAAATTTATAGTTCGCTCCTTCACCAACCTCTTCTTTACTTCATTAGGACCTTTAGTAGAAAGGGTAATAGAGAAAGAGAGTGTTGGTTTTATCACTGTCAGAAGTCCAACTCTTAATTGATCGGCGGCATTCGAAGTCAGGGTGATGAGGCCCAAGCCGCCTATCTCGAACATGTGCTGGACGAGCTGGAGGAGTCAATTAAGATTTATAAAGATCTTAATCGGGGGGAGGCAGAGCCACTGGTGAATGCCGAGTTTGAAAGGATGACTCGAGAAGCTGAGATCACAAAAGCTGATTTCAAGACTTTCTTGGACACTTTTGCTATAAAGTCTTCAGAGTACGATTCTCAGATAGAAATAGTAGCGTCTGCTGCTGGGGAGAAAGAACAGAAGGTTGCTGAACTGAAGGTTGAGTTTGCTCGACTTCAAGAAGAGTTGAGAATCGTTCAACTTGCTCTTAAAAAAGAGACTATACAGCATCAAGCTACAGTTCAGCAACTAGACATTCTGACCCATGAGAAGAATAAGTTTGTCAAGTCTCATCAAGATGAAATCGCTCGCCGACTAGTGACCTTGTCGACACTTGACAATAAATCTGGAATGGAGGAAGCTAGAAAGCGGGTGCTGGATTCTCGTGAAGAACGACTTCAAACCTTGAAGCAGCAGATAGCTAGTCTGATGACTCCACCGATTGAGTGAAAGAAAACTTCTTGTATTTTCTCCTTTGTGATATATCTTTTTGTAATGTCTTTGATCTTGATTAATGAAAAGCACTATTTTGTGGATCTATTATTTGTTGCATATCCCATTACGGATATAAATAATAGCGATAGAAAATATATTCAGAGGTTCAGAACATAATATATTTCTTGATTTAGAAAATAATTATATTCATTATATCTGCTCGGAGGTAATGTGGACATGGCAGAATATAATTTGTTGAATATCATTATTTCGGTAGACAACTTAATCAGAGGTAATAAATACGTGACAAGTTGTTGATATGGACGAATGGATGAATCGTCAGAATGTATGAACGAAATGAATCGTCGGGATGAACGGATGAACCGTCGTATGAATGAAATGAACGGATGAACCGTCAGATGAATGGAATGAACGGGTGAACCGTCTAATGAATGGAATGAACGGATGAACCGTCGTAATAAATGGAATAAACGAATGAACCGTCGGATGAATGGAATAAACGGATGAACCATCGAATGAATGGAATAAACGGATGAACCGTCGGATGAATGTAAGAATGTTGTGAAGAACGCGTCGCTTCGATTTGCATAATCGACTGTTTCAAGAATCTCTGCCTATAAATAGAACATAAATTTAGATGGAATAATCAATTTCACTTTTAACACAAAATGTCGTCTGAAAATGCATCCAAGAAGGCTGAGATTGTCCCCAAGGTTGAAGAAATTACTGAGGAGCGTCTAGCCGAACCAACCCAGCCAAAGCAGACGGAGGCGGGCGAAGGTTCGTCTGCACCCAAGCCGCCACGGAATATCTTGGACTTCTTGGTTGAGTCAGGGAAGACTGAAGAAGAAGAGGCCATGAGGATGGCCGCTTGCGCGTTTCTGGTGAAATCGAGACAAGGATGTCCTCGGCTCTTTTGCCGACTATGTTTTTGAAAAGGACGGTAGTGGTCCTCGTCCTGTCTTTAAGAAGGACGATAATGATTCTCGTCCTTGATATCATGTAACATCGTTTATGATGATATAAAATCAAACTTTATTTATGAACTGTCTGATCATATTTACAAGAAATCCTTTTTACATTCATACATAGTACTTTTAAGGAATTTGCTATTGATAGGCATCATTACAACTCGACCATCTAGCTCTGTGAGTTGATAGACTCCATTTGAGAAGACTTTACTCACGATATAAGGCCCTTCCTATTTTGCATCGAATTTGCCTTTGCTCATGTGAGTCATAGTCATGGGACGCCTGACTGTAAGAATGAGTTCTCCTTTCTGAAAGGCTTTGACTTTAACTTTGCGGTTAAAAGTCTTCGAGATGCGGGCTTGATACAATTCAATATATTATTGAGCCAATAGCTGCTTCTCGTCGAGCGCCTCCAGTTCTTGAAGTCGAAGAAGATCATTGTTCTCTGTAGTCAACTCATTAGTGATAGCAATCCTTAGAGATAGAATTTGAAGTTTCAGGGGTAGAACTGCTTCACAATCGTATACCAGAGAGAAAGGTGTACAGCCTGTGGGGTTACGGATCGTAGTACGATAAGCCCATAGACATTCTCCAAGCTTTTCACTCCAGTTTCGTTTGTTAGTAGACACAAACTTCTTAAGGAGCTTGATAATGGTCTTGTTGAAGGCTTCAGCCAAGCCATTAGCAGCAGGATTGTAAGCCGTAGAGGCGATATTGTCAATCCGATGATCGTCACAGAATCTGGTAAACTTTTAACTGATAAACTGAGGTCCATTGTCGTGAATGATTCGTCGAGGCACACCAAACCTGTAGATAACATGATGTTTGACAAAGTTGATAACGCTGCTGGTTTTGACTTCAGCCAAAGGTATAGCTTCGGCCCACTTGGAGAAATAAGCAGTTATTGCCAGTATAAACTGATGTCCTTTAGAAGAAGGAGGATTGATAGGACCTATAATATCTATGCCCCAAGCTTCAAAAGGCCAGGAAGCAGCAGTCGGATGAAGGAATTCCGAAGGTTGATGGATGAAATTTGCATGGATTTGACAGGCTCGATATTTCCTTGCATATTCGATGGCATCATACACCATAGAGGGCCAATAGTAACCCATTCGTCGGATACGATCTTGCAGTTTAGGGCCGGGTTGATGTGCTCTGCAAACGCCATCATGAGCTTCATGCAATACTTGCTTCGCTTCATCACCAGCAAGACAACGCAAGAGTAGGCTGTCATAAGTCCGTCGATAGAGAGTTTTGGTAGTCTGATTGTAGTAGAATCGAAGAGATCGTCGACGAATACTTGTAGCCTCTTTAGGATCTTCAGAAAGTATGTCATGACCTACGAAGTCAATGAAAGGAGCTCTCCAATCTTCATTGATAACATTGACTTCAGTAAAGTTACTGAACTCAATGTTACGATTGTTTTTAATGCAGAACAACTCTTTGTTGGAAACAACAACCACTTGTTGTCTTTTGATAGGAATTACTAAAACTGCTGCAAGATTAGCTAAAGCATCTGCCTCAGTGTTACAAGCTCGCCGAACATATTCAATGAAGGAAGCCTTGAATGATGTAGCCATATAAATTGCAGCTTCATGATAGGACATTAGATCTTGATGGCGAACTTCGTATGTTCCTCTAACCTGATTGAGAACCAGTTTAGAATCGCCGTAGACTTCAAGATATTCGACTCCCAACTGTTTTGCCAATTGGAGTCCAATGAGCAAGACATTGTATTCGGTCACATTGTTAGAGCATGGCTGATCTAAGGAATAAGCTCTTTGGATAGCTAAACCTTCTGGAGAGACTAGAACAATTCCAACTCCTACGACAATGGTCCTATTAGGTCCGATCCGGGATGCTCCGTCGAAGAACAGACGCCAAGTAGGAAATTCTTCAGAGATTATATTTGATTCCAATGTTTCGTCTCGAATTTCATCATAAAGCTTAGATGTTTTCGGAACAGGATGAGTTGCTAAAAAGTCAGCCAGTGCTTGACCTTTAACAGACTTTTGCGGAACATAAACCATGTCATATTGGGCTAGCAGAATAGCCCATGTAGCCAGTCGAGAATTGAGTGTACTGGGTTTCTTCATCAGTACCCGAAGAGGATTAACTCGGGAAATGACATGAATAGTTTGGCCAATGATATAATACCGAGTCTTTTGAACAGCGAACATAAGAGCTAGGCATTCTTTCTCAATTGGACTATAAAGGTGTTCATCACCAATCATAGTACGACTAAGATAGTAGATGGATTGTTCATGGCCTTCTTTGTTCTTCCGGGCAAGTAAAGCACCCAATGAATGATCCATAGCATGGACATACATTAAGAATGGTAAGCCTGAAATTGGTGGCACCAAGACTGGTGGGTTCATCAGATATCGCTTTATATCATCGAATGCTTGTTGACATTCTTCGGTCCAAACGAAAGATACACCCTTCTTCATTAACTGAGTAAATGGTCTGCAGCGTCCAAACAGATTTGAAATGAATCTCCTGATGTACGCAAGTCGACCTTGGAATCCTCGTAGCTCTTTTAAGTTGCATGGAGGATGCATCTCTTAAATGGCTTTGATCTTCTCGGGATCCACGTGTATACCTTTAGAGATAATGACGAAGCCGAGAAATTTACCACTAGAGACGCCCAAGAATGACTTGGTGGGATTTATTTTTAACTGATGTTGGCGCATTAGATTGAAGATAGTTCTTAAATCTTGGATGTGATCTTCCTTCAGGCGACTCTTGACAGCAATATCATCAACATAGCATTCGACAGTCTTACGAAGATGATCTCGAAAGATGGTACTCATAGATCATTGGTAAGTTGTACCCACATTCTTGAGACCAAATGGCATCACTGTATAGCAGTAGACTCCGCGAGGAGTACGGAAAGAAGTATATTTTTCATCTTCAGGATTCATCCGAATCTGATTATATCCAGAAAATCCATCTATGAATGATATCCTTTCAAACCCACAAGTATTGTCGATCATGACATCTGTAATAGGGAGAGGAAATTCATCCTTTGGACAAGCTTCATTAAGATCCCTGAAGTCGATACAAACTCGAACTTTGCCAGTTTTCTTCAAGACTGGGACAACGTTGGCTACCCAATCTGGAAGTTGTTCTTCTCAAATAAAGCCACAAGCTATGAGCTTTTTGACTTCATCATCAATGGTGTCCATCATTTCTGGCTTGAATCGCCTTTGCTGCTGTTTGACTGGCTTTGTATTAGGCAAAATATTTAGTTTATGAGTAGCAAATTTGGGATCTAAACCTGGCATATCTTCATAATTCTAAGCAAAGACATCAATGTATTCTCGAATAAGATGAATTAATTCTTGCTTATCTGCCTCTGGAAGGTTCTTGCTGATGAATATTGGACGAGGTGACCCATTTTCTCCTACATCAATTTGGACCAATTGATCTTCGGTAGGAGGTTCTCGTTGTTCGAATCGGAGTTCCTATTGGGTGTCCATTCGTTGAGCCCAAGGATCTGTTTCGGGATTTTCTTCGATATCTTTGTCATAACCTTCCGGGAGTTCAGCGGAGACCATGTTAGAAGATACGATCAATCGATGAACTTGACCGATGCTGGTGTCAGAATCCCATGATCTGGAATTAGAAGAGTTGGAGCGCTCTTCACTATCGGATTCGGAGACTTCTGGAGAAGATCGGAGGTGAAGTATATCCGAGACCTCTTTTCGTCCTGCTGTAGTACATCTCTAATTTTCCTTTCGGAACAATCGTACGAATAGGGGTTCGTCTTCCCTTACCGTAATTGAGGCCATTCTTGAAGTCATAACCCATCTTTCGGATGATGTCTTTTGATTGTTGACTATAACGACGAAGTTGGAGATGTTCCATATTATTATTTTTGCTATCATCCGTATAGCTGAATTTTTGTTCTGGCCCTTTATTAAAAAGTATTGGACTCTCGCCTCTCTTTCGAGAAAGGACAACAAAGTATGAGTTATCTGGATGTTCAAATAATACTTCCGTCTAAAGGGATTGTATGACTCCTATGGTAAATGACTGAAAGATGTCTAGCATATCCAAATAGCATTTAGTATGATAAATGACATCAGTATACTGAAAAGTAGATGCTTTTTCATTGATTTGTACATCCATATTTACAACAGGATCTTTAGCCTTAGTCGGCTTGGTCAGATCGATTTCAAGAGGAGGAGAAGAAGTGCAAGGAGGATTAGACTTGTTGCGACGAAGGTCGATAACAAGCGGCTCAAAAGAGGTGAGCTCCCTTTTATCCTTGTTACGACGGAGGTCGATAACCAATGGCTCAGAAGAGGTGAGCTCCTTTTGATCTTTGTTATGACATAAGTCGATAACCAGTGGCTCAGAAGAGGTGAGCTCCCTTTGATCTTGATTATCACCAATCGATTGCTTCTGGGCTGTCAGATGAATAGCTAGTGGTTTGGAGGATTGAGGATGAGAGATACGTCCTTTGACAGGTATAATGAGAGTGTCACTGGGTACTGCTTTTTGTTCTTCTTCACCATCTATGGCCAAAACTACCTTTATAAACTCTTCTTTGTACATGCGAGCGTCGTTGCAATATGCTTCGACGTCCTTGAAAGGGTAGAGATCCGCAACTTCTTTTTGGACTTCTCCTTTATTATCAACGTATTTGAAGCATTGATGGAGAGTGGAAGGAACAGTATTGTGTTCATGAAGGAATGGTCTTCCTAGAAGAGCATTGTAGGAAGAACCATGGTTGTCTATAATGTAAAAGGTCACCTTCGTGCGAAGATTGCCAATTTGGAGTTTTAGGCGTATCTTGCCTAAAGGTTCACTTCTTCCCTGGTTCAATCCCAGAATGGTGGTGATAGTGCCGGAGAGGCTATGCACTGGAATCTTCAGAGCATCCAACATAGTCTTAGGCATGATGCTGAGTGCTGACCCTGGATCTATCAGAATACGATCGATCTTCATGGAGTCGACGTATCCTGTAAAGTAGAGAGGACGGTCATATCGATTATCTTCCATCAACATGTCATCTTGTGTGAAGGTAATATTTGGAATTAATTCCAGCACACTGTGACAGTGGAGACAAGAGACAGGTTATAATTCAGGTTTCTTGAGAAGAGTTAAGCAAGTGTCTGCCTGAATCAAAGCCTCACTCAGTGTTTCTCATGTCTCTTTAGAGAGGCGTAAGAGCTCGAAGATAGACAGCCTAGCCGGTGTGTTGGCCAGTTGAGCCAATATATCAAACTTATATGGCTTTTCAAGTCCAGAGGGGGATGACTTCTTCAAAACTTTGTCGAAGCGGACTTGTTGTTTGCCTTTGTCAGCTGTTGCCGGTTTAGGAAGAGTTAGTTCCACAACCGGTAATGATGTAGAAGGGATAACTTCTGTAGAGACAGGCTACACTGGAACATCCTCAGAAGACGAAGCAGGATCCTCCTGAATTTTGGGATGCTCCCGTAGATAGGTTTTCCCTGATCTGGTGCCCAACAGGATCTCTTCTTCAACTATAGGGTCAAAAGACACCATATTATAGCTCTTTGTCTTGCCCTTGGAGCGTTCTTTTTGCTTGGAGGAAGAAGGAGCTTCGAAATCTGAAACAAGATCAGGATGAATCCACATGATCTCGCCATTATCAAGGGATAAGGGGACAAGACCTTCACTTTGTGGAGGAGGAAGATTCTCAATCTCAAGAGTATTGCTGGGAATGGGGACGATGCCACTCTGCACCACTTGTAGCTGGAAGTCACCGAACTGTACAGGTATCATATTGGCTGTAACAGTCTTTTTATCCTGTTGAAGAGTGATAACACCGGCTTTAACTAACTCTTGAATCTTTCCTTTGAGCACATAGCACGCCCGAGTAGGATACCCTATGAACCTTTGATAAATACAGTACTTCGGGTGGTCAGTCTTACCGACTTCATCAGGCTTCTTTGGGTCAGAAAGTTGCAATTTATTGCTCTTCAGCAAACAGTCGAAGATGCTCGCTGTATCATTTTTATCAAAGGAATATTCTACTTTTGGGCGAGGTTTCTTTGGTGGAGGTGCAGAAGGAGTAGAGGTAGACGTGGGTTGAGCCACATTAACAGCCAAGGATTCCTTGTTCTTGAGGTTGATATTCAAGGTTTATTTGCCCTTACGGTTGTTCTGGCGATTACCGCTACCGGATGTGGAAGACTCATCTCGATTAGGGTTAGACATATGTACCTCCAACTGTTTGAACTTCTCGGCACTCACTTCAGCTGCTTTAGCGTTGACAATGAATGACGGCCAGTCCTGGAACTGTGTTGACCCCGTCCACATGCTGATGATAGGCAACAAGTTTGACTTACAAGTGTCTATCGTTACAACAGATGGGGTTCCGGGAGGCATTTTGAGTGCTTCTCGGCGGAATCGTTCAATGAAACTTTCAGTAGTTTCATTATGTCTTTGCTTGATCTTGTTGAGGGCGGATATAGTCATATCGTTGATACCCTCGTAGAATCGTTCCAGGAACATCTGCTTGAGCCCGGCAAAGGAAGTAATAGAGCAGTCAAACAGGCTACGGTACCAATCATATGTTGTACCGGCTAAGCAGCCGACGAAGACTCTGGTAAGAAGAGCATCACTTGGCTGGAGCTGGGCAGTCATTACCTCGAAATGGTTAATGAACTGACTCGGAGAAGTGCTGCCATCAAACAACGTAATTGTAGGAATCTTGTACTTTGGCGGGAATGGGATTTCCTTCCATTCCACTGGATAAGGTTGTTTGATCCCAAGCCTCTGTAGACCGTCTTTCTCTTTGAAGGCCTCGAACTAATTACGTAGTAGTTTTATAGCCTCATTAGCATACTCTGAGGATGGAGAAGTAATAGGCTGGCTCACCGTGTTAGGAGGAGGAACAACATGGTAAGCACTACCCCCAGCCCCTGAATGACTGGGTGTAACTTGAATATGTATTGAGGCTACAGGAGGGGACGGTACCCCCAGACCTGCATTGACAGGCACCGATGATGCTATAATCTCTGGATTGACAGCAGGTGCAGTCGGTGATACTGTATGTTGAGCTATGATAACAGTATGCATACTTGCGATCATGTCAGCCATGGTCTTCAATTTATTTTCCAGTGCAGCGATTCGTTGTTCTTGAATGGCCAAACTAGAAGCATCTGGATCTTCAGTGACAACATAGGTTGACACTTCTCTGGGCACAGTAGAAGACACTGTCTGTTCAGAGCTTTCACTGTATGCATTATAATCAGAGAAAGAATCGTCCCATGAATGAGAAACAGAGAAGTGACCAGAAGGATCTTGGAGAAGATCTCTACGACCGGCTGTATCTCGACTTCGAGATCGGGTGTGTCAGAATACTCCTTCAGAGGATTCATGGAGTAAATCTAGATATTGTTGACTGGGCTTACAGGATTTGTCGTGTTTTGAACATTTTCTACCCCCGGTGTATCGAGAAGCCATGTTTACAGAGGCATAGAGCACCTCGTCTTCATCTTCGAACATTGGTTCAGAAGTTAAACGATCGAAGACAGATCGTTTTGTCGTCTGGCAACAACACTTAATAACCACTTTGTGATTACAATGGTATTCTAATGGTTGGATTGGAGGTGTTGAGGTGTTGTTCCGCTTCTACTTGAGGTATTCCCGAAGGTCAGGGATATGTTCTTTGACGACATTCAGAACATGATTCTGATTCTTCAGATGCCTTGTCCCGTGAGTATACAGAGAAGTACTCAACTCATTGGCATAGGTATCGGGATTTTTCCTCCTGGAAGTTTGCTTCTGATGCAAGTTCGTCTTCGGCATTGGTTGCTTGCGTTTCATAGAAACTGGTCTGTTGAGATAAGTCTGTAAATCGGCAAACTCACCCCCAGGGGCTTCTGTCTGAGACACCAGCAATTTCCCCTGCTTTGAGCGGGACATCCGAAGAGTTGGGAGATCTTGGAAATGTGCTACTGGAGTAGGCAAAATACCTCTCTGATCAATATTCTTCCCTTTAGCAGGGAGAGAAAAACTCTTGTTTGAGAGAGTTTTTGTACTGTTTGGTGCCGAGGCACGTTCAGATGGATCTTCTGAGGTAAAAATCGGAGAAGACTGAGAAAAGACCAAAGGGCCTTTTCCTTTATTTTGTGAAGAAGGGTTGGCTAAAGAGCGTTTCCCTCTGTTAGACGTGTAGAAGCATAGAAAATACTAAAGAAAAATGACTCATGCGGCCAGGAAAGATCCATGCGGCTCAGAAAACTCATGCGGCTCAGGGAGTCATGCGGCATAAGGAGCTATGCGGCCCGAGGCATTCCATACGGCTCAGAAGATACGTGGCCTGACAGTGCTCCCCTCCGACACATGCTGCATTAATTGCTTTGACGGCTGACCCCTCTGAAAAGTTGACAGCCTTGACACAAAAGCAGGTAATTATGACTCTGTCATAATGATGAATCTCTAGGGAAGAGAAAAGAGATCTCTGACACAAATCTCTCGAGAGCCATAAAAATGCCACGTGGCCTTGCCACGTGGGCGTTCGTATGCGGCTCACTTATCATGCGGTTCAGAATGAGTCCTATGCGGCTCAGGCCAAGAAAGCCTCATGCGGCTCGAGCAAAGGACCTCTCATGTGGTTCAGAGTGAATCTGTCCTATGCGGCTCAGGCCAAGAAAGCCTCATGCGGCTCGAGCAAAGAACTTCTCATGCGGTTCAGAATGAATCTGTCCTATACGGCTCAGGCCAAGAAAGCCTCATGCGGCTCGAGCGAGGACTTTTCATGCGGTTCAAGAGGATCATGTCCATGCGGCTCGGGCGGATATGTACCTATGCGGCCCACAAGGATTACTCCTCTGTGGTTCGAGGGCTCAAGTGAGGGCCACTGCCCAGGCAGCCCTGACACGTGGGCTTAACCATATGCGGCTCAAATTCATATGCGGCTCACTCGTCATGCGGTCCAGATCCCCCCAGCAGCTCCTAGGACACGTGTCCTAAACCGATTAATTCCTCAGATTTGCTGCCATCAAAGATTGGGTCAAATTCCAATAATCTAGGACACGTGGCAGAAGAATAAATTTAATTGTCAAAAGATCATTATGAGGAAGATTTATTCCAATCAGCATTAATTGCTAATGGGATTTGGCGTAATCTACACTCGATGGTTCGGATTCGTCACAATCAAAACTGAACGGCCTGGATTGACCAATCTATGGGCCTCCGCCATCTCCAAGAGCTAATCATTGGCAACCCTAATGATCATATCCCACTATTATAAATAGCAAGGTGCCATTTCCTTGTAATACAAAAAATCAGAGAGAAATACGTATATACAGAGAGACTTCCCCCCATAGTCAGAGAGAGAATACACACAGAGAGAGAGAGAAGCCAGAAGAGCAACAGAGGAGCAAGAAGGGCATTTCTTCATCAACGCCAACCATCTTTTCACAAGGAGCCAAGGCTGCATACCGATCGTCCAAGGAGTAAGGCTGGGCTGCCGTCGCCTTCCCGAGCCTCTATCGTCACCCCTCCAGAATCTAAAATAAACAATTGTACTTAGACTGCTGTACCTAGGTTTTCGTCCCTAGGCTTTCTTTGTACAAGCGAGTTTGTAACGTGAAGTAAAAGTCCGGTCCTCCGATAATTGTTCTGTTCTTTTATATTTTATGGCAAATACGATGGCGACTCTGCTGGGGACTAACTTCTCCACGGCTGAGGAGTTGGTGACGCAATCGGATGCAGCCAAGCTTGGCTCCACGCAGTAAAAGATGGTCGCCCGGTTCGACCAACAGGCGTTCGAAGAAATGTTCTCCGACAAGAGTACTGGCCCGGTCCAGAAGCGAGCCCGCACAAAGAAGGCCCGTAAGGAGTGGAGACCCCGATCCTTCGTTCCTACTGAAGCTCTTGTGGAAATACCCTCTGTTGTTCAAGACGGCGAGCAAGATTCCCCTGTGGCCCTACTCCAGACCGTAGATAACTCTACTGTCCCCAAGTCCGGCAGAAAAAAACATTATGATGCTGGACTTGCAGGGGCAAAGAGAAACTCTACGAGATCTGAGCCGCATAAGGGTATCAACCGCAGGAAGAAAGCTCATGCGGCTACATCCTCCAGCCGTATGAAGAAAACTCATGCGGCCATATCTGTCAGCCGCATAGCTTATGCGACTACAGTTGCCAACCACACGGATAAAACTCGTGCGGCTATGGGAGTCAATCGCTTGCAGAAAACCCATACGGCCACAATTGCCAACCGCATGCGGCCAGCCTATACGGTCGTGACTCCTAGCCGCACAAAAATAATTCATCCGACGGCGGAAGACAACCGCATGCAGACAGCCTGCACGGTACCCAACTCTAGCCGCATAGCATCCGTTTTATGCTTCTCTCGATCAGTCTTCGACCGTCTCTCATGCAGTCCTGACCCTGATGGTTCTTTGGATGATAAGCCAGATTCTGTGGTATACAACTTGGACTCCTCCTATTACGCACCCACAAGTGCTAAAAAGAGGAAGTCTAGGGCAGCGCGGGCTCATCAGGCCCAGTCAGCTGTCCCAACCTCTGACTATCGGGGCGTCCCGTTGACTATCACACGGACCTCGGATGGGAAGTTGTATACAACCTCTCGAGTCCAGCCCCCGGCGGCAAACAGACAGAGTGGTTCCTCTGACCCGCGGGAGGCAATCCTCCACAAACGCAAGGAAAGAGGAGGAGTGTCGGCATGCAAAGAGTCCTCGCTTGGACATCGCTGCACCCAAATCATCGTCAACTGCTGCTGCAACAACGCGGCAGTGACGGAAGATCGGCCGTCCGTCTTCCAAAGGCTACAGCATCCGAGCTCAGAAGATGAGGCACCTCCTGTTGTCTCCTGTAATTCCACTCAAAAGGTCCCCGCCGAAAGGAGAAGGAAAAAGACAAGTATCTCCAGTCCCAAGATATCAACCACTACAGCTAAGAAACTATCGTCTAAACGGTTGTCCTCTACCGGTGTATTCCAACACACCCGTTCAAAGACGAAATCTACCGCGATGGGAAATTCATCATCCACATCGCTGGGGGTTGAGGGAACTGGGGGTAGCACTCTTCCGAACATCCCCAACAATCCGATGTTTTAAGGAGCCGAGCCCGGACAAACAACTCTTCCTTCAGGTACAACAGACGCTGATGTCCCCGAGGACATCCGTAACTCTCAAGACAAAGCAAGCTCTGAAGCTGGGGATACCGTTCCCTCCGAGTCCGAGCCCGAAGAGAACATTCCCACCTATCCCGATGACTTCTCGGTGCATGGGTACGACTCGGAGGGCACATCCTCCATCGTTCCTTCCATCACTCCTCATGTAAGGACGGTTTTCATGACGGACAGCAATCAAGGTGGTTCCAATGATTGCCAGCGCATCGACAATCTCGAAGCCATATTATTTGCTTTGGTCAAGTCTGTAGACGAGATTAAAGCGGCCCTGCCCACTCTACAAGGAGAAACGCCTGGTCAAATAAGTACGGGTCCCGCGGTCAATGTAGATTTGAACTCAGCGGCACCAAACCCGAGCAATAATTCTCCCGAAATAACAGCCCCTACCGCGACAGATGAGACCAGAGAAGTAAGGAGAGAGGTCCATGAGCAACGAGCCATGTTCCATGCCCGAGAAAACGCTAAAGATCTCAGAATACGACAACCATACCCTGCTGAATGGAGGGATGTTCCATTCCCACCAAGATATAAGCCGTTCAATATCAACCCGTATTATGGCAAAACCTCAGCAAGTCGGTACATCACTTACTTCGAGGTCACCACCGACCACCTGCACCATGATGATGCTATCCTCACACGGTTATTCATTGGGGCGTTGGAAGGAGTCGCCTTCGATTGGTATCGCAATCTACCGGACAACTGCATCCAATCCTTCGCTGGCTTCAAACGCTTGTTCTTGGAGAGATTCTATGAGGTAGGGCAGGACGTCACAATGTCCACTCTCATGGACGTCGTCCAAGGGGAGAAGGAGTTGACAAGGAACTACATCGAGCGGTTCCGCCAGACCGCCATGAAGCTGCCTTCCGGAAATCCAGATTCCTCTTTGATTGAAATTTGCCAAAAGAGACTGCTTCCAACGATCAGTCTCTGGATGGGCGAAAGTCAATTCAAAGATTGGAAGGCGTTCATCATCAGCGCCACAAGCGCCGAAGAACGACTGAAGAAGGCTCGCCAACTGGGATTGCACATCTCAGAAGGAGAAAACAAGGGCAAGCGTCCCAACAACGATAATGGGGGTAACCCCTCCAACAATCGGGACAGCAAGGAAAAGCAGGCTATGGTGGCCGACACGGCCCAGAAGCCCGAGTCACAACCAGCAGACAAACAATGGCCTCAAATCACTTACTCTTTCGAAGACGGCCACGTCAAGCCTATCTTGGACATGCTCATACAAGGAGATAGAATTCAGCTTCCTCCACCAAGACGGAAGCCTCGGTCGGCTGATCTGGAGAACCCAAAGTTCTGCCATTACCACCGTTATGTACACTACGCTACACACGACTGCTACCAACGAAAACGGTACATCCAAAGCCTCATCGATTCGAACGCTCTGGCCATCGACTTCGAAGAGGTAACCGTAGCAGCCAATATGGTGTTCGTACAATTCGGCAGCTTCCCTCCGACGGAGACTCCAGACGGGGTAATCCCCGTCCCTCTGGCGACGATGTAGATTACCAATCTTCTACCTCCCCGGGAACAGGCTGCTGGTCTAGTACCTCTCACCACCTCACGAGGGGAGGTCATGTGGGTCCATCCAGACTTGGTGTCAGAAGTAACTCGGCCCACACCATCTCCCACCAACAAAAAGAAGAGTGGAAAAATCAGGACCTCCACACAATCTCAGCAGACAACGAGGAAGCTACAGCTGTCGTCACGCGGTCCGGAGCACAATCCCAACCTGTGGTTGATAACCCAGCCGAAAATCATCAACCCACTACAACTGATGCTCCGGGACCGGCTCAGCCTTCGACGACCGACAAGCCTAGGCCGAAGGAGACTCGCTTCGACAAATCTCTCCGAAAAGACGCAGCCTAAGGGCTAGAGAGGCCCGACAACTTTGACATCTTAGCACAATTGGCTAACACTCCGGCCAAATTGTCACTGTACGAACTCCTAAGGCTCTCCAAGGACGTTCGTATTGCATTGAACGAAGCACTCCAAAATGCCGATGCCTATCTGGCTCAATCCAACCTCACCGGGGGGGGACTCACCCGTGGATCTCCAAGACAGCGCCTGTACGGGAGCAATGCCCAACATCGTCTTCACTCCGCAGGACATGCTCATCAAAACCAACCTACATGATCGCCCGCTATACTACACAGGATACACATTGATCGCCCACACCATCTTCCACCAACAAAAAGAAGAGTAGAAAAATCACTCCGCACGACGTGAAGGTGGATCGGATGCACATTGATCCTGGCTCTTCCATAAGCATCATCCCGAAGGGTCTGCTACATCATCTCCGCATCCTAATGCATCGCCTGACACCTACAAGTACCGCCATCAGCGGTTTCAATTCGGGCAGGAGCTACCCTATTGGGAAGATTCGTCTGAAGTGTCAAATTGGCGACCTCCAATCCGAAGTCACGTGCTACGTCATAGATGCAGACACTTCTTACAACATCCTCTTGCGGCACCCATGGATACACGATTATATGATCGTGCCTTCCACGCTACACCAGTACTTCAAATATGTCGACAAACACGACTTCGTGAAGACAGAATTTGCTGATATCGATCCCTTCAAAGGGGTCGAATCCTACTACTCGGACTCCTGCTTATACGAGAAGTCGAAGAGGCACCTGGATGAAAATGAACAGGCTCAAACTGAGACGGCCTCAGGATCAGAAGAACCTCTGACGATCCACCTTCAAGCTCGCAAACCTGGCAAATTTGTACCCCTTATGGCCGCTCTGCGTAAGGATGCAATCAGCCTTGCGGCACAAGAGGGGCAAATAATAATCCGGCTGCCAAGGTCCGGCCAAGTGCCTAGACCCACGACGGAGCCACTGACAATCAGGCTACCAAGAGTCAGCCAACCACAAGCAGGGAAGCTCAACCCCTCTGACAGGCCAATGACGATACGTCTTCCCAAGAATAATTATCACCCCGATGCAAGGTCTGACACTTCTAGTGAACCAGCCACTCCTCACCCTACATCGAATGCCAAACTGGGGGTCGCTAGTCTGCCAACAACTCCACGCTCTACTCCATCAACTAAACCACTGACAATCAAGCTTCCCAGGTCGTCCTCTCAGTCTTCGTTCACACAGGGGGTAGCCGAAGAGGAACCGGAGCTGGCCAAGTATGTGGCTGCCCACACTGATGTCCCTTCCGCTGATGATGTAATCCTCCTAGAAAAGATACCTTACTTCATCAATAAAGGGTCATCTTTGAACTACACCGAGCTCGATAAGCTATGTACAATGTACGCTATGGAACACGGTATAGGCACTCACCTACACACACAAGTGACAAATGTGTATACCGCGATCCGACTTACTCCAGTAGAAGATGCTTACCGAATAATCGAGGGAGGAGATCATCCGATCATCTTCGGCCGGACGAACAACCCGCATCCCCTCACCATAGAAGAAGCCGACCTCGGGTCAGATGCCGGGAGACTACCTCTGTATCTCCATAGCCCTCAATCCAAATATCTCATGCAGAAACAGGGGTATGATCTGGAGACGACGCCAGGATTGAACTACGGCACTGGGCGACGACTACCTTTGAAGCCACCAGTCCCGGCGGGCAAACCACGGAACTACTATAGCAAAACTCGTTGCGGGTTAGGGTATGTAACACCTACTACGACCCCTGAAAGTTCAGATGAAGAATGCGACTGGCAGTCACATTCAATCGGATCACCAACTTCCGACTCAGATACCAGCATCGGAGATGTGTTCAGACCAGTCATGTCAGTCAATATGGCATTCGTCGATGCTTACGAGGAAGACGAAGACATCCCCGAGATCCTCGAGCTAGAGCCGTGGGCCCAGCAATTGGATGCACAATGGGAAAAGCGGTTCGAACTGAGAGAACCTCCTACTGAAGATGAGGTTATACAAGTTGACCTCGGCAGCGAATCTTCTCCAAAATTGATTTTTATCAGTAAAAGTCTAACAGACGAAGAACGGGAGTCACTGCTAGAACTTGTCAGAGAGTACATTGATGTGTTCGCTTGGAGCTATGAAGACATGCCAGGGTTAAATTCCGACATCGCTCTTCACAAACTCAACATTCGACCAGATGCGAAGCCAGTCAAGCAACAACAGCGACGCTTCCGTCCAGGCATCATGGACACGATCGAAGCCGAAGTCAACAAACTGATAGCCAGCGACTTCATTCGTGAGGAGCAACATCCAGACTGGGTCACCAACATAGTACCCGTCCTCAAGAAGAATGGGAAGATTTGAATCTGCATCGACTTCCGCAACCTGAACGAGGCATGCCCCAAAGATGAATTCCTCCTTCCTATCACAGACATCATGATCGACAATACCTGCGGCTTCGAACGTATGTCATTTATGGATGGCTTCTCGGGGTACAACCAAATCAAAATGTCTCCTGACGATGAAAAGCATACATCATTCCGAACACCGATTGGCACGTACTGCTACACAGTCATGCCTTTCGGTTTAAAGAATGCCGGCGCCACATATCAAAGAGCCATGAGCATCATCTTCAGAGACCACTTACGCAAGACGATGGAGTGCTATATTGACGATATAACCGTTAAGAGTCGTAGCAAGGGAGACCATCTGCAGGATCTAATGATGGTATTCGACCTAATGCGAGCGCATAATTTGAAAATAAACCCTACGAAGTCCTTTCTGGGCGTATCCAGCAAGAAGTTCTTGGGCTTCATCATCACCGCACAAGGTATCCATGTAGATCCTGAGAAGACGAAAGCAATCATGGAGATGGGTCCCCCGAGAAATCTCCGCGAACTCAGAGGCCTTCAAGGGAGGCTAGCTTACATCAGAAGGTTCATTTCC
The DNA here is from genome assembly GCA_029216955.1 of Iris pallida. Lineage (NCBI taxonomy): Eukaryota > Viridiplantae > Streptophyta > Magnoliopsida > Asparagales > Iridaceae > Iris > Iris pallida. The sequence goes on along the minus strand of JANAVB010041818.1, from coordinate 10,984,561 downwards.
AACCTCTCCGGGCGATGCCGACCATTCACGCACCTCATAAAGAAAGGAGTCTCATTCGTATGGGACGAGGAATGCCAGCGTGCTTTCGACAGCATCAAAGAATATTTGTCAAATTCTCCAATTTTGGTAGCCCCGGTTCCTGTAAAACTATTCCTGCTCTACGTACGAGCAATGGAACACTCCCTCGGGGCTTTGCTGGCACAGAACAATGACGCAGGCCATGAGCAGGCCATATATTACCTCAGCCGAATGATGATTGGGCCAGAGCACCGATACACCGCTGTGGAGAAGGAATGCCTCGCCCTGGTGTTCGCCATTCAGAAAACGCGGTATTATGTCACCGGACAAACGATACATGTGATCTCACGAGTCAACCCTCTCAGAGTCCTCATGACTAAACCAGGGGTACTTAGCTCTCGACTCGCTACATGGGCAATATTGTTGTCCCCTTATCATATGATCTTTGTCCCACAAAAGGCAGTCAAAGGTCAAGCTCTGGCAGACTTTTTAGCAGCCCACCCAGGCTCGGAGTCCTCCAAAATATATGAAGAGATCCCAGACGAGGTCGCCGACTCGCATGCAACCTCTCACGAGGCTATATGGCGAATGTTCTTTGACGGTGCTTCAAGGACCCACTACGCCAAAACTGACAATTTTCAACAGACCAAAACCGTCGTAAATCACGATAAACGACAGTTTTAATCCGTCAGAACATACGTCGTTAATAGCGCGTCCCAAAATATAAACGACAATTTTGGACTGTCGTTTCCAAGCTGAAAAAAATGACAGTTATTGTCTGTCAAATAAAAACAACAGACTAAAACTGTCAAATACTTTGTGAATTGGTCGACCATTGTCTTTTTCTTTTCAATAGTTAAGGTCTGTCGTTTTTATGAAAACAGAATTAAAAAAAAATCTTAATTAATCCATATCAAAATTATGCAAGAAAGTTCATCCTCTATATAAAACTGAAATAATCTAAAAATAGAATTTCATATAAGCATCAACAATCATTAACAATAAAAGAAACTTAATAAAAATGTATAGACTTTACACGGCAATATTCCATCAAAATTAAAATGAAACCCCAATGTAGCTAGCTTACAATGACATAGTTCTCATGTTGAACAAAAAAGAGAATATTACTGCTAGCTTACAATCTCAAGTGTAGTAGAAAAAAAAAACCTCACAAACTGAACTGAATATTTTGGCCAGTTAATTATTTTTCCAATAGTTGGGTCTTCAAATTTTTCGTCTCTCTCAAACAACATCTTATTGCTGTTAAAATTCATCGATAATGAAATTATAAGTTTAACATTAACATTTATGTTGACGCCAAAAAGTAAAAAATAAAGAACTACAACAAAAATACCTTTTTATGATGGCTAGAAGGTGTTATAGATGAACATGTCTTGAAGAATCAAGTTCCTTCTCTTATTACAAGTTCTATGTCCTGAAGAATCAAGTTAGCCAATTTGAGGTTAAATAACCATCCAAAATAAGTGCTTTCAAAAGAATATGCATCCTTCAAAGAATATTTAGATTGTCAACTAACATTCTGTTATATGGTAAAAAAAATGTATCAAAATGCTGACTCAAGCACGTGGACAACAGTTAAATTGGTAGTATGTACTAATAGATAACTTTCAAAGAATTTAAAGATATCAAATAGACAACCATTCTTTTGATTGTCCTCAAAACATTCCAATATATATGCATATTCAAAACATATGTAATGTAAGAACACCTACATCTATGAATCAAGTTGGGCCAAATATTCTTGTCCGTTGCCAGTTAACATATATAGAAAATGATAATTTCATCGCCGGAGTCCTTTTTACACAATACTGTTAGATTAAATGGAATATTATCAAAGTAAAATAGAATATAGTATTCTAGTAATTTCATTTTCATGTAATCTTACCAGAGGTTCTGAATCAACATTGTCCATCGTAATTTTCCTTATTTTTCCATCTTGAATTTTTTCTGACTCAGGCTCGGGATTCCTATTGCATGTTTGACTGTGTCTCGGTTTAAGGACGTAGACCTGATCATCAAGGGAAACTATTTGGAGAAAAAAAGGAGAAAAAATATAACTGTTTACAGAATAAATGTAAGCCAAGGTTACTGATTAACCTCATTGCTATAGCGCCCGTTGTATCCACCAAATGAAACAAAACTCGGACCCTTGTAACTGCTCAAGACCAAACTCGGACCCTACAAAAGAACTTATAAATATCAGTAATGCTGACCAATATGGGGGGAAAACTATCTAGGTACAATTAAGAGTTCAGACTTGGTGTCATTATAATTTCATCATATTGTTTGATATTTTGGAAAAGATACTTCATGATCATCGGAGGTCAGGTGATTGGACGAAAATCAAAAATACTAAAATCCCCAAAATCATGGATATGAAAAATTCTACACTTGGTAGAAATATAGGATTTGCTCTTATTATCCATAATGATATCTACTCATCTTTACCCCAATCTGCAACCAAATGGATAAAATTATCTTAGAAATAATTTTCCAGATATTTGAAATTTTGAAGATAAAAATATGCCATTTGCACTGTTGAAATCCAAAAACACTCTTAGTAGTTTTGAAGGAAAACATGGGAAACTTTTACACCTTCCAACATCATAGATGATGTTCACAAAATAGTATTAGTTCTGAACTAGTCCAAAAATTAAGAGCCAGAATTATAGACAATTTGATGCCTTAACTCACCTTATGTTTTCGCTTCTTCTGTTATACACAGTATATGACCTAAACTGACATAAAAACGGAAATAGAGTTTCTTAGTAGCCAAACTGTACATTTTCATGCCTGAAATGCCAATATGAACAGGTTTGTATCGGTTTTATATGCTTCATATGACTATGTGTTTTGGCAGTTTCTTGTTTTTGGATTAGTCTATTTTCGTGATTCTACGATTTCGGTTTGGTATCAATTGATACTGCAATCCTTGAAAGAACACAGTTCCCTTGGCAATGGGAACATTCTGAATAAAATATTATGTTCTCTTATAACTTATTTAGTTATTGGTATCAAAATAAAAAAAATTGTTTAGAGAAATACGATGCATTACTATGCTATGCATTCCTGGAAATGATGCATACTACATGTGATTCTTACAATACTATGCATTCCTAGTCTTCGCCTAGTACATAATAGGCAAGGACAATGATATAGCAGTACTTGTAGAGTTATATCACTATATGCAATAGATAAGCATGGACCGAGACAACGAGAACAAGAAGAAAGAAGCGACAATTTAGCTCTACTCACCTGAAAAGGACTAGGAGTGTAAAACTCTGATGAAGGTTGCCTTGATCTAGGAGTGTTTCATCTTACAGCCTATAGGGAAGCTACTGTAGAGTGCAATTCGACAAAAGCTTCCCAATCTTCTTTGTTTACATATTACACTCTATTCACAATCACGACAGAGTTTAATAAATTTTCTTCGAGTAAGAAACAGAAGCTATCGTTAATCACAGCATATGAAAGAAGCCATAAACACAACGAGCCAAACTTTTAAATATTAACTTTGACATAAGTAAAATAATGTGAAAAAAAACAATTTACGTATTCACTAAGCAGCATGGAAACAAGTGAAGACTTAGGTATCTCAATTAACTTGGAAAATAATGGGTAGAGACTTAGGTATCTCAATTAACTTATAATTAGATAGTGAAGACCAAAGAATACTGAGAAAATAAAGAATATTGAAGAGAGATGGACTTACTTTCATAACTCTAATGAAAACCAACAATCTATGTCAAACACATTTATATGACCTGTGCCAGACACAGAAGATTATCAGATACGAACAACAATCTGGACATTACTTGATTCTTTATGATATGATGAGAACCTTGCAAATCTGAAAGCCAATTCGTATAGAGAGCTCTCTGGTGAATATTATCACTCACAGTACAGTAGTTAATTGTCAAAGTTTTAGTTACTGATCAAATTCTAGACAACCGGAACTCAAAACTGCCAATTTTATGTATACAAATTCATAGCAACCGCGTGTGCCGTCAGCACCACTCAAAAGTAATCAAGTAGTAACAACTATTGCTACATGAAATGCATAAAAAACATTAAAATTAGAAGCCTCAAATCTTATTGTATATTCACAGGGAAGAATATGTAGATAGAATGCATCTAAACCAATTTCAGCACTGCAATCTAACCTTGGCCGAAAAATTGGAGAATCAGAAGCGTCTTTTACTCGTTCCTGAATGTCAAAGATTAGTTATGGAAGCCACTCAAGCACATCTTGAATGCAAGCCAAGCCACTATCATGGAGCTTGATTCTAGGGAACACTCATGCAAAATGCATATATCAGTCTGCACTAGACCATTGTTGTCTTTCATCAGAGAAAAAAATCTTACATTTTGACATAGTGCTTAAAGGTTAAGTTAACACATTTACTCTAATTTCAAAATAGTTGGAGTAAATAATATAAAGAATAGGCATACATCATATAACAATATGAAAAGATACCCAAAAAAAAGCTGTTCCATAAAGGTATTCTAGGAAGCAACTACATTACAGTCAAATTGAAGGCTTCTTCAATTTTATAACACCATTTTACATGCACTCTATACCTTTATATATTAACTAAGAAGGGCCAGAACATTAATTAAGATTTTTTTTCAAGAAGTAATTAACTTACCAGGAATTAGTGGTACACAACTCAAAGGCGGGGGAAGACTTTCTGAAGTCTTGTGCCCACCATTCAGCTCCTAGTAGAACAGATCATAAGCAACAGTGCATTGGATGCTTATCTAGTAACTAAAATAGATAGTGGAATCTATATGATAAAATAAAAGTAATCGTAGTACATACCTACAAAAAATGTAAGATAATAGCACAGGTAGATCACCATGAGACCTTCGGTGGGTCCGTTTATTATATGAAGAACAAGTATTTTGGTGAAAAAGCTGATATATGATAGAAAGGTGTTAGTATAAATATAGAAATTGTCAACGATAGCAAGCTCTAAAAAAAATCAATTCATTAAGGGCCTTTCTTTGTTGCAAGAATATTGGGCATGTTTCAGTTTCACCTAAAATCATGTTGTTTTACCTTTTACAAATTGTAGCCAACTCTTAGCTTAATTCCATTCTCGGTGTATCTAAATGGGGCCGCCATAATTCCATAGGCAGTCAAGCAAAATGCCTAGATCCAACCAAACAGTCAGAGCACATGCAATAAAGCATATAGCATGTTATTGAGCTTACCACACTTCCCAAATATGTCACTCTTGTATTCCTGCATATAGCATGTGAAGGTAGATCCCAAAGCAACTAACCATCCTATAGCAACATATGTTGCCCTACCATCATCCTTGGAACAGAATATAGATGGTAAGATATGGTTGGTTGGTCCAACAGTTGCTAATCAAAGAAAACAAATGAATGACATTATCTTCAATGGGGCTATCTGGAGATACAAGTTTCTATCCATGTGTGAATATACTACAGAAAAAGTCTGCATTGTGGGAAATATTACACCTGGTGAACTGCAAAACTAGAATTGATGCCAGCCCTATTAAACTCTTTTCCTGCATATAAAGCCTTCTAACTGATGGACCCATACCCTTGGGACATACATCAATCACATTAATATTTTCGAGAAAATCAAGGCCGGCGGACTGAAAATGACCAAGAAGAAAATCATGTGACAGACCCAGGATGCTGTTTGGTTTAATGTGAGAGAAAATATTTTCATAATTGTCAGCAAGCAGGACAGTATCGAGAGGTACACAATTCAACTAATGTTCTAGAAGTGCTACTATATACTGGTAAATCATAACTAGATTTCAAATGTTCCACAATAGCATGGTCTTCATGACAACAAAAAATTGGAAATACATAGGAAGTGATATTACATGGAAGAAAATTAAATGGTTATTTATGAGTAGCATATAATTTCATTGCCAAGCATACGTAAATCTAGGAGGTGGTGTGTGATGAACACGGTATTGATCCTACTGGGAGGTACACTAGCACATATGTCATTTTTCATGACACATTTAGAAGAAAGAAAAAAGAGAGTTAAAGCTTGATCTAATTCCATGTAAGATGTATTCTACTTGGCAGGTGGCTGAACAGATTCAAAAAGTTATTAACCGGACTGTGCTTTCATAATAGTCTCATCAAATTTTTTGTGACATCTTTGAATCATTTTCTTTTATTTAACTATGTTATGTTATGTCCTCTATAACATTAGTGGATTCAATATTGTGACTAGAATAGTTTAAAAAGACCGATCGGCCAACAGGATTAGAAACATTTACCAGCCAGTCCACGCTTCTATCCACATCTTAGGATTGTAAGGCTTGTTAAGTAATCGCAGTAAAAGCCATTGCAGGTATTAATCTATCAATGCACAATCCAATTTCAGTTTACAAAATTATCATAGGAAAAATGTTTTAGCCGGCTTATTTGATGTCAGGTGTACGAGAGCATTTGACATGACAAAAGTATAAATCCCAGTGACCTTGAATGGCAAAAAAAGCAAAAAGATAAAATGAAGCAGAAAAACCAAGTGACATTGAATGGTCCATTATCTGTTCTGAAACTTATGAACAGATGCCATAATGTATAGGAATTTGTAGCGGATATTTTAAGAAAAGAAAGTACATCAAATTTGTTCATCCACATGCACAAATATTTAACTTCAAAGATGGTATCATATGTCATATAATGTATTGGAAGGATCTATATGCATGCAACCTTAGTTACCTTAATCAAAAAGCCAACAAAACAGGTACAACTACATTACAAATCAAAACAACTAACAGTTTTGAAACTTATGTCGAGAACAAAAGGCCAGAAAATTAATCAGGTACAACTACATTATCAATTTATCTATTCTGAAACATATGTAGGGAATATATGACATAATGAAATATGAAGTTTCAAAATCCAAACTAAAACAACTACAAATTTTTACAGCTGTAACAAGATTAAAAAAGTGACAATGTCAGGGAAGCAAATGGCGAATTATCTATCATATGATAAGGTGGTTGTTACCTCCCAAGTCTAGCCATGAAGGAGGTTAGGATGCTTTGCAACTGCTTTTTAAAATTTAAGATGTTCCTATCTCTCGGGCCATAGTCTTCTCTTGTTGCTTCTCTTGTTGCTTTCTGATACAAAAAAATTTGGCGTGTCAACGTGCATGAGTTTGCCAGAAAGTTAAAAACAATTAAAAAATAAAAAAAAATTAAGACCTATAATCTAAAGTGCACTCCACATGATCAAGGTGAAACAGGAACCATGATTTTCTTTATTTTCTATAAGATTAATAGTTCATATATTAGAAAAGGAAGGAGCACTAGCAAGAATAAAGACCCAGACCTTGAAATTCCTCGTATTATCATGGCACTCACCAAATTGAATTGTTTAAGCAACACATCCTGCCATTACAACATTAAGTTAAGTATTTGACTTCTTTTCCAGATGCTGACATAAAGATTAATCCATGATATATATATGTATATAGCTTTCCTTGATTCATGGTGAGAAACTTGACACTATTATAACCTAAAACTAGTGTCCTACCTATGACACAAACATCATAGTTAGATACACTGTCAAAAATTATATTAGATTGCATAATCACTTGAAACACTTGGTAGGCAAAGTTAAGGCACCATTTTTTTTATACACTGGCATACCTCATGTTGTCTGTTCTAGACCCCCTTTAGCCTAATTTGCATTAAAATTCTTATTTCAAACATAAATGTCACGAAAAAACATTCTTGTGTAACTTATATATAAAATATAAACATGTCAAAGAATATCAAGGCAATTGCAAACATGAAGGACAAACATGTCTATACTAAAGAGGAACTTTTAAGTGAATTTTGGGTTGAAACACAAAACCTCAGGATCCACCATCATTATTAATGTCCCAAATCCATACCTATTCTCAGTAAATTTTGGGTTGGGTAGGCCGTCGGTGTCCGTTGTGCTTCGATGGAGCAGTTGAAGTCAATGATTCTCCGGTGCGGTGGTGGTAGCTTTGTCGATGGAGGTTCGATATCCTAATGGAGATCTTCTCGCCTAATAAAAATGGAGGTGCAGTGATGGTCCAAAATCCTAATCAAACCGATGTAAGAGAAGAAGAAGAGGAATCTAAACCCTAAATCCCTAATCAAACCGATGTCTAAGAGAAGGAGAAGAGGAATCTAAACCCAAAATCCCAAATCAAAACAAACTCAAGAAAAAGACGTACCAGATGGAGGTTTTCTCGCCTCTTGGTCGCTTCGCCGGTGATGGAGGTGCGCCGGTCGTAGAGGCGGCCACAGCCTTGTGACTTTTTCCTGTGAAAGTGAAAGTGAAAGAGAGGGAGAGATGAGAGAGAATCGTGAAAGTTATGGGGTGGGAATGAGAGGGAATCGTGAGTTTCTAAAAATTGAGTACGGGAATAGAAAAAATTTTAAAGGAATTTTGATACTAAACAACTATTTTAATCCGTCAAAAATATAATAATAGTTTTAATACGTCATTGTTAGATAATTCTAACTGTCGCAAATCATCTATTTTGGTGTAGTGACCGGACCTAAAGGCAATATAGTCGTCGGGGTCGGGGTAGTGCTGATCTCCCCTTCCGGATTGGTGATTAACCGCGCTTATTCCCTCACCGAGCCCTGCTCTAACAATGTGGCCGAGTACAATGCTCTGGTCATTGGCCTCCAACTTGCAAGAGAGCTAGGGGTAGAATACCTTGAAGCATACGGCGATTCCCAACTAATCGTCAATCAGATCCGGGGCTCGTACGAAGTCCGCCACGAAGATATGATCCCTTATCACCAAATAGCGATCGATATCATCTCGTCATTCGAGGGGTTCTTCATCGAGCACGTCCCCAGACTCCAAAATATTGAAGCCGATGCCCTAGCTGGTCTTGCCGCTTCCATAGCAGTTCCGAATTATGATCGTCAATCAGTGGATGTGATAGGCCATGAACTGGTTTGTCCCAAAAACAATGTGCAATTTGTGACAAGTTATTCCGCACAGACGATCGATGATGCCCCAGATTAGAGACAACCATTCATCGACTTCGTCGTCTACGACATCCTGTCCGAGAACCCAAAGGAAGCCACTTCCATCAGAAGGCGTTCTCTCAGATTCTTCTACGATACAGAGACAAAGATGCTGTATCGCCGCTCCTATGACGGATTACTGCTTCGGTGTCTGTCAAATGCAGAAGCCAAAGAAGCAGTACGAGAAGCTCATGACGGTGTCTACGGGGCCCACCAGCCCGGCCCAAAACTACAAGATCGCCTTCGCCGAATGGGCTACTATTGGCCTACGATGGTGGCAGATACGATAGATTATGCTAGAAAATGCAAAGCTTGCCAAGTCCACGCGGACTTCATTCACCAACCATCCGAATTTCTACATCCGACAGTGGCATCCTGGCCTTTCGAAGCATGGGGAATGGATATCATTGGTCCAATCACCCCACCTTCCTCCCGAGGACATTGCTTCATACTTGCGATCACTGATTACTTCTCCAAATAGGCGGAAGCTGTCCCACTCGCCGAAGTCAAGACTTCAAACGTGATCAGCTTCCTTAAGCATCACGTCATCTACCGCTTTGGACTGCCCCGAAGGATCATCCATGATAATGGTCCGCAGTTTACAAGCCACGCATTATATCGGTTTTACGATAAACACTGTATTCAGAATATCGCTTCGACGCCGTACAACCCAGCAGCAAACGGGTTAGCAGAGGCGTTCAACAAAACAATCATCAAACTCCTTAAGAAGTTTGTCTCCTCCAACAAATGCGACTGGAACGAGAAACTCGGTGAATGCTTATGGGCTTATCGCACCACAGTTCGAACAGCCACTGGGAATACGCCATTCTTCCTAGTGTACGGGAGTGAGGCAGTTCTTCCATTAGAGACTCAAATACCCTCACTCCACGTCGCCCTCACTTATCAATTGACGACGAATGACAACTACCGACGTCGACTGCAAGAGTTAGAGGCCTTAGATGAAAAGCGCCTCCTAGCTTAGCAAAGGATCGAGCTGTACCAAGCACGCATCTCAGGAGCCTTCAACAAGAAGGTCAAAATCAGAACATTCCAAGTGGGCGATCTTGTTCTGGCAGTTCGGAGGCCAATGGTCATGACTCACAAGACCGCCGGCAAGTTCCAGCCAAAATGGGAAGGCCCATTTATCATAGAGACAGTATTCTCCAACGGTGCTTACCGCCTCGCTAAGCAAAATGGAGACTTGCTCATGTTGCCCGTCAACGGTAAGTTCCTGAAGAAATATTATATCTAAACAACATCCCAGATTGTTGAGTCACGTACCCGCTGGTACCACTGAACTCACCCCATAAATTTCCAGATTTTCGAGTCATATATCCGCTGATACCACTGAACTCACCCTCATAGTTTGTCAGATTATCGAGTCACGTACCCGCTGGTACCTCTGAACTCACCATCACAATATTCTCTAGATTATCGAGTCACGTACCCACTGGTACCGCTGAACTCACATCCTCCATATCCCCGATCATCGAGTCATGTACCCGCAAGTGCCGCTGAACTCACACATCTACAATATTCTAAATTATCGAGTCATGTACCCGCTGGTACCTCTGAACTCACATTTTGGTCACTCTTCCAGGTAGCAAGTCATGTATGATCATACCTCTGAACTTTCTTCTTGAAGGAGATCCTCCCTCATGATCTAATACCCGCACTCCCAGTGCACAAAAAAGGGTAATCGATCCACAAATTTCCAAAACGGCCATGTCCTCATTACCTCTGAGCCGTTCCACTTCCGCCAAAAACAAATCACCCCCTACCTAGAACTTCCATGTCCTCATTACCTCTGAGTCGTTCTATGTGCCCTCCTTCATTGAGCCCACTCCTGTCATGTCCTCATTACCTCTAAATGGGAAGGCTCCGTCGAAGAAACCTTCATACTTGCCATGTCCTCATTACCTCTGAGTAAGTATGATGATCCCCTTTCGACCTATTATCTGTACCCACAACCGGAGTACGCCAAGGGTAATAGGTCCACAAATATCCTCCGTTGACCATCAATATCCTTCGTCGAGTTCACTCCTGCCATGTTCTCATTACCTCTGAGTAGGAAGACTCTACGTTTAAAAAAAACCTTCCCACTTGCCATGTCCTCGTTACCTCTGAGCAAGTATGTCGGTTCCCCTTCATCCTATTATCCGTATCCTAAACCAGGGTACGCCAAGGATAATAGGCCCACAAATATCCTCAGCTAAATTTTTCAGCACAAACCTATCACCTCATCAAGCCCCAGGAGCTCAGCTGCTCTACGGCATTCCTTTTCTCAATACCAAGAGCACCCATGACCACGTCGCTATGGCTGCTTCAGGTACCCTGACCAAAACTTGTTACCTCTACCTAAAACCAAGGTACACCATGGGTAACAGGTCCACAAATATATCCTCTATACGGGGGGAACACTACCGCAATATCACAGGCGCAGCAGGCAATACAAATAAAGGGTAGAATTGAAAGTACTCTTTATTTGAAGGAAGAAAAAGCATTACATATTTCGAGATCATACCCCCTCCAGAAAGAAACAAATCAGGGACAAAACAAGAAGAAAAGGCCGACTATAGTTCGGCATTACACAACTCCAAAAGACGGTTCTTCACGGAGGCAGTCCCCCGATCAAGCCTCTGCTTAGCTCGACGCTCGGCCACTTGGGATAACTGCTCTGCGTTATTCTAATGCGTATATGCCTGCCAATTGTCCTCCACCTTCTTTAGGGCAAGCTCTAGATTAGCAGAAGCCCTACTATACTTATCAGCCTCCTGGATAGCAGTCTCTTTCTCAATACGAGCAGCCTCAAGCTCTGACTCCAGGAAAGCCAATTTTCTCTGGAGCTCGAAGATCTGTTCCCGGGCATCGGCTACCCCGCGAGAAGCATCCGCTTCCCGAGTTGTGCAATCTTCAGTCCGACGGCTCCACTGGTCGTACAACCGAGTCAGATTCCGACGGTCCTGTAATATAGCCGGCTTGAGCGATTCCCTGGCAGCCATCACCTTCTCCACCACGGTCATGAGGAAGTTGCGTTCTCGATTTATGGTCGCGGGTAAATCAGTCTGTTGCAACAAGCGAAACTGGGCCACGAGATGATCAGCTTTTAATAGCTTGGGCTCCAAATGTGCAGCCAGTTTCCCTCCGCCAGGGAGTATCTTAAGGGTGTTAATCTGGCCACTGGCACATCGGCGGGCCAGAGTAAAGGGAGCCCCTTTCCACCGCTGCCTCGATCCCCATCTTCAGGTGGCAATAGAAACTGGCAACCACGTCCTGTAACGCGTCATCCAAGACCTCTGTAGAGGATGGCGTCAGAGGGAGAGTGGCAAATAGTACCGGAGGGGCAGCTTCAGAAGTTACCGCACCCGCCACCAAAGAAGCAAATTCCGTACGGAAGGATGCTTGAATGGCGGCTAACTCCTCTTTCGCCGCCCGAATAGCCTGGATGCTCGGCAGGGAGGAAAGGTTGACCCTCGAAGCTACATTCGCAAAGGAAGACACAGGAGGCATCGTCCCTTGTCCCAACTGCACTGCTACCTGGGACCCCGAGCTCGACCCAGACGAAGGACCCTCGACGCACGGAGGTTCCGTCAGGCCCTCTCCGGTAGGGTGCGATCCAGCAATATCAATCACTGGCAATGACTGGTTGGGATCTGAACATCCAAAGTAACCATTAGTCGACGTAATTTGAAGGAAAAGACGACAGGAACACATGGGTTGATTCACGAGCTATAATTTGATTTGTATTACCAGGGGAAGAACGCGGGGGCGACGGCTCGTTCATAGCCGGCATAGTTTCCCTACCCATAAAGTCATCATGTGGGGGCTCGGATGTTTCAGGGACGGGCACAGTAAAGCCCCTATCCCCCTAAGTTGAGGTTCCAGCACGATGGGAATCCTCGGTCGCAACCGGAAGCACCCCAGCAGCAATAATAGCGGTGCACACATCACTGACTAAATGAGACAGGACCAGATCAGCCTCGATAATCGGGTCCTGAGGGGCGAGCTCATCCAACGCCTATAAAGAGCAAAAGAAACAAATAATTAGGCCATAACATAGAAGAAGAAGAAAGGAAACAGCTGAAGCCCAAATCACCTCAGGAACATCGTCCACATCATCAATAAGCAGCCTGCGACGTCTTACCGCAGCATGCTTCGTGGAATAGGTTCGGTCATCAGCAGTAGTCACGCGTCTGCTTCGTTTACGCGAAGGGCCGGGTATTGCAGATGGTTGATCCTCCACCACCTCGTCAGACAGACTAGACGATTGACCCACGGCCCTTTTCGCCTGCACGACAGGAGGTTGATTCCCAACCTCCTCGCCCGAAGAATGAGATAAGTCATCAGTGTCTTGTTCATCGTCTTCCTCATCCGCCCTAGTGGACTCTGAGTCCGGCACAGGAACCCTGTTCGCCCCTCTCTTTCTCTTCTTGGACCCTTCTGGCTTCTCAGCCAAAACGGTACCAGTAATGAAGCTAGTATTAATATCAAAACCAACAGGAGGTTTTCTCGCTGCAACATGATAAAGGGCCGCTATATACAAGATATTACCCTCCACATTGGCATCAGGGAGTGAGAAGCTGGCTCGGGTATGGGTCGCATTATAATAATGCCAAGCCCGGACGCCATCGAGCACATTGCCCTCGAAGCTCAAGCAAGCGCTAGGGCGATCCAGGAACAATTGACTATACTCGAATTGACGGGAAAATCTACTGGGCAGATAAGGCTCCAGGTATACTCTATTCCGGTAACGATACACCAGGTGCGCGGGACGGATGTTGCGTAACCAAAGAAGCATCTTCTCAGATAAAAGTTGGGGGGATCAACGCCGTCAACATATACCCTCCTCACTTCGCCGGAGGTGAACTCAGGGAGAGATACGAAGAATTCGGGCCCATCAATCCTTGCCAACGCCCTCCGACAAGCCGGCATGGTATCATGTTCCCAAGGCTGATGAAGATACCGAAAAAGGAAGGCGTCATCAACAGAAACATTTTCATCAGGTCCCGGCCTCATCAACGACCGATAGTGCATCAATAACCACCCCATGAGGTAGTGGTATAGTAGTTCTATCCGTTTAAAGTCCATCGACACATCACGAGCAATGACTTTGGATGAAAAGGCGCGAAGGCCGTGGTGTATGCTATACACCATGGCCGAGAGGAGCGCCAGTCTTACCTTGAAGACCAATTTTACAGCAGGAAGAATGAAATGGCGGCTGATCCTTTCTATAGAACCCGTGCCGCCCGAGACTACGCAGTTACGTAGCCACACCATCAAGAACCCAGCTAAGATCGCTTTATCAGACATCTCCCGGGTACCATAGTGGAAATAACTGAGGGAGTCAGTGCTACTCCCAAACCGGTCACGGGTAGACTTCGACTTCTTGACCTTCGACATCATATCCTTCACCTCCTCCGGGGTTCGAGAAGTTCGAGACGAAACTTGACCGGAAGGACGCAACTTGAAAAGATACAAAATCCAGGCCTTGGTGTGAGGGGCGTTCCCTTCTAAACTATTTACTTTCTTGATAGCCATCTGATGGCAGGCGCTATGATGACACAACAGTTCTTGGTACACGGCGACGAAACCAGGAAACCGTCAATCCAGCTCTTCAAGTTCTTCGTTCGTCGGTGCATATACCTCAAAAGCTTTACCTCTCCACGGCAATCTAGACACAGTGTTCATTTCATGAAGAGCAATCCCCAGTTCTCCTCCGGGGGCAAAGAAAGTCCCTGTACGCCGATTATACAGCTCCAATAGAGCCATAAACAAGGGCTTGTTAATGGACAACCCGTAGCAGGTACCCCTGACGGCGTAGTAGAGATCAATTTCCTGAAGGAAGTCCCCATACTTCCTCAAAATCCATGAGGTAAGATTAGTCCATGTGGGAATGGGGTTGATCCAATTCAGCAGCGACAACCTGCCTATGGGATAAGACCCCTTGTGAGCGAGCTGATTCCGAAAAGTATCAGCTAGGGTGAAGGTAAAATTAGGGCCAGTTGTGTTTAGAAAAGTGCCCAGGAGCAGCCCCATCACAGTCCGACTCACGAATTTCTTGCCCGCACATACTAAACCCGTGCGTCCGTTGTAGTGAATTTTGCTCACAAACATTCCCTGTTGGGTGGGAGTCAGGGAGCCCACCATAGTCCTGCCCCGCGGTACCATGTTAAACCATGAGAGAGGATAATACTGCTCCATCTCAGGGATATGAATCTCTACCCCGTCTACAGAAAAATCCCAGTGCTCTGAGACATCCAGCAATCGGGAGTTCTTTATGGAAAAGGCATCCCCAAAGAGAAAAGCCGGTTTCAGAAATTCTCTATCCAACTTCCCCGAATTCATCATTGAACAAAGAAAGCTGAAAGTTGTTTATTAATAGCAGCCACTCACTCCCTAGGCTCATTAGTGGGAAGCTGATCCCCTATACGACGGATTAACTCGTCAAGCTGCACGTCTGCGGCATACTGAGCTGAACCCACAAGGAGCTCTCCTGCTGGGTTGGTCGGGAGGTTCACTGAAAAGAAAAAAAAAGAGAGAAAGAAGAAACAGGATTAAAAGATGGCTAAAACAAAAAATTACTGAATAAAGAAGCTCTCACAAGCCTATGCGGATCAGGTCAATAATGTCTTATGCGGCTCCAGTCCAGTTAGGTCTCAAGAAATACAGTTTCGAGGAAGCCTATGCGGTTCGAGTCAATACAGTCTCATGCGGCCCAAATCAGATGGGAGTTCCATATGACTCTAGCTCGATAGCTTATGCGGATTGGACGAATATACAGAGTTCTAACAGAAGAACTCATGCGGCATAAAACGCTATGCGGTTCAGCCTGCTAAAAACATATGCGGCTCCGTTCAGAGGAGACTTTATGTGTTTAAATCCTTCTTCTGCGGTTCAAACATGGGGCATTGTCTATGCGGTTCGGGCATGAAAAAGTCATACGGCCCATACAGCATATGTGGCTCTGCCATCAACTTGGGAGGAGGCTTGTGCATAAATATGCAGCAGAGCCATGGGTACTCAAGATCCAAATGTAACCCTTACCCTTAAAGGCAGGACGAACGTCAGAGGGCACTCCGGGCGCTTCAGGCTCGACGGTTGACGAGGACGTCACCCTCTTGCCCTTCGCGGCGGCAGAAATTACTTTAGAAGACTTAGGAGCCATTACTTCGACGAGAAGACAAGGAAGATCAGAAAGAGATGACAGAAAAAAGAGTGAACGAAAGAGAAGGTAAAAAAGTCCCTCCGGCTAAAGTCACCCATATTTATAAACAAAGACGGAGCATTTCGATCCCCATGCATACACGTAAACCGACTCTTCGGTTATCAAAATAAGCCGCCGAAAATAAAGGCCAAGCTCCTCGGATCCCGTACCAAAAAACGGCCTTTAAAAAATTAACAACATTCAAGTGCTAAAGATTGCCATACGTGACAAATAATGATGTGGCAAGAAGCTATGCGGCTGAACAGTCTCCTGCGGCTGAGTCACCTATGCGGCTGAACAATCCATGCGACCAGGACTTCTATGCGGTCAGGATTTCATATGCGGCTAGAAGAACACAGCCATGCTTCTTATTCAAAGTATTTCAATTTTACAAATTGAAAACTTTGAAGGGGGTCTTGTAGAAGCATGGAAAATACTAAAGAAAAATGACTCATGCGGCCAGAAAAGATCCATACGGCTCAGAAAACTCATGCGGCTCAGGGAGGCATGCGGCATAAGGAGCTATACGGCCCGATGCATTCCATGCGGCTCAGAAGATACGTGGCCTGACAGTGCTCCCCTCTGACACATGCTGCATTAATTGCTTTGACGGCTGACCCCTCTGAAAAGTTGACAGCCCTGACACAAAAGCAGGTAATTATGACTCTGTCATAATAATGAATCTCTAGGGAAGAGAAAAGAGATCTCTGACACAAATCCCCCGAGAGCAATAAAAATGCCACGTGGCCTTGCTACGTGGGCGTTCGTATGCGGCTCACTTATCATGCGGTTCAGAATGAGTCCTATGCGGCTCAGGCCAAGAAAGCCTCATGCGGCTCGAGCAAAGGACCTCTCATGTGGTTCAGAGTGAATCTGTCCTATGCGGCTCAGGCCAAGAAAGCCTCATTTGGCTCGAGCAAAGAACTTCTCATGCGGTTCAGAGTGAATCTGTCCTATACGGCTCAGGCCAAGAAAGCCTCATGCGGCTCGAGCGAGGACTTTTCATGCGGTTCAAGAGGATCATGTCCATGCGGCTTGGGCGGATATGTACCTATGCGGCCCACAAGGATTAGTCCCCTGTGGTTCGAGGGCTCAAGTGAGGGCCATTGCCCAGGCAGCCCTGACACGTGGGCTTAACCATATGTGGCTCAAATTCATATGCGGCTCACTCGTCATGCGGTCCAGATCCCTCCAACAGCTCCTAGGACACGTGTCCTAAATCGATTAATTCCTCAGATTTGCTGCCATCAAAGATTGGATCAAATCCCAATAATCTAGGACACGTGGCAGGAGAATAAATTTAATTATCAAAAGATCATTATGAGAAAGATTTATTCCAATCAGCATTAATTGCTAATAGGATTTGGCGTAATCTACACTCGATGGTTCGGATTCGTCACAATCAAAACTGAACGGCCAGGATTGACCAATCTATGGGCCGTCGCCATCTCCAAGAGCTAATCATTAGCAACCCTAATGATCATATCCCACTATTATAAATAGTAAGGTGCCATTCCCTTGTAAAGATACAAAAAATCTGAGAGAAATACATATATACAGAGAGACTTCCCCCCATAGTCAGAGAGAGAATACACAGAGAGAGAGAGAGAAGCCAGAAGAGCAACAGAGGCACAAGAAGAGCATTTTTTCATCAACGCCAACCATCTTTTCACAAGGAGCCAAGGCTGCATACCGATCGTCCAAGGAGTAAGGCAGGGCTGCCGTCGCCTTTCCAAGCCTCTATCGTCATCCTCCAGAATCTAAAATAAACAATTGTACTTAGACTGCTGTACCTAGGTTTTCGTCCCTAGGCTTTCTTTATACAAGCGAGTTTGTAACGTGAAGTAAAAGTGCGGTCCTCCGATAATTGTTCTGTTCTTTTATATTTTATGGCAAACAAGACGGAGGAGGAATAGCCAAAAGACTACCCCTGTGGGTTGCGCAAGAACAGAAGAAGGAACAACTTGCCCTCTAGAAGTGATGACAGGGGACTCCGTGGCCATAGCACAAGCAGGAGGTGCAACATGTGTTCTAAAAGAAGCAGCAAGTGAAGTCTTGACTTCAGAGGGCCTAGGTTGCGCTCTGTTTAAAGGAGTAGTGGATTGTGTAGGAGGTAAGGAGGTTGCCAACTGCGCCAGAGGGAGAGGGGTCTTGTACTTTGCCATAGCAGCATAAGTTGTGGATTGCGTTGTGGCAAGAGGAGCAGTGTACTTTGCCTGGGCAGTTGAAGCTCTGGCTTGCACTTTGGCAGCGCAGGTGGTATTTTGTGCAAGGACAGAAGTGGTTACTGGTTCCTTGGCAGCAGAGACAGTAGGCTGCACAGAGGACTGCGTAGAGGACTTCGAAGTCCACACTGAGCAGACCTTGCTCTTGGCAGAGGCCACAGTACGACGAGTAGCCCCAGAGTTGATCATCGCTTCATTGGCAGTCTGGTTGACCTTCACAACCAGCGTCTTCTGCATCTTTCTGATAGACACAACGTCATATTAGTTGTCACTTCCTCGTCGGAGGAGAAAGTCGTCCCCAGCAGAGTCGCCATTTTGTTTGCAAAAACAAAAGTCTTTTATTTCACAAACTTTAAAGAATAGTACAAGAGTACAATAAATTTTGGAAAAGTACAACTATAGGAATTCGATCTGAAGACGATCGCTTTATCCCTTGGACGATGTGAACTTTGAAGACGATAGCCTCTGAAGAATGTAGCAGCACTTGGACAAGAACTCCTGATCTCTGATGATAATATGATCTGATCCCCTTAATGAAGGACTTGAAACTCTATTTATAGAGTTATAGAAATAACTATTTTATAGTTAATCTGGATTACGCATGATGAACTGCGCTGTCGACAGACTGCGCAGACTGCAAACTGCGCTGGCCTATTGGGCAGTTGCTCGATCGTGGGCTAACTGTATTCAGACGCGTGGCATTATTTGATTGAAATGTGCTTGGTCGTGTACAGACGGTTGCCACGTGGCAAGCAATTGATGGTATGTAAGCCACATTATAAATGTCAGTTATTTGATGAATCGCGCTAACCGAATAGCGCTAGCTTCAGACTAAGCTTCCTTCTAGTCAATGGATAGCACTAGGATTCGGACTTGGTCAAACTGCGCTGAGGTTGGACTGGCAAACGGTGCGGAGGTTGGACTGGCAAACTATGTTGAGGTTGTACAGTTGTTCTCGAGCGCTGTGCTGCATAAGAAACGAACAGACTCCTCATTTTTTGGGCTGTCAGGCTGTTAGAAGATCTGATCTTTTTCAAGTAATGATGGCGTTGCCATGTCAGCGTAGCGCGCTCGGGTGGTAGCGCAGTTCACCTCATGCATTTGATTTGCAGCACAATCTATCTCCAGTGCAGTTCATTGAAGGATGCGCAATTGAGACTTCTCTGCCTATTTGATAGATACAACTTGATTTTAGGACATACAATATAATTCGTTGCACTTGATACAACCAACATCTAGTAACATTATTGATCACAATCGTACAAATTTTCAAAACACATACAACAAGACATACTCCAGATAGACTTATTATGTGGAACATCCAGTGTAGCGTCGAGCAGATCCATGAGCCATATGATTATAAAAACAAGTTAGGGCCAACTGATTTTGATAGCAGAAGAAACTCAATGTCCAAAGGATAGAACCTCTCTGATACCACTTTGTCACGCTCTAACCTGGGAAATGCTCGTATTTTCAATAATTTTCACTAGAATCGACCGTGCTCGCTGGGGTGTGATGCTATACGAGTCTGGAGTTACACTCGTGCAAGGCAAGATGACATATTCTTAAAATGGTTATCTCAATTCAATATAGAAATAGCAGAAGAAAGGTGGTGACACATCAGAGTATACGAAACAAATCTTTTATTGATAATGTAGAAGATTACAAAGGCTTTCAATAGCTCAATTACATATGTCAATTAGGCTTGCAACACTCATATCTCTCTAGCTCACAAAGGAATCTTTCGTTCCATACATCATGTCTTTTATAGCATATCCAATGACTTTCAGCCAAAACATCTTTATATTGCATGCCGAGCTCCAGTGCGGTTGTACGCCTCAAAACGCTAAGGGACTCCATGTCTCGGCGCGTCCAAGCGAAGCTCAGCCACGAGCAAACCATTCCCTGAACCTGCAAGCAATCTAGTAGAAGATCAATACTAATCCTCTCATGTACTGATGAGACCCACTCGCCTAAACCAACACTAAGTAATTTAGTGAAATATTTATCGTATTATGTGGTCTTTCTATTATTGTCTTAGGATCAATTTTATAGCATAACTTAAGCTGTAAAACATTTATTCAATTCTCAGGGATATTTGAAACATATTTGTGTCAAGTATCGTGTCCCTACAAGAGATACTGTTAGCCACATAATAAACATAAACATAGTGCTTGTGCACATCTTCATCTCCAATGGCTAAGCCTGCAAACTGATAATAATTTACATAACCAACCAACTCGTTAACATAATCATAAGGGTGGCAGTATCTGCGCTTGTACCTAATTCTAATCTCAACCAACCAGTCCTATCTATATGAAAGGTCATAGCATATTGAACCATAATAGACTATATCTTAACTAAGTCCGCTTTTGCTTCCCGTACGGTTACTAGCCCGGTATCTGAAGGATCCCAAACTAACTAGTATTGTGATTTATCACATCAGTGGCTGGTCGCAATCCGTCCTAATAAAGCGTACCACAA
>JANAVB010041818.1:10951080-10958580 GCA_029216955.1 Iris pallida | reverse complement strand
TGTATGTTGATTATCGAAATCGGGTGTGACTATGGAATGGGCCAACAATCTCCCCCATTTTGATAGTTGACAAACTTGAGTCTATACCAAAATATATTTATATAAAATAGAACAAAATACAAAGTACCTGAAAAAAAATGAGATGTTGATTGATTTTGTTTTTGGATTTGTTTATATGCTTTGCTTTTTGGTATTGGTACTCTTTTTCTCCCCCTTTGTCAAGTAGTAAAATGGCTTGGCTCCTCCATAATATATGACGCCAACAATAGACAAACACAAGACAAAGTAAAGCAAAAAGACATAATCACAGCATAAGACATATGGAAACAACTAATATAGAAAGAAACAGCTCATAATAAACTGAAATAGTCATGAAAATTTCCACTAATAATCCAAAAGTACAACTGAAAATGTCTAACTAATCAGTTTAGACATGAAATAAATAAAAAAAAACTACATCAACTGATCAGCATCTAACAAAATGTCCACTAGCCCATAGCTGAATCCACGTCACATCGTGGGGTCGTCTGCACCAGGAGTCTCATGAGAAAAGTAGGCTGTAGTCGGGTCGAAATACTGAAAGGAAGCCTCATCAGTAAATCGAGGACCTGGAAAGGCAGGGTGAGGCAAGATGGTGACTGGATGGACAGGATCATGAGCCAGGCTGTAGTGGAGGTCAGCAATGCCATTTCTCAGCACCTGGGCCTGAGAAATGTGCTGGAACTCCGAATCCTGATGACGTTGCGTAGAGACAGCAACAAAGTCATCAAAGCGCTGATAGAACGTCGAATCAAATCCTGGGACAGGGGCCGGAGCAGGAGGAGCATCAGCAGAAGGGACCTCAGCATCAGCAGCTGGAGCAGGATGAGCTCCAGGAGGCAGATGTGGAGCAGGAAATCGACGAGATCTAGTCAGCTCGACAGGAGTGGAGGAGATGGCACACGTCTCAAGATCAATCTCGAAACGTCGAAAGATAGAAGCTAAGTGCATTGGATATACTAGATTCCTACCTGCATTTCTGCAGTTAAGCATCCAGGACATCACAGTTTTTGGAATAGAGAATGGGATGCCAAAGTGAATATGATACAAAGCAGATAGTTCCAAAAAGGTTACTTCATCAGTAGAACCTTTCTTTGGAAGAAGTACGGAGAAAACCATACGATGAAGTTCATAGAAGGTTAATTCAAATTCTTGGCAAAAATTCTACGTGGAACAGGGTTAGGACGACAGATTAGTTCCCTGAAGGAAGCAAGAGTGACATCAGCAGGGAATTGAATATGATAGATGTCAACTAAGGCATCACCAAGATCAGGAATATGGAAGAATTCGCTGATGTCGGTGGCGCTAAATTCCAATTCTTGTCGAGCAACGCAAGAATAGAAATTTTCGTTTGGTTTTACTTGCATGTTGCAGTAAAACATACGGACGGCGTTGTCATAAATATTATCTTGTACCTCGAAGAAATCTCGGTACCCAAGTTGGTCAAAAGTTGGAGCGTACTCAAAGAAAGTAGTAAAGTTTACAAAAGCTCCATTACAAATACGACGACCAGAAAAAGAGTCGAACCAGAGATCCGAAAAATCTTTGTCCGGGAACAAAGTAGAGTCATATTCATCGGGATCTCTAGGTCATGCTGGACTGAATAGACTAGTAGGGGTGTATTCAGAAGAAGAGGAGGCACCTTGGGAAGTGGTTCCTCTTTGACGCTTGGGGGCCATGAGAAAATAGATAGAAAGTACCTTTTTGAAGAAAAATGATGGAGGAACAAGATGATCGCCCACTAGATCTCTTCGGAACCTTGCTAGGATGGAGGAGGAGAAGCTTCTAGGAGGAGAGGAGGGATTTCCACGAATTGTTGTGTGGAAAAAGTGGAAGAAAGGATGGTTTATATAGGCACTAGGGCCAGCTGTTCGGTTCTGGAATTAATAACATCGCCGACCGAACTCGGTCCGAATTCGGTCCGAACTCGGTCAGAGTTCGGGCCGAGTTCGGCCACTTGTATTCCCGAGACAGTCAATGCATTCTGGTAGGTTTAAAAGTAGAAATTAATAACTTTGACTGTAATATTAAATAACGACTGTTATTTTTGGGTTAACTGTAGGGGTTGTCCCAGCTAACGGAGGTTCACCGGGGAACTCTTAAATACCGCTTCGCTTCGACCGTAGCCGTGGTGACAGACATATCCTTTTTAAGTTTGTACCCAAAAACAATTTTCGTTAAATAAAGTATCAAGTCATTAAATTCAATTTTAATTACCATATACATTATGAGTCTGAGAATTCAAGAATGCCGAGCTCACGCCTTAAAATGTTAAAACGATCTTCAGCCAATGGTTTAGTGAATATATCTGCTAGTTGATGATCAGTGTCAATAAATTCTAGGCAGATATCCCCGTGTTGTTGATGATCACGAAGGAAATGATGTCTAATTTTTATGTGCTTTGTGCGTGAATGACAAATAGGGTTCTTAGTCAGATTTATAGCACTAGTGTTGTCACAATAAATAGGAACATTAGTGTAGTGCAGATTGTAGTCCTCTAAAGTTTGCTTCATCCACAAAATCTGAGCACAACAACGTCCTGCGGCGTTATACTCAGCCTTAGTTGTTGATAATGCTACTGAATTTTGTTTCTTGCTAAACCAAGAGACTAAGGCCTTTCCTAAGAAATGACATGTGCCACTGGTACTTTTACGATCCACTTTGCATCCAGCAAAATCCGCATACGAGTAACCTATAAGGTCAAAGGATTTGGTTTTGGGATACCATAAGCCAACTGTAGAAGCTCCTTTAAGGTATCGGAAGATACGCTTAACTGCACTAAGATGTAATTCCTTAGGGTTTGCCTAAAACGTGCACAGATGCAAACGCTAAACATAATATCAGGACGACTAGCAGTTAAGTATAATAAACTACCAATCATACCTCGATACTTACGCTGATCGACAGGTTTGCCACTTTCATCAGCATCAAACTTTGTAGATGTAGCCATAGGCATCCCGATTGGCTTTACATTCTCGAAGTCGTACTTTTTTAGTATGTCCTTCGTGTATTTAGCTTGGTTGATGAATGTTCCGTTCGAGTGCTGTTTGATTTGAAGTCCTAGGAAGAAGTTTAGCTCTCCCATCATACTCATCTCAAATTCACTCTGTATACACTTGGCAAAATCTTGACAGAGTTTTTCATTAGTAGAACCAAATATAATGTCATCTACATATATTTGCACTAGAAGAATATCATCATTCATGGATTTAATAAATAAAGTAGTATCAATCTTTCCTTTCGAAAATCCATTATCAAGTAAGAAGGCGCTTAGGCGTTCATACCAAGCACGAGGTGCTTGTTTGAGTCCTAAAGTGCTTTCTTAAGCTTGAAGACGTGATCAGGTTTTTGAAAATCTTCAAAACCAGGGGGTTGTTTCACAAAAACCTCTTCTTTCAAAAATCCATTTAAGAATGCGCTTTTTACGTCCATTTGAAAAAGTTTAAAATCATTAAAACATGTAAATGCACAAAACATGCAGATGGCTTCTAGTCTAGCAACAGGAGCATAGGTCTCATCATAATCAATTCCTTCTTCTTGATTATAACCTTGTGCCACTAGACGTGCTTTGTTGCGTAAAACTTGTCCATCTTCACTGAGTTTATTTTGGAACACCCATTTGGTACCAATTATAGATTGACCAATTGGTTTAGGAACAAGTTTCCAAACTTGGTTTCTCTCAAATTGATTAAGTTTCTCTTGCATGGCAGAAATCCAAAACTCATCAGTAAAAGCATCATCTACATTCTTAGGTTCTATTTTGAAATAAATGCTACATTTGCTGCTAATTCAGAATCTTTAAGAGATGAACGTGTACTTACACCTTTGGATACATCACCTATAATGAGAGTTTCTAGATGATCTGGCTTGAATCTCAATGATTCAAATCTTTGTGCCGTATCTTTCACAAGGCTCTTCTCAGTTCCTGCATCTTCGGAACTTTTATCAGTCCTTGCATCTTGGGTCAGATCTTTTCAGAACTCTTCTTAGTCTTTGTATGTGTATCTTCATCATCACTGTCGCTAGATCTGTGACTATTTAACTCATCAAAGGTAACATTAATAGTCTCTTCAACAATCATAGATCTTTTATTAAAAATTCTAAATTCCTTACTCTTAGCAGTATATCCGAGAAATATCCCGTCATCTGCTTTGGAGTCGAACTTTCCCAAGTTATCCTTGGTGTTCAGGATAAAACAGCGACAACCAAAAACTTTGAAATAAGAAATGTTTGGAATTCTTCGAAACCAAAGCTCATATGGTGTTTTCTTCGAGATTGGTCGAATTAACACCCTATTTAAAACATGACAGGCTGTACTAACAGCTTCTGCCCAAAAATATTTAGGAAGATTATACTGATTCAGCATGACTCTAGCCATTTCGCTTAGAGTACGATTCTTCCGCTCCACAACACCATTCTGTTGGGGAGTTCTAGGACAAGAAAATTCGTGGTAATATCCACTATCATCACAAAACTTTTTGAAATCAAAATTTTCGAATTCGCCACCATGATCACTTCGGATACGAGTAATCATGAAGTCTTTTTCATTTTGTACCTTTTTGCAAAATATCTGAAATTCAAAAATTGCATCACTTTTGTTTGATAAGAAATAAACCCAAGTAAATCAAGAGAAATTATCAACAATAACAAAAGCGTAGAGCTTACCGCCAAGACTGGCGACTCTACTAGGACCAAATAAATCCATATGAATTAACTGCAAAGGTCTCGAAGTACTTACAGCGTTGATGGATTTAAAAGTAGACCTATGTACTTTGTTCTTTTCGCAGTCAGCACATACCATATCTCTCTTGAATGGAATTTCAGGGAGTTCTCTTACCAACTTCTTTGTATTTAGACGTGAGATAGTATCCATGTTTGTATGTCCTAGTCTCATGTGCCATAGCCGGCTTTCATCTTGATTGGCTACTAGGCACCTTCCTGTATTATTAGTATTCTCCAAAAAGAAAAATATTGTCTTCTCTAATCCCTTTATATACGGGATCACCAGATGACATATCATATATGGTACATTTATCTTTCACAAAATTGATACCATAACCATTATCTGCCAAATGACTTATGCTCAATAGGTTATGTTTCAATTCAGTTACTAGACAAACATCCTTTATTATTGGATAAGGAGAAATACCTACAGTACCATTACCTATTATATTACCTCTCAAGTAATTTCCGAAGGAGACGTATCCTTCTTTCTTCATCGATAGCGTAGCGAATAAAGATGCATCACCAGTCATGTGTCGCGAACATCCGCTATCGAGGATCCATTTGCTTCTAGCATGAGAGGGTTGAGGGTCCACCTACAAGACAAGTAGATGAATCCTTTGGTACCCATTTTCTGAAGGGTCCACACAGATTAGTTTTAGGTCTCCAGACTAAAGTATGGTTGTCAACAAGCTTTCTTGCAAGACAATATTGTGATATGTGTCCGTGCGTACCACAATATGTGCAAGTCAGTTTAGTGGTAGAAACTGTGTTTGCAAGCTTGTTTTGTTTGGAGAACCTATAAGTAAAAGTATGATGATGTTCGTGCTTCTTCTGTGCTTTCTTGTGTTTAGTCCTTTTAGGTGTATGCTTAGCATTAGGACTAATCTTAGGCTGTGTCACAGGTATTGCCTGTTTGCCTAACTTGATTTCTAACTTTTTAGAAATCGCAATAGACTCTTCGTATCTAGCAGTCATATCTAGGAGTCTTTGTTCAGTTACTAAGTGCATCTTCTTCTCTATGTCATAAAGCTTTTGTATTTTGACATAGTCCCTTTCTTTCTCTTCAATATTGAGGATAGCCTCATGATAGTCTACCTTGAGTTTGGCTATCTCTTCCGTGTTACCGGTAGTAGATGTCTCTTTAATATTTTCAATCAGATTGGATAGTCTAGCTATCTCGGTTGTGTGTGCCTTAATCTCTTTTCGAGATTGCTTATACTTGTCGAGCACAGTTT
Organism: Iris pallida; assembly: GCA_029216955.1. Taxonomy (NCBI): domain Eukaryota; kingdom Viridiplantae; phylum Streptophyta; class Magnoliopsida; order Asparagales; family Iridaceae; genus Iris; species Iris pallida. The sequence continues at coordinate 10,952,581 of JANAVB010041818.1, read as the reverse complement.
TGTGATCTTCAAGTAGTTCGCTAAAGGCATTCTCTAGTTCATCGAAAGTAAAATCATCAAACAAAGGGTTAGATGATACCTTATCAAATCCCATGAGATAAATATTTGTATTGCCGCAGGGTCTGTCTTCTTCTTCTGTATCACTGGCATCGCTTTCGTGCCAGATGCTTGTGTTGGCATACTTTCGACCAGATGTTGCTTTTCTGCTTGATCTTGATCTATCGTATGGACTACTTTTCTTGGTGGTTGGACAGTCCTTCTTTATATGCCCTGACTTCTTGCATCCAAAGCATATAGTTTCATCTTCGTTGCTTTCTTGGACATCTTTCTTCTTTCTGCTTGTGAACTTTAGATATCTCTTGAAGTTCTTCACAAGTAGGGCTCGTTCATCACCACTTGACGATTCTTCATCGGAATCGTTGTATGTTGATTTCTTGCTTGAGCTTTGAAGGCAATAGATTTCTCTTTTGGTGTTGCTTCTTCAAAATCTTGTAAGTCGAGTTCATGGGTCATGAGTTTGCCTATCAGTGTCTCCAGAGTCATAGTGGTGAGATCGTTTCCTTCAATGATTGTTGTGGCTTTTAGATTCCAGTTCTTTGTTAGAGCCCGCAGCACTTTTCTGATCTTCTCGTGATTGCTGTAATCCTTACCAAGAGATTGTAAAGGATTAGTTATATCAAGGAAACGAGTAAACATCTGTGTAATTGACTCACCGGGTTTCATCTTAAAAGATTCATACTCCTGTGTCAGTCTACTAATTTTGGATTCCTTCACTTGGGAAGTTCCTTCATGGGTTACCTCAAGGAGTTTCCAAATTTCGTGAGACGTCTTACAGGTTGAAACTCTGTTGAACTCGGTTTTGTCAATTGCACAGAATAGTGCATTGATGGCACGAGCATCTAGGCTAGCTTTAGCTTTTTCAGCTTCAGTGTACTTATCATGGGTCTTTTCCACCAACTGGCCTTCAACCACTGTTGGTGCTGGTTTCTTATAACCATCAATGACTATTGACCAAAGATCAAAGTCGGGAGACTTTAGAAAGAAAGTCATTCGTGTTTTCCAGTAGGTATAATTTGTTCCATCAAATAGAGGAGGTCTATTTGTGGATTGCCCTTCACCGTTGAATATAGATTTCACGGCTGCCATATATATATACTCTCTAAGGTATGTTATATAAGAATATAACCTGCTCTGGTACCAATTGTAGGACCGTTGAGCACCTCTAGAGGGGGGTAAATAGAGTGTGTGTGTGCAGCGAAAAATAATCACCAATTAAAAATTAAACTATGGCAGAGATATAAGAGACAGTAAATAAAGAGAGAGAATTCAAACTCAGTGACACAGCGATATATACTGGTATCCCTCTGAGAGGACTAATCCAGTCTCGAGTACTCTTGCTCGATGTTAATCCACTATGGCACAAGCTTTAACTGAGAGCTTGCAGTCTCTTACAACACCGTGCTTGGTGACGAGCGCACGACCAGCTCCACAACACACACCA
>JANAVB010041818.1:10831080-10946080 GCA_029216955.1 Iris pallida | reverse complement strand
TGTATACATAAGCTGTAAATGTAGTAAAACCAAGGCTAACTAATCTCATCCACAAAATAAAAGAATAAAAGGTATCATATAATCAACTATAAAATTGTTATTTGGTACATATAGTTGGGCGGAGACAAAACCACTACCAACTATGAAAAGAAATACATAACAAAAGAAAGAGTTTGGCGAGCGAAACGAAGACTGTCAAAGTGCAATCATCCTCGAAGAAATAGAGATGAATCATCCTCGAAGAAATAGAGATGATCATGGCCATGGCTAGAACACCTGTGAAAGATAAGAGCACACACCTGGAGAGATAATCAGGTCCTTAGAGGGACGTAACGAGATACATAATATCATGCCATATAAACTGAATAAATACTGCTCAATAATAATAAGTAAGATCGGATCGTAACTGTAAACCCCCTGAATTTCAGGGTTTATTTTAAATTTTTGAATGAATTATTTTTGATAAATATTATTATTTAATTGTTTTGATCATTAATGTTCCTTTTCGTGACTTTGACCCCTGGAGCGTCAGGGATGCCAATCTCTATAAACTCTTTTTACGAGTTTTGTAGTAGACAAGATTATCTTTATTTTGATATATCATGTCCCACTTGAACTCATTCCCTTGTGCTCTTTTTGTATCACGCAACTTCGGGTCAACTTAGACCAATTAACCATTGAATAATTATTCCCACTTTTATTTTTGATCTTCGTTTGCACGTTACCGTAACTTTTAATTTAAGAGCACCAGATCAATCGTTTTCTCAGAACCAACTTCTCATAAATGATCTACTCGATATGCACTTCACCCATGACCTTCGTGTCCCACTCAGACACTCCATTTTGTGCTTTATTTTCTTCACACAATTTTTGGGTCAATTTAGGCCAATTTATTATCTACCGTAAAACCTGATTTAATTTCCAATTTAATTTCGGGACCCGACATCGATCCAACCTGAACTCATTCCCATATGAAGCCTACTACCCACATAAAACTTGTGTCCCATTTATTTGAGTCCCCGCATGTTATTTATTTACCCATGATTATAAATACCTATTTTAATTCAATTATTGCACCAAGTCCGATTTTGACCCGACCCGGCTCGACCGAACCCGAACCCAAGCTCCATGTTGTCCTTTCATGACTACCCAAATACCCCACATAATTTTCCTATTTTTCCTATTTTAAATATCTATTTTTCTCTCTCCACTTTACAAATATCCTATATATATATATATATATATATATATATATATATATATATATATATATATATATATATATATATATATATATATATATATATATATATAAAAAAAAATATATATATATATATATATATATATATATATATACTCTTCTAACACCTACACACACCACCTCACCTCTCCACCTCACAGCACAACACCCCCCCAACAGTGGCCGACCTCCTTTTTCCTCCTCTCTCTTCAAATAAAATCTCTCTCTCTCTATTATAACTCCCTCTCTCTCTTTATATTTAAACACAACACACACACATCTCCACTCTCTCTTCCTCTCACTCGATCGAACCCCCCTCCACAGCCGACCTCCACCACCATCTTAGCCACCAGCCCCACAGCCTCTCCTCCATCCTCCTCCTCCTTCACTATTCTCTCCTCCACTACTCACCATTATCACCATCATCAACTCCATCTTCATCACCACTACCACTCCCACCATGCACCACCACCTTCACCATCGTCTACACCCCCACCACCACACGGCCACCGCCGCAACCATCGCGCCAAGCCGACGAGGACCCACCCCCCCTCCGTACTGTCGAGCAGCGCTGCAGCAGCAGCGTAGTAGCTACGGCGAGCAGCAGGCGCACGTGCGCACGGGCGGGCCGCCGTCGTGCGTCGCCGTACGGCGCTGCCGCCACTGTGGCCGGCCCTCCACCGGTTGCAAGAGCCTTCGACGAACCCCCATGAGCCGTCGCCCTCTTCTTCGACGTGCCGAATACGCTATTCGTGCGTTTTGAACGGGATCCCGTCGTGACGCGTGAGTTTTGAACTCGAAAATGGCGCTCCGTCACAGCGACTTCGTACACGTTTTTTGGGAGATCCGACCGTTGGATCGGCAAACTCTTTGCTCCGTCGTAATCTCGGTATATCCATCTTCACTTCCCTCAATTTTTATCCATTAATTACGTCGTTTGATACATCAAAACTGGCCACCAAGTTTACACTTTAAATTGTATAATTTTTGGACAGTTTTGTGGAGCCGACTTCGTCGACTCGTAACTTCGCCGTCGCAGCTCCGGTTGGCACGCTACCAGTTCATGTGCGCAGCTGGTATAACCATATTCATGTCCCTTAAGTTTCATTTCATTATAAGCACGTTCGGTTGGTCGAATTCGACGCCAAAGTTGGCCGTCCGAATTCTTTAATTTGCACTTGTTAAATTTTATTTTTGAATTCGGGACTCCAGATTTAATTTCTGACACCACCAGTAGACTCGTGGCATCGTTCTGGCATGTTTTCATATAAAGTTTGCTTGATTTGGAGAACGTGGGCCCTGGTACGCATTTCGGTACAAAGCGGGTCCCACATTCCGAGTCAACGGGGCACTTAGAGATCGGCTCATCGGAATCCAATTTCGGATATAACGTTGAGTTCATATCGTCATTCTAAACTCGTTGACATATAATTTGCTGAGTTTTGAAGACATTTGTTCCGGCACGTATTTCAGTGCAAACCGGATTCCAAATGTCCGCGTCAACGTGTCATTTTGAGATCGGCACATCGGAATCCTATTTTTAGCATACCGTTGGGTTCATATCATCATTCTGAATTCGTGGACATATAATTTGTTATGTTTTGTGGACTTCTATCCTGACACGTTTTTCGGTACAAAGTGTGTCCAACGGCGGACATCATTTTGATCCAAAATTACTGTTTTGCCCCTGTGTCTAAATTGGACTTATGGTTAGGCTATCCTAGCTAATTTGACCATTCTGGACACGATGGTGATATTTATTTTATCATCTTTAATTTTTAATTATTTATTTTTCAGAAATTGTTACTTTCTGTTTTTAAATTTTTATATATATTTTAATTGCTGTAAAAATCTGGAAAAATTTGTATTTAAATAATATGTTAATTTAGCTAATTTAAAATAATTTTTAAAGCATTTAATAAGTACTTTTAGTATTTTATAAAAATAGAAAAACAGAACTCATTTTCAGGATACATATCTTTGCTGATTTTTAATAAATATCTATGAAGGTTTATAAATCCCAAAAAAATTAGTATAAATTTCTATAATTAACAAAGGATCATTTTTGTACTTTATTTTCTATAAAATTGATCTTTTTGTCTATCTCAAAAATTGTTGGAACACAGTGTACAGTTTGATTTATTTATTGAAGAGTTATGACTTGCAAGTTTTGTGTTGTTTTGAGTTATTATAGTATTGGACCTCACCCTACACTAGTGTAAAGGCCCTAAAAAATTAGTTTGGATATAGTGTCACTTCATATTAGACTTTTATGCTAGGTTCCCACTTGGCTAGTATCTAGTTAGGAGTCGTGTCATGCCACTAGTGTAATCTTGAACATAACTTAGAGGCTGAGTTGTATATCATTATTGACAGGACACCGGACATCTATATCTTCGTACTAGTATTCTTGCTTTGCTCGAGGCAAGTACATCTACAAACTCATTTACTGTCTTTTAATGCTAGAACATGTATTAACCCTGATAAAATACTGATCCTTGAGGTAGCAAGTTAAGTCTTCACATGTTGTATTACTTTCAGTACCTGCCATGCTTAGGACAGTTATCATATCTTCATATGCTTCTTACTGGTTCTCAGTACATGTCATGCTTTAAACTGCTCTGAATATCCACTATGTTTCATACTGCTCTTAGTACCTACCATGCTTATACTGCTTCCAGTGTCTTTCACATGTTTTATACTGTTTTCATATCTCTCACATGTTTAACAACGGGTTAAGGGAAAACTGTTAGTAGTGTACGTGATCATGCCCCCCTTCTCCGTATGTATTTACCGAGCACTGTTATATTCTATATATATAACTTTTTCGTATGTCTGCTCCTGCGTTTGTGTATGGACATACACCGATGTCGTTAAGGGTACATATGTATGCTTCAGAAAATTAATATGTACCACTGTACATCCTGTTTCACCTATTGACTGATCACTCACCTACTACAGTTTTAAACTTTAAAATGAATATGTATTGCCATGATGAAATGTATCTAAAACTGAATAAATTAAGATATGTCATGTTCCCTATGTTACTATGATACTGTGATCCCAATTGTACCATGAGGCCATGTTTTCAGTATTTCCTGTTTTATAGACTTATCACACCATGTTTCTTGTTGTACATCTTTCATTATACATTCAGTCCTTTAGTTGTAGAGGTTGTACTTGCTCCCGTCCTGACAGGATAACGTTGTAGGTATACTTTTCGAGAAGGAAATGCTATATGATTCATATTATGGCACTGATTTTGAGGACCTGGCCTCAGCTCCAGAAGAGGCCCCAGCGGGAAACCTTGCTTAGATATCTTTCATGTGTTTTAAGACTTAGACTTTGTTTTGAACTTATATTTGGATACTGGACTTTGTCTCCAGTCAGATACTTTGGAAGTGTATTATTAAGTCTGTACTTGTTTACTTTCGCTTATAGATGCTGTGTTGTGATGAACCTTTAATTATGATTTTAGAACTGTTAGCAGCTTAGATCCTTTATTGTCTATTCTTAGAACAGCTTACTACGCTTTAACCAAGCGTAGGCTGGACATGGCTCGGCCCGGCCCAACAATTTGGATAACGGGTCGTGACAGTAACATGGTCCAATACCTCACCATTTGGATTAGCGTACCATCTCCCCAACCAAACAAGGATATGAGATGGCACACTAACCCACGATGAAGTATCTTCCCAAGTCAAGAATCCAATATGATATCCGGACCCCAACAAGGTTCAATACCTTTTCATCGGAGCAGTGAGCCACACCTACAACCAAATAAGGACAAGATGTGGCAAACTAGTCCACGACAAGTTATTGTTCCAAGCCACGATCATATACAAGTACCGAAACCAAAAGTACTCATACTTAATGGATAAAGGTGCCTAACCAATCTAAGTGAATGTAGTTTTAAGAACATCCTTCAACGCATTGGCCCTGGCTAAAATGGGATCGACATGGTCCCCCCTTGGGGCACCAGAGGCCCAATCAATAAGAGCATAACGTTCCGCAGAATACCAGTGGCCGTCAGTAATTATGGGTAATCTCACCCACGTCTCCGACGGAGCTCACGGGTTACAAAAGGTAAAGTGCATAGTAGCCCATATGCTAAGGTATTGTCCTACTCGCCCCATGCCTACTGTGTTGTATCCACAACACATAACCTCTATTAACCACTAAGTCAAACTAAGCATGCAAACACTATTAGCGGTTAAACCCTATCGCACGGCTTATACGTATTGGTGGCCAGCCAATCACACATGTCCGAGTTCTATATGCGACTCACAACTTCGTGGCATAACATGTCAAGGCCTATAAATGCAACACAACAAGGGTGGTCTCTTAAATCTAAGGTTAATTTACATAAAAATAATACATACGAGAAATAGAACTATACAGTAAAATCTATCTAGTCAACATAGTGTAGCACAGTTTATTTTGTAGAAAAATAAAATAATGAATAAATGCATGAATATGAGCTAAAGTAAAATAAACAGCTAATGACAAGGTATCTTCCTGGTATGACGTCGAGGGTGGTGCGATGATCAGGGTGGCACATCAAGCGACTCCGGTGTTACAACTACGCAAGAAGTCCGATGATGGCGGCACATAGACTGGTCCATCGGGTCCAGAACGGTCAGATTAGTTAGGGCCAACATAAGGAGGGGACGTAGAGAATTGGCAAGAAAATAGGAATAATGGGCTTAGTCACGGGATGGAGGAAAAATCGAAAGAAGTTGGAAAATAAGATATGATTTTTGAAGGCTATTTGTAATGCTTGGAAATATATTTGCTAGTAAAATATATTTTCTTAGATAAATACTAAAAATATGCAAAACAGTTTTAAAATCTCTAGATTTGTAAAACTGGATATTTAGATAGAACATATGCTTTTTGTTAGTAAAAATTTCATTATAGGTCAAAACCATAAATTTTGGTTATTTATATATATATATTTTTTGGTAGTACATAAAATCTAGAAAACATTTTCTTTGCTGAAACTACATTTTTGTCAATAAAAATTTAAGGTCAAATAATATAGTAGTAATCTTAGGGTTTCTGAATCCAAATTTTTTGAAATGCGTAAATAGGGCCAATATTTATTTATTGACCATAATAATAAGAAAATTTTAATGTTTATAATTTGCAAATACTAATTAATACTATTTATCAGAATATATCTGTATATTAAGAATGTTAATAATAATAATAAACAAAAACAAACAAAACAAAATCTTACATAATTAAATGACTTAACTATAACTCAGCTGTTCTCGAGAGAGAGAACAAGCCAAAAGAAAAAAATAAAATAAAAGGGGAATCAGAAGAAAAAAATGAGAAGGGGTGAGAAAGAGGAGCTCTTGAGAGCCGGAGGAAAAGAGGAGGCAGAAGAGAGGGAGGCTCACATGGGGAGGTGATCGGCGCCAGTGGCTGAGTTGGCCAGCGGTAGAGGAAGAGGAAGGGGCGGCTCACCGCGGGCAACGACGGCGGCGGAGGGCAGCAGATCGCCGGCGATGCCGAGCTCAGTGAAGCACGAAGGGTAAATCGGAGGTGCCGCTTCTGGCAGGAAGATGAGGAGGCACGCGTGCTCGGCTGACTTGTTATCGAGGTGGTCGCCGAAGGCGCGGAGGGTGGATTTCTGCGATGGGGACGGCCTGGCTCGAGATTGAGGAAGCAGGTTATGGTTTCTTTTTATTACTTTTCCTCGGTGTGGTGGTGGTTTTGGCGGTAGATGTGGGTGACGCTGGTCGGAGTTGTCCAAGGTTGTCCGAGGTTTGGATCTTGGCCAGTATTCTGTGGATACAGTGGTGGTGTGTTAAATTTTAGGGGATTTGGGTGATCTGTCGATCGCGGTGGTGGTGGCTGGCTTGTTTTGGGATGGTAGCGGTGGTGGGTGTTTGTGATTTTGGTAAGGTAGTGGTTGTTCCCGGTCTGGCATAGTAGTGGTGGCGTGTGGTTGGTGGAAGGGAGATGGTCGAGGGACATTGGCCGGAGTGAGTTGGCGGTTGCCGAAATTGAGGGTACGGTGAAGTTGGGTGTGGCAGCGGCCGGGAAGGGGGCTGTGACGGTGGATTGGTGGTGCTGCAGTGGCAGAGGCGCCTGGATGGCGTTGGGGTCGGAACGAGCTGTGGTGATGGCGGAGAACACGGCGTCGGGTCGAATGGCATCGCTGCGATATGATTGGTAGAGCTAGGTTGAGGATTTTGGGTTGGGTCGTGTCAGGGATTGTCCGACACGACATGGATGGACGTTCGGGATTGTCGGACGGGACAAAAATAGTGTATATGTAGAAGAAGAGAATAGTAGATGAGAAGGTGGACACAGACACGATGCACAACTTGTGGTGGAAAATATTTGGAGATGGTTGTGGAGAACTCAAGGAAAGCTCTCATATATATAGGGTCGAGGAAATCCTTAGTAGATAAAGATTAGGACTTATTTTAACCCAATTAGATAATTCAGTTATAAATTTAAACCAATACAATCAAATCTAAATCCAAATTCAATCCAATTTAAATATAGATAAATCTACCTCTATATAAACTAAAATCCATAAATTCAAATTTGTAAATCATCGTAATTAATTTAAACATCAATCAAACTACTTTAAAAATATCTTTTATAAATACTAAAATAATCATATTAATTAATTTCGAAAATAATATTATATATTTGAATAATCTTTTTAGTAATTTAAAAATAGTTAGGAAAAACAATAATTCTAAATTCTAAATATATATGAAATGTATTTCATGTACTCGCATGTAATATATTAAATATAAAAATTTGACTAACCCTTGACGGGAAGAATATTATATACATAAAAATATTTTTCAATATGTATTTTGAAAACAAAGCCATTTATTTTTATATTTATTAAAACTTATAATAAAACTTTTTATTTAACATAAATATCTCGTGTATACGCATTCGCACTCGACATACAAATACCAAAAATCAATACTGAAAATAAAATTTTAAAAATCATTGTGAAAATTTAGGGGTTTTATATCCTACCCAACTTACAAGAATTTCGTCCTCGAAATTAAGAATAATTATGGGGGTTGATAAGGTACAAGGGTATATTGATAAGGAAATACGATCAATCTTTGGGCGAGGCAAAGAAATGACGTTAACACAAACATGCATTAGGAAATCGTGATTTCGATAATGACAAAAATAATTCATGGATATGGAGGGTCGCTAGTTAGGGCAATGATAACATGAATTAGAGATTTATTAAGGAATCGAGTAGAACAAGAGAATAATTTGGGGACTTGGGAGATACGGCGCCTTGAGAGGATATAGTCGTCTAGGTTTAGAGTATGATTAAGGAAATGATTTGGATCATTCTTAAGTCTCAATAATGATTAAAAATTTGCGATAATGAATCTAGGGTCGTGGAAAGGACGAGTAACTCAAGACGAAGATATAGTCACATTGAGTGGTAACGGTCATAAGTGATAGGACAGCTAGAGGGAATTCACGTACAAGCGCCTTCGTCCTTCTAAAATAGGTGAAGGGCGAAAGAAATATAGGGTCGAAGATGGTAACATTGAATACGATTACGTGGTTCAAAGGTGACAGAGTAATTCAAAAGAGAATTGTCAAGGCTGTCGCGGATGAGACTCTAGAGGCAAGTTTAACTATGTCTCCATCCACGTAGAACAAAAAGTGAACCAAAATGCTCGGATGATGAGACCATCATGCACCGGTTCTGGCTAGACAATATGTTAGTGAGCGCGCGCTCATAGCATAAGTCATGAACAAGCTTGATAAATGGATAAGCTTGCAAAACTATATTAGAGTAGCAATATTAGTCAAGATGGTAAAAACATGGGCACAAGAGATTTAGATTGAAGGAAAGTAGAATCAGTTCAACTCCTTAAGAATCGAAGTCATGTCCTATGTTGGTGCCTATATAGTTGCCCTATAGTTTACTTGTCTAAGGCTCGATTAAGTCCATAAGAAAAGTTAGGTTGTAAGGCGTTCTACCCAACTTACAAGAGTTAAACTAATGGTATTTTGGGACAAATAGAACATGTCTATTTAGTAGGGGTCACTTTTCTAGCAAGCACGAAGGGAAGATAAGAATAATGATAGAAGGAATCAAGCAATATGCAATCAATGAGTTCAAGCGGTTGTTTGTAAAAAGAATTGAGGAAAGAGGTCAAGTACGTGGATGAGATCCTAGACTCTAATCCTATATGCAGGCTTGCTTGGTACGGTAAAGTAACCAAACAATTTATCTTTACCTGCATGGGCCACCACAAAACATGTAATGTCCCAGTCCCAAAATACTTAAGACTAAGTACGTAGACTCCAAGGCTAACTAATCTCATCCACAAAATGAAAGAATAAAAGATATCATATAATCAACTATGAAATTGTCATTTGGTACATGTAGTTGGGCGGAGACAAATCTACTACCAACTATGGAAAGAAATACATAACAAAAGAAAGAGTTTGATGAGCGAAGCGAAGACGATCAAAGTGCAATCATCCTCGAAGAAATAAAGATGATCATGGCCATGGATAGAACACCTGCGAAAGACAAGAGCACACACCTAGAGAGATAACCAGGTCCTCAGAGGGACGTAACAAGATACATAATATCATGCCATATGAACTGAATAAATAATGCTCAATAATAATAAGTAAGATCAGATCGTAACATGTTCCAATACCTCACCATTTGGATTAGCGTACCATTCCCCCAACCAAACAAGGACAGGAGATGGCACACTAACCCACGATAAAGTATCTTCCCAAGTCAAGAATCCAATATGATATCCGGACCTCAACAAGGTTCAATAGCTTCTCATCGGAGCAGTGAGCCACACCTACAACCAAACAAGGACAAGATGTGGCAAACTAGTCCGCGATAAGTTATTGTTCCAAGCTACGATTGGATACAAGTACCCAATCCAAAACTACTCATACCTAACGGATAAGGGTGCCAAACCAATCTAAGTAAATGCAGTTTTAAGAACATCCTTCAATGCATGGGCCTTGGCTAAAATAGGATCGACATGGTCCTCTCTTGGGGCACCAGAGGCCAAATCAATAAGAGCATAATGTTCTGTAGAACTCCAGTAGCCGTCAGTAATCATGGGTAATCTCACCCGCATCTCCGGCGAAGCTCACGGGTTACAAAAGGTAAAGTGCATAGTATCCCATACACTAAGGTATTGTCCTCCCCGCCACATGCCTACTGTGTTGTATCCACAACACATAAGCTCTATTAACCACTAAGTCAAATTAAGCATGCAAACACTATTAGCGATTAAACCCTATCGCACGGCTTATACGTATTGGTGGCCAGCCAATCACGCATGTCCGAGTTCTATATGCGATTTGCGACTTCGTGGCATAACGTGTCAAAGCCTATGAATGCAACACAACAAGGGTGGTCCCTTAAATCTAAGGTTGATTTTCATAAAAGTAATACGTACGGGAAATAGAACTACATAGTAAAATATATCTAATCATGACAATGTAGCACAGTTTATTTTATAGAAAAATAAATAATGAATAAATGCATGAATATGAGCTAAAGTAAAATAAACAACTAATGGCAAGGTATCTTGCCTGGTATGACATCGAGGGTGGTGCAATGATCAGGGTGGCACATCAAGCAACTCCGGTGTTACAACTACGTAAGTCGTCCGCTGATGGCGACACGGACTGGTCCATCGGGTCCAGAACGGTCAGATTAGTTAGGGCCAACATAAGGAGGACGTAGAAAATTGGCAAGAAAATAGGAATAATGGGCTTAGTCACGGGATAGAGGAAAAATCGAAAGAAGTTGGAAAATAATATATGATTTTGAAGACTATTTGTAATGCTTGGAAATATATTTGCTAGTAAAATATATTTTCTTAGATAAATAATGAAAATATGCAAAATAGTTTTAAAAGCTCTAGATTTGTAAAACTGGATATTTAGATAGAATCTATGCTTTTTGTTAGTAAAAATTTCATTGTAGGTCAAAACCATAAATTTTGGTTATTTATATATGTTTAGGTAGTACATAGAATCTAGATAACATTTTCTTTGCTGAAACTACATTTTGTCAATAAAAATTTAAGGTCAAATAATATAGTAGTAATCTTAGAGTTTCTGAATCCAAATTTTTTGAAATGCGTAAATAGGGCCAATATTTATTTAGTGACCATAATAATAACAAAATTTTAATGTTTAGAATTTGCAAATACTAATTAATACTATTTATCAGAATATATCTGTATATTGAGAATGTTAATAATAATAATAAACAAAAACAAACAAAACAAAATCTTACATAATTAAATGAGTTAACTATAACTCAGCGGTTCTCGAGAGAGAGAACAAGCCAAAAGAAAAAATAAAATAAAAGGGGAATCATAAGAAAAAATGAGAAGGGGTAAGAAAGAGGAGCTTTTGAGAGCTTGAGGGAAAAAGGAGGCAGGAGAGAGGGAGGCTCACATGGGGAGGTGATCGTCACCGGTGGCTGAGTTGGCCAGCGGTGGAGGAAGAGGAAGGGGCGGCTCACCGCGGGCAACGACGGCGGCAGAGGCAGCAGATCGCCTGCGATGCCGAGCTCAGTGAAGCACGAGGGGTAAATTGGAGGTGCCGCTTTTGGCGGAAAGATGAGGAGGCATGCGTGCTCGACTAACTTGTGGTCGAGGCGGTCACCGAGGGCACGGAGGGTGGATTTTTGCGATGGGGACGGCCCGGCTCGGGATTGGGGAAGCAGGTTATGGTTTCTTCTTATTACTTTTCCTCGGTGTGGTGGTAATTTTGGCGGTGGATGTGGCTGACGCTGGTCGGAGTTGTCCAAGGTTGTCCGGGGTTTGGATATTGGCCGGTATTCTGTGGATACGATGGTAGTGTGTTAGATTTTAAGGGATTTGGGTGATCAATCGGTCGTAGTGGCGGTGGCTGGGTTGTTTTGCGATGGTAGCGGTGGTGGGTGTTTGTGATTTTGGTAAGGTGGTAGTGGTGCCCGGTCTGGCATAGTGGTGGTGGCGTTTGGTTGGTTGTAGGGAGATGGCCGAGGAATATTGGCCGGAGTGCGTTGGCGGTTGCCGGAGTTGAGGGTACGGTGAAGTTGGGTGTGTGTCACGCCCCAGAACCAGAATACTGGAGAGCGGGGGACAGACACAGCCAGCTGCGTATATTGAAATGAATCCCACCTCGTAATACGGTCACGGCTGTCCAGATGCATGAGGATTTACTACAAGTCATCAGTCTCTTATTGTCAATATCAAGCCTAGTGTCTCAATCTCGAGCAAGCAAGTAAACATAACAAGATGGTAGATCATCAGACATACAAAGTAAGGCATCCCATATATTACATATTCAGATGATCATGAAGCTAGTCATACAAAATATGAGGACTGGCAAGAGTTTAAGTCATACATGATCAACCCTAGGATTTGTCAATCATGTTACAGCCCGTAGGCAGACAATAAGTAAAGTTGCAAACGAGCTAACACTTGCTCGGCGGCTAGACGCCTCAAAGGAATATTTTTACAATAGAGTGGGAGAGCAAAATAAAACCCACTCGTTGCCATGATTCCTTCTAGTGGTCACCATCTGGCAGGAAGGCTGGAAGATCCTTGGTAGCTGCTCCGAAATCTGGCCATATAAAACCAGCTGGATCAGACCCCAGAAAGAGCAAGTACCACAAAGGAGACTTTACTTAAGAACTAAAACCAGCATATTAGTACATAAGTTATAGATGAAATAACAATAGACATCAGTTGAATAAAACGGGATGATAAACGATTAAGAGAGCTAAAGGACTATTCCGGTAACCAAGTTACAACCCGTAAACCAAACAAGGACCGGGGTTGTAACCCTTCACCTGAACGAAACTTAGTCTCTAACCAATTATCGGTAAAGTAAAGCATACACAATCATGTCCTAAGATCGCCATGTACCGGGTCTAGACAAGACTAGACAAATAGGACTCCATTCAATCAGTCACGGCCAATCAATGAGTACGGCTTGATACTTTAACTAACTAGGGTTATCACAAGCCTAGTTACTAGCAAGATGCAATAAGGATTCCTGCGGCCACAAGCCCTGCAGACTATCTAGGTTATCCAGGCACAAGGTTCATGTTAAGAATTATCAATACTTGTTAGGTGACTTGAGTGCATGCTTGCTTGAAGGGCCCCACATAACAGTGAGCTGAAAATGTGCCCTACTCGTCGGTAGGCTACAAGTCCATCAGTAAGACGCCCAGATAACGGGATTGCTTGTAGCCGGAATACCTCTCTATATGAAATACTTGATCAATCTAGTCATTAATCCTAGCCAGATTCAGTATGAATCCCTGACCGTGGGAAATCAGGAATGCATGTCCTAGACATGATGCAAAACACGACCGGTAGCTTATACAAGCACATTCAATACAATCACCCACGGTGTCATGTCCAGTTAGCTGTCACAACAGCCTTCATGAGTTATCTGTCAATATTACTTGTTAGGGGTGCACCACAACAGGTCACCATCATGTCATGTTCTTGTCTAGAATGCGCTACAACGGGCCACTGTCATGATACGTTACTTGTACTTGTTACTTGTTAGGAGCGCATCTCGACGGGCTTCCATCATGGTTCATTACATATCAATCATCATTTCATGTTCACATATCATGGTTATGTAGCATATCATCATGTGAGCAGAAAAGATATATCCTGAGTGCACCCTAACGGGCCACCGACGTAAAATGCCAAATCATTGTGTGCCCCCAAGGCTATGCTCCCACGGGGTTCTACGCGCCTACATGAAGGCCACATATATGCCAAATTGTGCTAAGCCGTTCCACGGCTTGCACAAGTCGTGTCGTGTCTCTATATTAGCAAAAACATAGAAAGTTATGCCATGATTAACAAAATCGTGCTAATCGTGCCAAGTCGTGCCAAGTCGTACTATGACTTGCACAAGTCGTACCGTGTCGAGTCGTGCCATGCCTAGCCGTGGCACGTACGAGTCGTGTCGTGTCATGAAGGTCAATCGCAAGAAAATCGTATAAAATCATAAGTCGCGAAAGATGCAATAAGCCGAAACATGCGAAAGCCATGCTTGAAGGTCATGGGCATCTATGTACCCAAGAGAAGGGGGCTATATGCGCCCACTATAGGGGCCCCTATGCACCCACATGAGAGGGGCTATGTGCCCAAACATGGGTGCCAACATGGCCGAGGCACTTGTATGGCCAAGTGCCAAGGAATGGAAATAGTGTTCGTGCATTACGTGTGAAGGCCATGTGCCATACACTACTCATGCACTCATCCTGCTTACTAGTATGCGGCCACATGAGAGGGTGGGGAGAATACTCTATGTGCCCACATGGGTGTGAACCCCTTTGGCCAAAGGCAAAGGGTGAATGAATGAAAGGTGAAGTCGTGAAGGCTTTATGCGCCAACACGAGCTATGCGCACACATGGGAGTGCATCTATACGCCCAAAAGAGGCATACATATGCGCCCACATGGGTTGAGAGTCTGCTTTGGGCGCATGACAAGTCCATGCGTCCATCAGTGCACTGTTCGTCTTCCCGACGAATCCGGGAAGAACGAACCATGGTCGGGAACTTCGAAACTCTGCCATTTCTCCGTCCGGAGTCCAAATTCGGACTTTCTTAGGTCAAAATAGGGTAGAACAAAATTCTCTAAAACATGGGACCATAAAAACATGCAAATGAAGAAGTTGGATAGATCAAAACTACAAAAATCCAAAAATAACTATTTTCTAGATCTACAAAAACCCATGCTCCAAAATAAAAAATTTCAAGTTCTAAAGTGGTATGAAATCATGCTAAAAGGCCATTATAACCATCAAAACATGGTTCTCAAGTGAGAGCAAGATTGCACTTGCCTATGGAGGGGGAGGGGTTTTTAATGGAGAAGGAAGAGGAGTTTTTGAGAATAATGAGGAGAGAGAAAAAGTGGGTAGGTTTTTTGATAAAGGGGGATGGTGGTAGGTAGGGGTTTTTTCTTCATGATGAACCAACCAAAATAAACCAAGCCAACTCCAAAATGAACCAAGTTAAACCATTACATGCCATGATGAATCTAAACAAGATTAAACCAAAATTAGCTAGCCAGGCAGAAAAAATAAAATACATGTCAGGATTCCGTATACGTATACTAGAAATACGTAGAACGAAAAATGGGGGTGACAGTGTGGCAACGGCCGGGAAGGGGGCTGTGACGGTGGATCGGTGGTACTGCAGTAGCAGAGACGCCAGGATGGCGTGGGGGTCAGAACGAGCTGTGGTGATGGCGGAGAACACGGCGTCGGGTCGAACGGCATCGCTGCGATATGATTGGTAGAGCTAGGTTTAGGATTTAGGGTTGGGTCGTGTCAGGGATTGTCCGATACGACATGGATGGACGTCCGGGATTGTCAGATGGGACAAAAATAATGTATATGTAGAAGAAGAGAATAGTGGACACGATGCACAACTTGTGGTGGAAAATATTTGGAGATGGTTGTGGAGAAGTCAAGGAAAGCTCCCCTCTATATAGGGTCGAGGAAATCCTTAGTAGATAAAGATTAGGACTTATTTTAACCTAATTAGATAATTCAATTATAAATTTAAACCAATACAATCAAATATAAATCCAAACTCAATCCAATTTAAATATAGATAAATCTACCTCTATATAAACTAAAATCCATAAATTCAAATTTGTAAATCATTGTAATTAATTTAAACATCAATCAAACCATTCTAAAAATATCTTAAATAATCATATTAATTAATTTCGAAAATAATATTAAATATTTGAATAATCTTTTTAGTAATTTAAAAATAGTTAGGAAAAACAATAATTCTAAATTCTAAATATATATGAAATGTATTTCATGTACTCGCATGTAATATATTAAATATAAAAATTGACTAACCCTTGACGGGACGAATATTATATACAAAAAAATATTTTTCTATATGTATTTTGAAAACAAAGCCATTTACTTTTATATTTAATAAAACTTATAATAAAATTTTTATTTAAAATAAATATCTCGTGTATACGCATTCGCACTCGACGTACAAATACCAAAAATCAATACTGAAAATAAAAATTTCAAAAATCGTAGTAAAAATTTAGAGATTTTACACGCACATCCAAATCGACACATCCAAATAACAAGACTCATACGCTTAAAAGCTACTACACAATACTGAAAACGCATGAAATGATTTTTATTGGTATTTATGATTACATACAAATGGAAGTCTATTACATAAAGTAGATTTTCAATAATATTCATGATTACATAGAAAATCTATTACAAAACTAGGCCTGTATTAATTTTTCAAAATAGCTACAGGACTCATCTCGGCCATATGGATGAGCCGCTGGCAGCATGCACAACCCCTCTGCCATGAGGATTAGACGCTGGTAGCATGCGTAGTTCGTCGGCCACGTGAGTGAGCCACTGGTAGAATGGGGTTTGGATTGGCAATCAATCCATCCAAACCCAGTGATTGGCATCTTGGGTGCTCCGATGGTAATCGATGTCGTCTCGGGGTGGAACGCAGCCAGCACACTGCACGAACAAGGACTTATCCGTCCATAGTCAGCCTAGTTCATCTTGGTCTTCTGACAAATTTCTTCATCAAGCTGGTCACTTCCTTGGGTAGAGAGATCTACGATCCTAGCCCACGACTGACACAAGTTTTGCCAGGCTCACCAAGGAGGAGGCTTACAGCCGTCGGAGTACATTATGGCCTCCAGCATGAAGCGGAGGGGTGTCACGACCCACGCCCGGATATTCGGGCTTGAGTAAGTAGGCCACGCCCAACCCACACCATAGTATCAACGGTAGAACATTGTCAAGTACCCAATAAACGTCTACAAGATTTAAATGATCTATAATAACAACATGTATCTTAAAACACATATGACTAAGGCAGATATAAAAAGAAAGATAGTAGTAACACCAAATCAACTAGAATCTACAACTGATCATACATATCAGAATGTATCGGAGACAAAATTCGATAACGAAACACAAATCTAGATAAGATATAATTGCCTAGAGCTTCCAGAAGTCAACTCACGGTCACTAGAACTTTGAGATCTATCTTAGCTAGCATCCTCATATAGTCCAAGAATGTGGGGGCATAACAACTCCTAAAAATATGGTTATCCAGTCAGGATTGGAGTGAAATATATAAACTAACAGCAGTTTCAATTAATTAACAAAAAACTATAAGGCAGTGATAAAGAAGATGCTATATACAATGAAGAACAAAACTATTACGATAAAAGTAATGAAGGGTGACAGGCAATATAATCAATAGAATGTAATCTGTACAAGCAAGAAATGTAAGTAGAACTATAATACCAAGGATAGAGCAATGTAACTGGTGAACTAAATAAGGAAAC
Source organism: Iris pallida (assembly GCA_029216955.1). Taxonomy (NCBI): domain Eukaryota; kingdom Viridiplantae; phylum Streptophyta; class Magnoliopsida; order Asparagales; family Iridaceae; genus Iris; species Iris pallida. The sequence goes on along the minus strand of JANAVB010041818.1, from coordinate 10,928,441 downwards.
TATAATATATATTATGTTTTGAAATACCAAATAGATATGTGATCGACTTGGGAGATTCAACGATTTATACTAAGGAAAGATTGCTCAACCATACGTGAAGTGTATGATTAGCTAGTAGTCGATGATTTACACTACTTGTCGATAGTTCTTAATCACATACCTAACTAGTATTTCTTTCACCCCGACAAATACGATGGATCCAACTATGACACGTTACTAGCCAATATTATATCAAATGTTATCCAATATTTTAATGTTATCCAATATTATCCAATGTTGTCTAATACCAATGAAGAATATCTGATACCATTGTGATGAGTTAAGGTAACATCTCATGATTTAATATCCAATAACAAGACTAATCCGTGTACCGTCGTGCCAAAAATTATAAGTAACATTTCTAAATACTTGGATTATAGTAGTAATCAAATAATGGAAACTATCATAGAATGTACTCGCCTTAATTTGCTAATGGTATAACAAGAATATGTTTAAATGTACTCGCCTCAATGTACCCGCCTCAATAGAAGAATTGATTCTAATTAGTCATAATAAGGATGTGATTAAAGGAATTGATTAAAAATTAATCACAAAGGCAAGAATATGTATAAATGTACTTATATTTAAAAAGTACTTATTTATAATATCTATAAAAAATATACTTTACTAACGGTATAACAAGAACGATAAGAATATTTTTTATTATTATTTATCTAAATAATAGTAAATACATGTATTAAAACTAATAATCTTTAGATTACTAGGTGCTGCTAATAATAACTACTCTTATTTAATGTCAATATTTATTAGTAAAACAATCTAATGATACTAATGGTATAACAAAAATGATAAGAATATTATTATTATTTATCTAAATAACAGTAAATACATATATTAAAACTAATAATCATTAGATTACTAGGTGCTGCTACCTAAATAATAACTACTCTTACTAAAATAATAACAGTAGTAATATAGCAATATATATATATATATATATATATATATATATATATATATATATATATATATATATATATATATATATATATATATATCCACGTTATCTGTGGTGGCTGTAGCCTTCATTGAAATCCAAAAGCAAGACATGGAGTAGGGAGATAGCCCTTGCTCCTACAGAGGGGGAGCGGGAGGCTGTAGCGCGGAAGGTGAGGGGAAGGAACCCCAATACACATAGGTAGAGGTGAAGGCGAACAGAGGGAGATAATTTTCTACTATCTGATCGAAGGGAGCGTCAATGTAGGTTCTCGCTACGCATTTCCTGATCAAAGTCGACAAAAACTTGATGCAGGTTAGGCAATGCCGCCAGAGCTGCATCCCTTTGCTTGACTCTATCACGAAAAGCATGATGGTGTTTAAGGTGAAATATGAGGGCGGTTAAAATACTAATTGCTATCACCTCCTCTCCAATTGGGTAAGAGTCAATGACCCTGCCCAAGAATGCCAGAAGCTTTGTCTTGGTTTTCCTGGTAGAAGTCTGAGCAGCAGTATCTTTTGAGTTACCAGTCAAAGCTGGGAGGCCAATGATCCGGTCAGAATTGGGTCCTACATGGGGCGGCACGAGCTTGGCGAAGTGAGATGGCGGTTGTGGGTCTACAATATAAGGGGAGCGGGCAAGGGTCCCCGGAAGAACGACTTCTTCCTCCTATTTATCATCAACTTCCTCTGCAGCTGGCTCGTCATTTATTCCGCTCTCACTACCGTGAAATAACGTGTAGGCAACTCTAGAGGGGGTGAATAGAGTTTGCCAGGCTCACCAAGGAGGAGGCTTACAGCCATCGGAGTACATTATGGCCTCCAGCATGATGCGGAGGGGTGTCACGACCCACGACTGACACAAGTTTTGCCAGGCTCACCAAGGAGGAGGCTTACAGCCGTCGGAGTACATTATGGCCTCCAGCATGAAGCGGAGGGGTGTCACGACCCACGCCCGGATATTCGGGCTTGAGTAAGTAGGCCACGCCCAACCCACACCATAGTATCAACGGTAGAACATTGTCAAGTACCCAATAAACGTCTACAAGATTTAAATGATCTATAATAACAACATGTATCTTAAAACACAAATGACTAAGGCAGATATGAATAAGAAAGATAGTAGTAACACCAAATCAACCAGAATCTACAACTGATCATACATATCAGAATGTATCGGAGACAAAGTTCGATAACGAAACATAAATCTAGATAAGATATAATTGCCTAGAGCTTCCAGAAGTCAACTCACGGTCACTAGAACTTTGAGATCTATCTTAGCTAGCATCCTCATATAGTCCAAGAATGTGGGGACATAACAACTCCTAAAAATATGGTTATCCAGTCAGGATTGGAGTGAAATATATAAACTAACAGCAGTTTCAATTAATTAACAAAAAACTATAAGGCAGTGATAAAGAAGATGCTATATACAATGAAGAACAAAACTATTACGATAAAAGTAATGAAGGGTGACAGGCAATATAATCAATAGAATGTAATCTGTACTAGCAAGAAATGTAAGTAGAACTATAATACCAAGGATAGAGCAATGTAACTGGTGAACTAAATAAGGAAACTATAATATATATTATGTTTTGAAATACCAAATAGATATGTGATCGACTTGGAAGATTCAACGATTTACACTAAGGAAAGATTGCTCAACCATACGTGAAGTGTATGATTAGCTAGTAGTCGATGATTTACACTACTTGTCGATAGTTCTTAATCACATACCTAACTAGTATTTCTTTCACCCCGACAAATACGATGGATCCAACTATGACACGTTACTAGCCAATATTATATCAAATGTTATCCAATATTTTAATGTTATCCAATATTATCCAATGTTGTCTAATACCAATAAAGAATATCTGATACCATTGTGATGAGTTAAGGTAACATCTCATGATTTAATATCCAATAACAAGACTAATCCGTGTACCGTCGTGCCAAAAATTATAAGTAACATTTCTAAATACTTGGATTATAGTAGTAATCAAATAATGGAAACTATCATAGAATGTACTCGCCTTAATTTGCTAATGGTATAACAAGAATATGTTTAAATGTACTCGCCTCAATGTACCCGCCTCAATAGAAGAATTGATTCTAATTAGTCATAATAAGGATGTGATTAAAGGAATTGATTAAAAATTAATCACAAAGGCAAGAATATGTATAAATGTACTTATATTTAAAAAGTACTTATTTATAATATCTATAAAAATATACTTTACTAACGGTATAACAAGAATGATAAGAATATTTTTTATTATTATTTATCTAAATAATAGTAAATACATGTATTAAAACTAATAATCTTTAGATTACTAGGTGCTACTAATAATAACTACTCTCAATATTTATTAGTAAAACAATCTAATGATACTAATGGTATAACAAAAATGATAAGAATATTATTATTATTTATCTAAATAATAGTAAATACATATATTAAAACTAATAATCATTAGATTACTAGGTGCTGCTACCTAAATAATAACTACTCTTACTAAAATAATAACAGTAGTAATATAGCAATATATATATATATATATATATATATATATATATATATATATATATATATATATATATAAAAAAAAAAAAAAAAAAAAAAAAAATATATATATATATATATATATATATATATATCCACGTTATCTGTGGTGGCTGTAGCCTTCATTGAAATCCAAAAGCAAGACATGGAGTAGGGAGATAGCCCTTGCTCCTACAAAGGGGGAGCGGGAGGCTGTAGCGCGGAAGGTGAGGGGGAGGAACCCCAATACACATAGGTAGAGGTGAAGGCGAACAGAGGGAGATAATTTTCTACTGTCTGATCGAAGGGAGCGTCAATGTAGGTTCTCGCTACGCATTTCCTGATCAAAGTCGACAAAAACTTGATGCAGGTTAGGCAATGCCGCCAGAGCTGCATCCCTTTGCTTGACTCTATCACGAAAAGCATGATGGTGTTTAAGGTGAAATATGAGGGCGGTTAAAATACTAATTGCTATCACCTCCTCTCCAATTGGGTAAGAGTCAATGACCCTGCCCAAGAATGCCAGAAGCTTTGTCTTAGTTTTCCTGGCAGAAGTCTGAGCAGCAGTATCTTTTGAGTTACCAGTCAAAGCTGGGAGGCCAATGATCCGGTCAGAATTGGGTCCTACATGGGGCGACACGAGCTTGGCGAAGTGAGATGGCGGTTGTGGGTCTACAATATAAGGGGAGCGGGCAAGGGTCCCCGGAAGAACGACTTCTTCCTCCTATTTATCATCAACTTCCTCTGCAGCTGGCTCGTCATTTATTCCGCTCTCACTATCGTGAAATAACGTGTAGGCAACTCTAGAGGGGGGTGAATAGAGTTTGTGTCAATAATCACCAAATAAAAATTAACTCTATATCACCTCCACAAAAACAACTATCAAGATAGTAAATAAATCAGAAATAAATGCGGAAGTAAATAACGATCAGAAGAGCATTCGCAGACACAGCAGTTTTAACCTGGTTTCCCTCGTGGAGGACTAGTCCAGGCCTGAGAACTCTAGCTCATGATTGAAATCCACTATTTGTGAAATAGTGTACAACCACGTGCCTTTACTCAGAAGAGCACGCCAACTTCTTACAGATTCGCAGTGGCGAAACTTGGAATTGTCCAAGTGACTTTTCTTTCACTCTTGCACACAACTTCTAGCTGATATCGCACTGAGCACCTTGGGCTAAGGAGAGTTGTGGCTTAGGAGATATGGAAGAATAAGTCTTGGAGTAGTAGAGCTTAGAAAGCTTGAATATTTGAAGGTAAGAGATAATTTGAAATGAAAGAATTCAAGCTCTATTTATACTACTCTGGGGAGGCAGAATTCGGCCAGAATTCTGCCCCAAGAATTCAAATTTTTGAACGTTGGACAGCTTGTAGCAAGCAGGCCCTAAAAATCAGGGTGCTGGAAATCAGGGGACAGAGTTCGACCCGAACTCTGTGTGGAGGCAGAGTTCGGCCCGAACTCTGTCTCCAGAAGACAGAATTGGTCCATTGGGCTTTTGGGCTTTGTGGAGCTTGGACTTGGTTCAAGAATTGGTCTGTTGTATGGTAGAGCTTGGAGAGATATGTCTAGGGGTTGAGATGACTCAGTGCGACTCAACGTACACATTCTCCTAGACTCAATAAAATGAAGATTACAGACTTGGAACAAGTAGAAAAACCAAGAGCCCTGTGAGGACGCCTTTCTTCTGATATTTGAGCAGTCCTGAAGACGTCTTTTTCCTTAACAGCAGTCGTCCGAAGATAAACAGATCTGGAAATCTGAATACCTTTCGGGGGCTTCGCCCCCGAACCCCCGACGGGGGGCGCTGTCCCCTCGACCCCTGTCCGCTGACCGGGCAGCGGAACCCCCGATGCGAGGCCCCGGATAGGTCGTTAGGCGGTTCGGAGAAATCTCTTTGTATGACGCCGTCTGTGCTCTATCATAAATTCTTCATTGCCTATGTCCTGTTTAGATCATGTTTGATCATGCTTACTGCATGTCTACAAATACATGTTAGGCCAGCAAAATATGTTGCAGTACGATACAAGCATAGCAATATAATATAGGACAATTAGGACAATGCTAAGTTTAAGTAGCAACATGATAGTGAGTATATGAATATTAGTGACATCATTATGTTAAACTTAACTGATTAGCCATATTCAAAAATACGATGTAATCATTGGGCCAACATACCGCACTCCGTCGCATTATCGTGTGCTACTAGTCCTGCGTCAAGGAGTAGAGCCACCTGAATGTCGTCGTATTGATCCGGATCTAATATGTCGAATTTGTTGGCTAGATTTAATCCAGGTAATGTGGTGGGGTCAGGGATCCTTTCCCGGGTCGCATATTTCTGGGGATCAGCTGAGGTCCCCTCTGAAGGTCCTGTGGTATCTGCTACATCATTTGTTGATGGATTTTTTCTGGAGGTTGGTAGAGGAAGAAACGGGGGGATCAGACTACCCTGAGGGTTGGGGCCTTTAACTGGAGGCGTCTTCTTCTGTTCTGGGTGAGATCTATAGCAGAGCTCGAAAGAGTGCCCTCGGTTGAGACAGTGCTTGCATAAGATGATGTTATTATCATAAATGATTTATTGGGTGTGCGTCTTACCACCTAGTGAGATTTGAATATATTTGGGGAGCTCCTTCGAAATATCTAGCTCCATAAATTTTTTAGCGTAGTTGGCTTTAGTGAGGTTGCGAGTTTCGTCATCCATCGTAACATAAGTTCCGAAGGTATTGGCGATCCACCTCATGGCTATAGGGATGAAGCAGATAAGCGGTGGGTTGGAAAAGGTGACCTAGGCGAAGATGATCGCCGAGTCTTCCTTCGGGTTAAAATCCGGGGTCCACTTCACGATTCTCACAGGATGTGAGTCAATTCTTCCGTTGCCTCTAGCCCATACCGAGACATGATCGACCTCCGAGGAGAGGTGTAAGATGATGTGTTTGGGTTCTGTTTGCAAAAAATAAAAGCTTGATTACAAACTAAGAAAAGAGTACAAGAGTACAATTAATTTCTGGGGAAGTAAAACTGTAGGAATATGATTAGAAGACGATCACTTTATCCTTTGGACGATGTGATATCGAAGACACAAGCCTCTGGAGAATGCAACAGCACTTTGTTAGTAGATTATGATCATTAGTGATGCTTTAGTATTGATTTGAAGCTCCATTTATAGAGTTCTGAAATAACTGTTTTCTGAGTTGCGCGCACTTCAGGTTACGCACCTTCTATCCAGTTGCGTGAACGGTTACTTGAACTGCTGGGGACGCGTGGCATCGTTTGATTGAGATGCACGTGGTCGTGGGCAGTGTAGTGGATACGTTCTTCGAGATTAGTGGCATGCAAGCTACATCATCTTGTTTTTGAACAAAAGTTGATCGGGTGGCGCCAACACTCTAGGTAGCGCGTGTAACGCAACAGTCCCAAAATACTTCGGACCAGATACGTATCATTCCAGCTGTATACATACAAATTATATAGAACCCTCGTATGTATACATAAGCTGTGAAATGTAGAAGGCCGTGAAACTAATCTCATCCACAAATAAGTATATCATAGAATCAACTTATAAATGTCATTTGTACAAAAACGTTAGGCGGAGACATATCCACTATCAACAAGTAAAATAAGATAAATAAACAAAGTAAGAATTGGTCGAACGAAGCAAATGACGAGTCCAAGAGCAATCATCTCGAAGGAAGGAAGGAAGTCATGACATTAGCTAGAGCACCTGCAAGAAGTCACAAAACACACCTGGAGGATTCACCAGGTCCTCCGAGGGACGTAATAAGACACATAATATCATGCCATACACTGAATATAAATAAAGCTCAATAAAAAGTATCTAAGCCTAAACAGATAAAGGTCCTTAACCATTCTATGTGAAACATGCACTTTTGAGGACAACGTTCTATGCAGGGGATGTAAGGATTCATGCAAGTAATAAAGAGTGGCCGTCAAGTAGCGCTAAACCGAGACACTATCGGCCGGGCAGCAAGTAGCGCTCATCCGAGTCACTATCACCCATAAGTGTGTAAAAAGTAAATATAGCCCCTATGCTAATGGCTGTCCCCTCCCCCCAATGCTCATGTCCAAGATGTATCCACAACCTTTCCAGTTGACAACTTGCTATGGCTTCTAACTCGACTCACTAATAGCAGTTACCTCCTAACCGTCGCACGAACCATCCGTATCGATGGCCAGTCGAGTACGCAGGTCTATGTCCTATATGAACTCACTCATCATGTGATACACATGTGTTAAGGCCATAGGGGATATGAAAACATCCCCACTCTCTTAGGGTGGTCAACTGACACAAGGTCGACATGCAAAATAAGATAAATAAAATATAATAATTTGCAAGAACAATTTATATTTGCTAGAAATAAGTAAAAGCATGCATGATATAGAGCAATTTAAATAAATAGCAAAGGCAAGGTATCTTGCCTGGTGTGTCGCCTGGTGTGGGGCGATGATCGTTATGTCATATTTTGTCCAATAGCCGGGGTCGATGCAATCATGGTCTGAGTTCGCGAGGAAATAAGGACACATGATCAGTTGTGGTCAAGATTGAAAATAATTGAGTAATTATGGAGAAAGTATTTGTACTATATATATTTTTAGAGAAATATTTATATTATTTGAATTTAGGTTTTCTTTGTATTTACTTTTTAAAATAATTGGAAAGATAAATTAAGAAACGTTTTTAGGCAATATGGATTTAGGTAAAACTATAATTCGTATATGAAATTATTTAAATAATTGACCAAAAATATATTTAGGAAAAAAAAACTATAACCTTTTCAAATACCTATATTTTTTTAGACAAATACAAAATCTAAAATATTTTTTGGTGCCGAAACTAAATTTTATAAATATATAAAAAATTCTTTGGATGAAATATCAGGTAATAATATACTTATACTGATAATGGCAAAATATTTGTCAACATACTCATAGATATTTTCTACAGAATTAAAAATACTAATAATTCTAATAATAATCCTAATAATTATAAAATAATGGTAGTGATAATAATAGTAATGATGATAATATATGAAAGAAAACAACAGACGCAAAAAATGAGAGAGAAAAAAATAAATAAATAATATTTTAAACCAGAATAATATAATAATAATTATAATACCAAACAAAAACTTATAACAATTTATACCCTAATAATATAATCTATATACACTATATTTTATATTGTTTTAAAAATCACTACATAATAAAGTAAATAAAAAAACATAACCATAAGGCTTTATCAGCAGCACAAGTGTTATCCTCTTTCGAGGAGATCCCTCAAGTCCCAACCTTCAGTAGAAAAGAGAAAAAAAAAAGAGAAGGAAAAAATATTTAAGAGAGAGAGGGAGAGTAGGGGAGAAAGAGGAGAGGGAGGAAGGTCGGGAGTTACCGTCGTGGGGCTGTCGAGTGTGACGGGAAACGCGACATCGACGACAGAGGGCGCTGGCGTGGAGGAGATCGGAGCAGGGGCTGTTCGCCCAGACGCGGGCGGCGGATCGTGGCGGGTCACCATAGAATCATCAGAGAGGTGAGGTGGCGGAGGCTCCATTCGGGGAACTGTATGGCGGAGGTATGTTGGAGGCGGCACTGCTGGTTGGTGCAGCGTTCGCCGGCGTCGACGGAGCCTTGGAGTGGAAACGCAACGGAAGCCGACCCTGGCGCGTCGGACGGCGCGCGGGGCTTCTCGTCGGGACGGTGGCGCAGCATTGGGGCGGCGGCGGAGATAACACACGTGCGGGAGTACGGGCGGAGGATGGGTCTGCTCCGGCACGACGGAGGTGACGGTTAGGGTCCTTTTTCTTTTCTTTTTTCTTTTTTATGGATGTTGGTTGGTGATGGCGGTGGTGGTTTTGTTGGTGGATGGCCCGGTGTGGCACCGGTGGTGGTTTTGTTATTTTGATGGAGGCGATAGCGGTGTTGGTTTGGCCGGAGGGGCTCGGCTGGTCGAGAAGTCAGGGTGATTCGGGTTCCTACTAGAGTCGAAGGGCGCACATGGGAGGCCGGGATGGCACTGGTGGGCGGCGATGGCAGGGTGCCGAAGGTGCGGGCGATCGGCCAAGATTTTGGCTGTGGTGATGGTGTTGTACGGTGATCGACGGGGAGTGGTGGAGGTGGTGGTCGATGGAGTTGCTGGGTTTGGAGAAGAGAGGATGAGGAGTTGCCGAGGTGATGGTAGGAATTTGACTGTATCGGGGCTGTGTCTGACACGAAAATAATGTATATGTATTGATATGGAATAAGAACGGGGAAACACTGACACGATGCACGATCTGGTGGAAAAATTGGATTATGGTATTTTGAGAAGTGCAAAAGTGCCTCTCCTTATATAGGAGGTGGAAGCTCTAATTGGATAAAGACTAGGATTGTTTAAATCCCTCATTAGATAAATCACCATTTTTTATTTAAAGCAAATCGATCATATCCAATCGTATAAAATCTTTTCCAAGATAATTATCATAATTAATTAAATTTAAACCAAAATAATATTTTAAAATACTTTTTCGAATAATAAAATATTAGTATTAAATAAATTTCGAAAATAGAATTATATATATATATATATATATATATATATATATATATATATATATATATATATATATATATATATATATATATATTCATGTACCTCGTATGCAATGATATTTGCATAAAATCTCGTTTTCAAAATTACTAATATAACTTTTCATGATATAAAATAAAGATTTGGAAATTCCAATATAATGCATTTTTACAACTTTACGCAATTAAAAATATTTATTATTTATTATTTGAAAAAACCATGCTTCTAAAAAAATATTTTTACAAAAATATGTACCTCGCACATATTCGCACTCGATAAGCCATACGAAAATACGAGCTCATACGCGACGTTCAATACAACAAATTTGTACGCGATGTACAGTACAACTATGCGACTTACAAATACAAAGTAAAAATTAATACCAAATTATTTTAAAAAAATTCATAGTAGAAATTCAGGGGGTTTACATCCTACCCAACTTAAAATAATTTCGTCCTCGAAATTTAGAAAAAATTAGGGTAGATTAAATTTAAACCAAAATAATATTTTAAAATACTTTTTCGAATAATAAAATATTAGTATTAAATAAATTTCGAAAATAGAATTATATATATATATATATATATATATATATATATATATATATATATATATATATATATATATATATATATTCATGTACCTCGTATGCAATGATATTTGCATAAAATCTCGTTTTCAAAATTACTAATATAACTTTTCATGATATAAAATAAAGATTTGGAAATTCCAATATAATGCATTTTTACAACTTTACGCAATTAAAAATATTTATTATTTATTATTTGAAAAAACCATGCTTCTAAAAAAATATTTTTACAAAAATATGTACCTCGCACATATTCGCACTCGATAAGCCATACGAAAATACGAGCTCATACGCGACGTTCAATACAACAAATTTGTACGCGATGTACAGTACAACTATGCGACTTACAAATACAAAGTAAAAATTAATACCAAATTATTTTAAAAAAATTCATAGTAGAAATTCAGGGGGTTTACATCCTACCCAACTTAAAATAATTTCGTCCTCGAAATTTAGAAAAAATTAGGGTAGTTAGGGCTGAGAAGGTAGGAAGAGCTTCTTGATAAGAAACACAATCAACATTGAGCGAGAAGAGGGAACGACATTCACGAAAACATGCAATTTAGATAACAAACCTTTTTTTTCCAGCGGATATAGTTTTGAAATGATCTCCTATATGACATTCCATCAGTGTCTAAGTTGCGACCAACACTATCATCAATCCTATAAATGTGTGATCTTCAAATAAATACGCAATAATCTTCTCAACCTCTGATCAATAATCTAATATTCAAAATTTAAATTCATGATCAATGTTGTCATAATCTTCAAATTTTGGAATTTAAACAAAGTCATCAATATCGTTACAAGTCTTCATCAAATTTATTGTTTTCTCCTCAAATTTCTATTCCACAAAGTTTAGTTCCTTGAAACAATTTTTTTCCCACTTGCTATTTATCCCAAAATTATTAGTTCCACAAAACTAAACTCCTTGAGAAAAAAAAATTTCTTAAGTTAAATTCTGCCTTTTATAGTCTCCTCAAAAATTGAAATCACCAAATCTCCAAAAATTTTAAGCAAAAATCAAACTCATATTTAGCCAGAATTATATCGATGAATGTAATATACAAAATTTAATTCTTGAAGAACCAAGAATGTCATGATTTATCATCTTCAATATTGGAGTAACTTTGAATACTAACAACATCAAACTACAATATTTTATGATTATAAAAAAAAGACTTCAACAATTGATTTACCTCGAAGATCCAATTTTTGTTAATCGAGGAGTCTACTCGCCTTTGATAATATCATCATATCAAAACTCCACATCACATTTCTTCATTTCTTGTAACCATGTTTACCACGTATTTCCACTTATGCATTATAATCACTCAATCATCATATTCAACTATACCATCCATATGATATATGTGGTATTCTAATCCAACCACTTCATAACTGAGGAGTGTCATGATACGATATTCATCTTTGCTCAAGGAAATATATTAAGAACAAGGTTAGCATGAATAACAGTAGAGCAAAAATAAATTTTTGAAGATAATCAAAACAATTTGGAAACAAAATTTTGGTTAGGCTCAATGGTCGTGGTAGGGTTTGGATAATAAATACGGATTATTGCACGAAAATAAAATTTATGGGTCTAAGCAAATTAAGATAAGACACGAAAAAAATAAAGGCACGGGTTAGCAATCAACAATAAGCACAAGCTAAGCGTTCAAGGAATTAAGTAGATCACAATCATTTATCGATCGAAAGAATTGAGTCTTGGTTGAATCTCTTTTTGAGGTCAAGAGTCGATATCATGGTAAAGGTTCATTCTGGATGACTGTATATTTGATACTTGGGATTGTGGATTTGTGATATCTTAGACACTTAGACTCTTCGTTTGTACTTATGTGGATTCCTTTCATTTCAGCATTTATCTATCTTATCTTTCTGTCTTAGATGTGATTGAGACTGTATATTGCTATGTCACCTCTATTTGGAGTGTATATACTGTACAGGTACATTTATATTGTTAGATGATTGACCTAGGACAGCGTTCTACCGCCGACACTGCGGCGTAGGCTGGACGTACCCACGTCTCGTGCGCTTACTCTAGGGTGCGGCTACGGTCTCTAAAGTCGTCAAACTATATGTCTACGGGTCCGGTTTGAGGAGACGAATCCAACCATATGTCCAAAGTTGGATTCCGGTGGGCCGTGTACAGTTTCGCCAGTTAGATCGGGTCGAGGGCCCGCCAAATAGGCGTTCCGGTCGACCTTCTCAGAATCGGACCAAAATTTGCACACATGACCAGAATTTCGATGCGGTCCTGTTGGCGCAAGTTATGGCTAAGTTTGCAAAAGGTCGATACGGGGGGTATCTTGACGGATACGCACTGATTTCGTCGCACACACACAAAGAAATCGAGTTCCGTCAGTTCCCACACGTCGGCAACATCCATACGCGCCATTCGATGCATATAGTACGCGACCATGTCGTCCGATTTGTCGGGGCGCACGTCGTATCGAAGAAATCTTCTACAATTATATTGTTTTGAAAAACTATTTTTGGCAAACTTTGGGTGCGATTATCTCGACGTATAGTCGATCAAATCGAAATCAACAAAGAGGCTTGTGAAGCCCTATTGGTTATCTATCTCTGTTTTCAATTTGTTTTTAGAAAAATCTACAATAATCAGTCATAGTCAGCCTTCAAACACGGGTGGCTGGGCTGTATTCAAACTGTCAAAAGATCAGTTTTTTGTGCTTTTTCAAGTCGATGTACTGACTCGCTGGGTTGACACCATGGGGTACTGCTAGGTGGGTCGTCTAGAGGGTCATGTGGGTTTTCCACTGCAACTCGTAGAAACTTAAAATACGAATTACACCCAAAGAATTTAGACGGGGAAGAGGGGTACCTTACGATGAATTTCTGGGGACTGTTTTGTTCCGCGCGTCGCGATGGCTTCCAATGGTGGTGGTGGCGCCTCCGAAGGTCGTCGACAACCGAGATGGGTTCAGGGTGGGTCGCCTAGGCTAGGCAAACTCTTCTGGGATGGCTTAGGCAAACTCTTCTGGGATGGCTGCAAGGGTTCTTCAAAGTTTTCTAATGGTTTTGAAGTCTAGCGATACTTTATATTGATACGGGAAAATTCATTGCAATTCTCGATATAGAGCTGATAGGATTTGGTCATGTTGTAGAGATTTAGATAAGGATGTAGTAGGGAAAAGATTTGTTTGATAGGGATTCAAATAGATCCGTAAACTGAGTCCATATCCAACTGAATGTTCGACTGCTGCAGTCGGGGGTTCCCTCGATTTACATCTCACGAGTTATTGGATACTCACGAGATTTTATATATATATATATATATATATATATATATATATATATATATATATATATTCCTTTATTTACTTATAAATCTATGTATAATATCATATATTACCTATCAGTAAGCAAACTATTTTTATTTATATTTTTTAATGCAATAAATGCCTATCAAGTAAAAATATATATGAGTATATATTATTAACAAATGTTGTTTATCAAGTATATATAAATATATGTATAACCTTGTACACATATTTATACCCAAAATATAGAAAAATCTCTAAAAACATGTAACGTCCAGTCCCAAAATACATAGGACCAAGTACGTGAACATGCCAGCTGCACATATACGAAGAATACTCCAATATATGGAATCCTCGTATACGTACATAAGCTGTATATAACATAATCACAGGGCAGAATAATATAATCTAATCTCATCACAGCTCAACACAGAAGATAATAGATCCAGATAATAAATGAGTGTATAAAAAGATAGCCGGATGGACATACCCACTCCAAACAGCTATGAAAAATAGTCTCACAAGATCGGAGTCCAACCTCCGCAAAATAGAAAGAAAAGAGATGTAAAAATATCCACTAATGTCACAATAAATGAATAGACTAGAAATCAGCACGAGATGCCTCGTCATCAATATAGGATGGATCCAGTGACGCTCCGTACTCCTGCGGTAACTCGTCTAAACCTGGAGAGATAACTAGGTCCTCAGCGGGACGTAACAAGATACAAGAAAATACCATGCCATATAAACTGTGATATATAAATATGAAAGAAAAGGGATGCATGCAATAGGAATTCCTGACCATTCTACTGTGAATATACAGTTGAGATACAATCCTTCGACGCATGAGCCCTAGCTGAATATAGGATCCGGTATAGTCCCCTCTTGGGCACCAGTGACCAAGCGCATAACGTTCAAGAACGTCAGTGGCCAACCTGAGGGGGTAAGCATACCCGTATCTCCAGCGGAGCTTCCGGGTTACAAGAAAAAGTGTAATAGAAGTCCATACGTCAGGTATTGTTCTCCAAGCAAGTGTCAAGGCCGTACGAGATATACCAATACCTCATCATCAATAGATAGTCACTAGGCTAAGTCAATGTAAGAAAAATAAACAAAAGCAAGGAAACGACTAATAGAGTCGCTTGCACCCAAGTGTGACTTGGACGCACAGTTTTATAATAATAACAAATAAGTAATGCCGAAATAATAACTGAAAGTAAGAATACGTAATCACAGAGTAAGGTGGCAAGGTATCTTGCCTGGCAATGCGGAACTAGCAACTCCAAGCAATTAGTCACGTCAACAATAAACCTCAAAGTCCACGAACGGTTCCGGATGCTGAAACAAACATCAAGAACGTTTCCGGTGTAAAATATATATCTAGAAAATGCCTGTCCAAAATTCTAATTCTGGAACAGGGGCAAAATCGTAATTTTGGGTCAAACGATGTCCGTCGTTGGACCCGTTTTGCATCGAAACGCGTGCCAATATCTACGGTCTCTAAAGTCGTCAAACTACATGTCTACGGATCCGGTTTGAGGAGACGAACCCAACGGTATGTCCAATTTTAGATTCCGATGAGCCGTGCACAATTTCGTCCGTTGGATCGGGTCGCGGGCCGCCAAATTGGCGTTCCGATCAACATTCTCATAATCGGACCAAACTTGACATACAGGACCAGAATTTCGATTCGGTCATGCTGGCGCAAGTTTCGTCTCGATACGACGAACGTACACGAAATTATGGCCAAGTTTGCAAAAGGTCGATACGGGGGTATCTTGACGGATACGCACCGATTTCGTCGTGCGCGCGCAACGAAATCGAGTTCCGTCAGTTACCACACGTCGGCAACGAAGTCGAGTTCCGTCAGTTATCCCATAGATCTCTGAAGTTATCCTCATGAATCATCTCCATTAAAGCCAACCACAAGAACATAATTGATCATAGAAAGCACGGAACTAGAAAGCCACCAACAGAACACCCCGAATATCTCTTTTCAACAGACAGTGTCTACAAAGATGGTTAAGCGTATTTCCGTAAGATGATTGGTGACTACATGAGCCACAAGCACCAGATCCAGCTCAGTTCTGTTATAACTATTTGGTCGTCTCGAAGACATCTTCGTTAACTAGCAACAAATGGATCCTCAACAACCTTGTTTTCATTGTCCATATATGATCAGCAAAGGACGAGATACATACCCCAAAGTTCAGGATAAGGGTGTTTGGCAACATGAAAATTCTCTTGAAACCTTCAAACCTCATGAAACCCAAACAATCTTCTTAGCTGTTTGGTTTACTGAAACCTCTTGACACTTGAAAAGCTGACTGTGTATAGAAAATGCTTTTGTTCCATGAGGTTCAGAAAGTGCTAGGACCCACCTCCAGTCGTTCTTTTTGGAGAATAAGATGACACTCATGTATTATTTTATCATGCATTAAATGGGTTTCCCTTTTCTATCCTGGTTTCAGTGGGTTTCAAAATCAAACCAAGGTTTGCAATGCGTTGAAACTCAAAAAACAAACAGTTTTCTTTGATACCAACTAAACATGAGTTTCCATAAGGATTCATGTCTGTGGACATCTTACCCATGTTTTATGGTTTTGATTTAAGTTTCATGCAACCCTGTGAAACCTAGTTTTATTAGGTTGCAATGGTTTTCATGTTGCCATACACACCTGACACCTTAGTATGACCTGACAATACTTACCAGTTTACCTCCACCCCTCCACATTCGCTCATTCTCCTCAAAGGGAGTGATTCTCTAGCTGGTAGCAATTTCCTCAAGCAGCAGCCTCTGCTGAGTAGAGAGATCACACAGAAACCTAGAGTTCAACAGCCCTTCCACAATTCCACGATGAGACCCTCCACATGTCAATTCCACATATTCTTGATACTACATCTCATTAGAAGTTGCTAATGATTGATACCACATGCAAATTACTATTATTGATTCCTCACCTCATTAGAAGTTGCTCATCAAGCAGTCAAATCTTACAATTATAACTAAATTTGGGCCAAGGTATTATGAAAGCACCAGTCAAAGTTATAAATCCTACAATCATGCTCGCAAAGTGTATGAACTATCCCTCTACAATTACTTTTCACCATGATGGCACCTACAAATTTATTGCTTTTGCTCATTGATCCAGAATCACTTGTTTCATTTTCAAATTCACCCTCCATAACTAATGCTTGGTCCGTTTCAGGCTCGCTGAGAGTTTTCTAATAGCCTCCTCCCATGATCAAGCTCTACTCAATAATCACTCATCTTTTCACGGAAAATATATACAGAAATCATTAAAAGGGATAAAATTCGGTTCTCTCGTATAATTCCGTCATGACAAAATGTACCTAATACAGGTAGGCGTTATGCTCTATGGCCCTGGTTCTATGATTGCACTAGTAAATTTGGTTTTGTTTTTTTGAGGGTTTTTTTTTTCCACTTTCTTCTCTGCATGCCTTCAAGAAAGAATTTTGTACACCATTTTCCTTTACAACGATATTATTCAAACCACAAATAACCTTGGTTATCATATATATATATATATATATATATATATATATATATATATATATATATATATATATATATATATATATAGTATTAGAGTCTCCCTTGTCATGTTTACAAGAGTCCTTCATAATTCCTATTGATGGAAGCAATTGTGGTTACTGCAGTCTGCAAGCTTATTAAAATCGTTATAAATTCCATTTACGTTATATTAGGTTCTCACCTTCCCTTTGCTTCCCTTCCACATAATTTGACATCAACCTCCACAGACTAGTCACGTTATTTTATGTAGTCCTGTGTCTCATTCAATATTTGGACAATTTCCAGTTGGCACCAGGAGTGTTCTATTGATTTAACTTTTGTTATGGCTTCTCTTACTCAACCATTTTCATTTTCATGAAGCAATGCCTATGTTGCAAGGGTAAGAATGTGATTCGACACCACACAAATTTTGCCATGTCATATTGTGTTTTGGAATGCCCATGTTGTGTCTGAGACACATTGCACAAGTTATGATATGATACTGCACAAATTTGGGGTATCTATGTTCCTAGAGCAAAACCATAGAAATGACATATTTTGGTTTCCTTGAAAATAAACTTAGAGAACTTCAGAAAACTACCCTGTATCCATGCTCCTACAATCTCTTCTATTCTTTTCTTCTTTACAGAAGCTCTCCATTCAAAAGCTATACACTCGTTTTCCAAAAGCTCTACACAATCTCTATTAGTCATGGATCAAAGCCTAAGAAAATTATGCTCGCATGAAAGTACACTAGATGTATAGATTTTGTTATTGTTAAATATGTGAAAAATATATAATCGTATAACTAACAGAATTAAAATTTAGAAAAATTACATGTCCATAAAATATCAAGCTAGATATGTGGGCCTCACGTTGTTGGATAATAATGTCGGTAGTGGATCCACTTGGAATACGTCCGTCATTTTGGTTATCCATATGTAAAATGATTGTTGTCAAAAATCAAAATGATTATTGCTAGGGTTACGGTTAGAATTTTATGGTAATTAGGTTAATGTTTTAGCCTTTTAGGGTTACGGTAGATGGTTTAGAATTAGTGTTAGGGTGCAGGGTTTTGGGGGTTAGGGTTAGACTTTAACGTTCCTCTGTGCTACTTTTGATTGGTGCTACTAATATCAGGGTTAAGTTTAGAGTGGTTTCAGGGTTACGTGTACGAATAGGGTTAGCATTAGGATTTTAGAGTATCTAATTAAATAAATAAATTCGAAATTAAAACAAGGCTTAATTGCAACTTGCTATCCTCAACTACTTCAGTTTTTCAACTTGATATCCTAAACTTTTTTACTCAACAACTTGATACCATCAACTATTTAATATTTTCAAGTTGATACCCAATTACCCCTATCTTTCCCAACCTCCACCCTCCCCCTCCTCTCTTAGTTGCCACCACCTCCCTCTGCTGCCCCCCCCCCCCTCCCCACTCCCCCCCCCCTGTCGACACCCTTTCGCCTCCCTCCTCTCTCGGCTGGCCACACCTAACCCAACCCCCCCTCTGCTGCCCCGCCCCTCCTCTCCCGCCCTCCCAGCTGCACCATCGTCCGCCCTGCACCCCTCTCCGGGCGCACACGCAACCGCCGGCGGCGGTGGTGCAGCCGGGAGGGGATCAGGGTAGGTGGGGCAGCTGGGGTAGGGAGGGGGTGGGCAAGGGTGGCTAGTGGTGGTGGGGGTGCTATAGGGGAGGGGTAGTTTTAAACTGGGGTATTTTGGTCCTAATATTTTTTTCAGAGTATCAAGTTGTTACAAAAAAAAGGTTTAGGGTATCAAGTTAGAAAATAGAATAGTTGAGGGTATCAAGTTGCAATTAAGTCTTAAAAAAACTGATTTTATTATAATAAATAAAATAAACTATTTTTGCTGAATAAAACTAACCTGCTTATGATGTTGCTACTGCCTGCTTCATCTCTTCTTGCCTCTCTTCTTCTCCTCTCCAATCTCTCTCTTCCCCCATCCCCCCTATATAGGGTCTAACCCGACCATTAGAGACAACGGTAGGATTATTAAAAAACAAAACAAATTCTCTTTCTCTTCTCTCAAAGAAAATGACGAATTCCAAATCCAATAAAATTCACCAACAACAATGGTGAATTTTAAAATTTCATTGAATTTGAAATTCGCCATTTACTTTGGCAAATTCTATCACTCCCCCAGATATCCCCAAACTCTTCTCTCTCCCAAATTTTCTAAAAATTTCTCCATGCAAAATATTCTGTATTTTATATGAGAATGGAAGATAAATGATGAGAGAACCCAATTATTCATAATCTATGAGAACAATGAGCATTTGACATTTCCTTGTGGAAGAGTCATTGAACTACCTCCTCTTACTGTTTCTAGCTCGTGCTCAATGGGATACGACGTGATATGCATGAGAGGGACTGATACACAGGAAAGACAAAATTCAAATTCCCGTGAATTACCTCTTACCTCAACCCTGTTGATCTGAAACAGGTAAGTTTAAGGGAAGTGTTATCTAGTTCCACCAACAAGAAGAAAGGAAAACCATGAATTAACATAATTATAGTTCTCCTTAAATACTATATATGAGAGTTTAAACCTATATGTAATCTACACCACTGAATATATATATATATATATATATATATATATATATATATATATATATATATAGGGGTGTGGAGCAAAAGACCCGTCCGCAGAGCCCCGCCCCTCCTGCACCGTTGGATCCAGTGTTCTAAAAGGCGCCATTAGGCGGCGCCTAGGCGCCGCCTAGGCGCTGGGCGGCGCGGTGACGCCCAGCTTTCAGCCGGAATCGGCCATTAGGCGGAGGAGCCAAAAAGGCGGGGCCAGGCGGCCGCCTAGGCGGTCGAGGCGGTGGGGCGGCCGCCTAGGCGGACGGGGTGGTGGCGGGTGGGCGGCCGCCTAGGCGGGTCTGACTTTTTTTCAAATTTTTTTTTTTTTTTTTTTTTTGTGTTGTGCAGGACCCGCCCGACCCGAAACCCGAATGGCTTCCCAACAAAAATAGAGGAGAAGAAGGAAATCAGCACAGCAGCAGCAGAAGCAAAAAAAAAAAAAAAATTCATATATTTTTTGCTTAAGGTACAAGTTTTTATTCTTCACAAGAAACTTCAATAGATGCACACACTGGAGAATATATATTCCATTATGTTGACAAGTGCATTGAAGAAATTGGGCCCAAAAATGTAGTTCAAGTTGTGACGGATAATGCGTCGAACAACATGGCGGCCGCCAAGTTATTGAAGGAGAAGAGGCCTACTATTTTCTGGACCTCGTGTGCCACTCACACAATAGATCTTATGCTTGAAGGGATTGCTAAAATTCCGAAGTTCAGAGATGTGATCGACAAAGCAAAGGCATTCACAGTGTTCATTTATTCTCATCATAGGACATTGGCTATGATGAGAAAATATACAAAAAGACGTGACATAGTGAGACCGGGTGTGACTAGATTTGCAACGGCATTCTTGACTTTGCAAAGTATGTTTGAGAAGAAGCATCAATTTCATGCAATGGTGGGTTCTTCTGATTGGAAATCAAGCAAATTGTGTCATAGTACCGCAAAAGGAAAGAAAGCCTATGCCATTGTGGTAAGTGCAAGCTTTTGGTCGGGTGTAGCACTATGCTTGCGATTGTTTGCTCCATTAGTCAAGTTACTTAGATTGACCGATGGAGATAAAAAGCCATCAATGGGTTTTATTTACGGGGAGCTCAAGCAAGTAAGAGAACAAGTAAAGATTGTGTTTCAAAACAATGAGATGAGCTATAGGCCGATCATTGAAATCATCGATTCAAAAGCCACCGGCCGTCTTGATAGCCCCTTGCATTTGGCGGGCTACTTACTAAATCCTTATTATGCATATAAGGATACTAGTATCTTTGATGATCCAACACTTAATGATGGTCTTATACAATGTGTTGAGACTTTCTTCTCCGACGATTTGGACATGCAAGATCGAATCATGAATGAGGAGCTAGGAAGATACAAGATGAGAGAGGGTTCATTTGGAAGAGCCTTAGCACTAAAAGGATGTACAAACAATGATGACAAGTATAATCCAGGTATAATTATTTAAAAATGTTTGTCTTAAGTTTCATTGAAATTTTATTTGCTACTAATTTACTTTGATCAATAGTACTTTGGTGGTCAAACTATGGAGGGTCTACTCCCAACTTGTTGAAAATTGCAAAAAGAATTCTAGCTTTAACAACTAGTTCTTCCGGATGTGAGAGAAATTGGAGCACCTTTGAAGGGGTAAGTTTAATATAATTATAATTAGTTCTTTAACAACTAGATCTTTCCTTGCAATATCTAACTTTGTAGTTTATATATTTTTTATGTAGATACATACAAAGAAGAGAAATAGGCTAGATGTGGAAAGGTTGAACAATCTAGTCTATGTGCAATTTAATGCAAAACTTATAAACAAGAAGAAAAGAGAAGTGACAGATGATGTACTACATTCTAGTGAGCCAATCCATACTCAAGGATGGGTTGTAGAGGGTGGAGATGATGATGAAGATGATAGTGGACCACATGAGGGACTTACTTGGGCAATGGTTGGACAAGCATCGGGTGCGGACGACTACTTACAACCTAGAAGAAGTAGCAGAAATGTCGTGCCAGAACAAGTTGAATCAGAAACCGAAGATGAAGGAGATGAGGACATTGAGTGTGAATCTGATGGTCCTTCTATGGCGGTTGTTGATTATGAAAATGAAGAAGTGGGATCCATGCCGACGGACACTTAGAAGAAAGAGAGGAGATATTCTTATTTTGTTGCTGTAATATCGTTAGCTACTTGAATTATGTTGAACTTGTAGTCTTGTCTATGTTATCTTGAACTATGAATTTGATTTTGTTTAGTTATTATGAGAAACTTTAAATTTGGAGTATAATTTTCACTTTAGCATATTTTAATTCTTATGTTTTTTGCGGTGACCGCCTAATATTAGAAGGCCGCCTAGGCCCCGCCTAGGCGGTAGGTGGCCGCCCGCCTACCGCCTACCGCCTTTTACAACCTTGGTTGGATCAAGGGGGCCACGTGAGGCCCGCGCCCGCTCGATCCAACGGTCGAGGGCGACAGGGCTTCCGATCCCGGATGTGGATCCCTTATATATATATATATTTTTTTTGGAAAAAGGGTAAATTTTATTCCATCATCTCAATAAGGTTACAACATAAGATACAATCCCAACTCAGGGGGACATAACTAGTACATCCGACTCAATATTATGGAGTATGCCCACCACTGGGGTGGATAGTCCCTCATAAATGCGCCGGTTCCTCTCCCGCCAGACATGCCAAACTGACGCAGCAAGTCTCAATCTAGCACGCCTAGCCCAGCTCTGCTCCATGCCCCTGCGATCACCAATCCACTTAAGGATTTCTCTGAAGTCCCGCTCCCTGCCAACCCCTCCCAAGTGTCTCCGGCTCTGCTCTGCCCATATGTTCCACGCCATATGGCACTGGAAGAACAGGTGCCCAATAGATTCAGGCTCTGTCTCACACAGAACACACTTAGGATCAGGGACAGGAACCCCGAACCGAAGCAATCTGTCCCGAGTGAGCAACCGGCCCAACACCAGTTTGTATGCGGACAGTTGCATCTTCCTGGCGAGCCCCTTCCCCCAGACAAAGTCGTACTCCTCAATATCATCGAAGTGGGGGCGGACAAGGTCATAGCAGCTGCTAAATCGGAACTCTCCAGCACCCTCCGATCGGCCGGGAGGGGCCCACATCCATACATCAGACAGTGCCGTAGGAGTGATCTGCACCTGTCTGATCTCCTCAACTACCGTAGCAGTGAACCGGTACTCCTCAGGCCTCCATACCCCACCACGGATGATGTGCCGACACGTCAGTCCTCTGTATGCCACGCCGTCCCTCTGGGGGCCCAGAATCTCCAGGAGAGACTGACCTGAGATCCACGGATCGAGCCAAAGATCCGTCTCCCTTCCCTCCCTCATCCTCCTACGCAAAGCCGTCCGCAGAACAGGACGGGCCCTCAGGATATGCTTGAAAGACACAGAGAAGTTGTTGTCAATTTCACATACCCAGAAGTTCCTGCCCCGGAGATACCGACTAGTCATCCAGGCCGACCATAGAGAATCACCCTGAAGGAACCTCCATGCTAGCTTGATCCCCGCCGCCTCCCTGACAGAGACAAGAGATCGCAGACCCACACCTCCCTCCTTCCTGGGCCGACAAAGCTGCTCCCAAGAGATGGCATGAATCCCCCCATGCCAAATGAACTTGGCACATATGCCCTCAATCTTTCTGATAGTAGCCAAGGGGACCATAATCGATTGGAGCCAGAACAGAGCAATAGCAGAAATCACCGAACGAACCAGCTCAATACGCCCTCCAAACGATAGGCCAGCCGCCTGCCAGCCCTCAACCCTCCTCTGTGCAAAATCCACCAGACTCTGACAGTCACGATCCTTCGCGTAGTTGACTGAAAGGGGCACCCCCAGATATTTCACCGGGAGGTCCCCCTTTTCCACCCCAAGCTCCATAGCCCGCTCCTCCTTCAAAGTGCAAGAGTTGCTGAAGTATACTTTACTCTTGTCCCTGTTCAGCCGGAGGCCCGATAGCTGTCCGAACTCCTCCATCACTGCCGCAAGCTCCCTCATCCCTCGCATGGAAGGCCTCAACAGGACCAAAAGGTCATCTGCATAAATGAGATGAGAGACCACCGGAGAGACCCTGCTGTATATCGGTACAATCCTCTCCCGATGTACCGCGATGTCCATCAGACATGTGAAATACTCCATCACAAGGGTGAATAGGTAGGGGGAAAGTGGGTCCCCCTGCCGAAGCCCCCTGCTGCTGCCGAAGAACCCGTAGGGGATACCCTGGATGAGGACCGAGAAGGTAGGAGAAGTGATGCACTCTCTGACTCTATCCACCCAAGTCTCGGAGAAGCCCATCGCACCCATCAAATGACAGAGGAAATCCCTGTTGACGGTGTCGTAGGCTTTCCTCAGGTCGAGCTTCACACACGCCTTCATCCCTCCTGGCTTGTGGAACTCCCGAATCAGCTCATGAGCCAGCAGGCTATGCTCCGCAATAGACCGCCCCTTAATGAAGGCCGCCTGATTCCGAGACACCAGACCCTGCATAGCTTCCTCCATCCTCCTGCACATAAGATGAGTAATTATTTTATACAAATAATTACAGCAAGCAATCGGTCGAAAGTCAGCAAGAGATGTCGCCCCCTCTTTCTTGGGCACAAGCGTCAGGAAAGTGTGGTTCAGCTCCTTCAGGAGCTTGCCCGTATCAAAGAACTCCTGAACAGCCGCAAGGACCGGGGCCTTAAGGGAGTCCCAATGGCGTTTGTAGAAACCACTGGAGAACCCATCCGGCCCAGGAGCCTTGGAAGCATCAGCCTGCATCACAATCGTCTCCACCTCCGCCATCCGGATAGGGGCCATAAGAAGACTGTTGCCGTACTCCGTAATCAACGTCTTCGTAATCAGCTGCGGAAAAACCGATGGATAATCCGTCTGATGATAAAGCTCAGAGTAGAACTGGACAGCCTCATCCTGGATAGCAACCTGGTCAGTCACAAGGCGCCCGTCTCTGCCAATCAGGCGCTGGATATGGTTCCGGTGCTGTCGCGCCCGGATGACATCGTAGAAGAATTTGGTGCAGCGGTCCCCATCCTTGAGCCAGGAGCATTTGGCCCGTTGGGCCGCACTAATCTCCTGCTGAAGCCTCAAGGTGTTGACCTCCGCAGCCAGACTCTTCTCTCTAGTCGCCAGCTCCCCACTCAACATGTCGCCCTGAAGCTCTGCCTGCAGGTCTCGCAGCTCCGCCTCCTTCTCCTGCAGGGAAGTCCGGGGGAGTGCCCTCACCCAGTCCCGGATGGCGCGTTTAGCGCTCTTCAGCCTGTGAACCATGCAAAACTGGGCAGTGCCGTCCACCTCCTGGCCAAGTCCTCCCGCCACAGTCTCCTCATAGCCAGCTGATAGGAACCAACTGTTGTCATACCGGAACGGGCGGGCTCTCCATCTGGGACTCTCCACGAAGCGCACCAGAATCGGCGAGTGGTCACTGGTCCCCGCAGGGAGCCCCTCAGCCACAGAAGAAGGGAATAGGCGGAACCAGTCACTGTTCCCCAGGGCCCGATCCAGCTGGCATGCCACCCTTCTCACCTCTGCCTTGTTGTGCCAGGTCCATATGTGTCCTATCCTCTCCAGGTCCCTGAGTCCGGACTGGAGGAGACAAGACTGAAAATCAGAAAGAATCTGGTCCGGCACCGGCCTCCCCCCCAGCTTCTCTCCCCGGTATAGCGTAGCATTGAAGTCTCCCATAATAAGAAGGGGGAGATGCCGATGCCTCGCTAGTGAGCTCAACCTGATGATGTCCTGCCACAAGGCCTCCCGACGCCTCCTGTCATTGTGCCCGTAGACGGCACCCAGTAAGAAGTGGAATCCCCCCTTGTTGGTGAAGGAGATAGCCACCAGCTGGTCAGACATGAAAACCTCCTCACCATCCCAACTAGCTCCATTCCATCTAACCCAGATCCTCGCCATATCACAGAGACCAAGGTTGTGAAGCTGGACCCAATCCGTAGGGGTTCTACGGGTCAGAGTTTTCGCCCCCCTGATCTTAGTCTCAAGTAGTATCGAGATTTCACACTGTTCCTTCCTCAGCACCTCACTAATCTCCTTCCATCTCCCCAAAGAACACCCCCCCGGACATTCCAGGCAAGGGCCGACATCTAAATCACTGGTGGGGTCCCCTGAACATCCTCTGAAGGGCCACCCGGGGAGAGTGCAACCTCCATATCACTGGTATCCTCATCTCTATCCCCCTGTAGAAGGAGGGGGGCCGTGGCCCCGTGTGGGTCCCCCTGCGGGGGAGGCTGTGCTAGTACTGCCACCCATTTCGGGTTGACCTGCCACACTCTCTCTGTCCCACCCTGTCCGCTGTCCTCACCATGTGCCTCCGTAGCCTGGCGCTTCCGACTGTACACCTGAATAGCAAGCGCTTCTTTATCTCCCTGTCGCCTGTCCTCCTGTCCCATACTCCTGGTGGTCATGGTCCTCGTCCCCACATACTCAACCAACGCTCCAGCAAGATCCTCCGTCGGGGGCCCCTCACCCTCCCCCGAGATGAGGGGGGAGTCTGCCTCCATATCATCCTCCATCACGCCCACCTGGTCCCCAACGGGGGAGTCATCTGCACCACCTGCCACCCGCACAGCCTCCTCCGGCACCACCTCAGAAGCTCCCCCACGTCTACACGCGCTCGGGAGATGCCCGAAGCAGGCACATGCCGGACATCTGGGGGGAACCCACTCATACTCCACCTTCTGCCAAGCGAACTGGCCAGCAGGTGTCCTGTACTTCAGCTGCTCAGGCAGGTCCAACCTGGCGTCAATCTCCACAAAGACCCGAGCATACAGCAGTCTAGACCTGAAGGTGGTGGCCTCATCCGCCTTAATCGGCTTGCCAATGAGGCTGGCAAGTCTCATAAGCAGTGGAACACTCCAGAAGCGTACCGGGAACTCAGGGAAACGAACCCACACTGGCACAGCATTGAGCACCTCCTTCTCACACCTCAAGTCGGGAGTCCATTGCTTCAGAATGATGAGGCGGCCGTCAAATGTCCATGGCCCTCCCTGGAGAATCCGAGTCACATCTTCTGCCAGCCCAAATTTAACGAAATAGAAGCCGTTCTCCTTGGAGAAGAACTCCATGCTCCCCTTCGGTCGCCAGACTCTGTCCGCATATCCTCTGATCTGCCCGTAGAAGGGCTTGCTCCCCAACACGTATAGCACTAACGTGTTCTCCCAGAATGCCGTCACCTTCGCCACTTCATCGGCCGGGAAGTCGGCGCAGAGCTCACCCCCAATCTCCATAGGTGCAACGTACTCCATCGATGCCGGCGTCTTGGCGACCCCCACCTTGCATGCTTCCGCCCAGGATACAGGCCGCGGGCCCGAACTCCGTGGTGGGGACGACGGGGGTGGCCTGGCACTCGTGCTCGCAGCAGTAACTCTCCCTCCGATAACTGGGACAGCCGTCCCAGTCGCCCCTTTCGCACGAGGCCGCCAAGCAATCCTGGCTTGTCTCTCCCGATCCCCCGAGTGTGCCTGTCCCCCCGATGTACCCGCTCTCCTGGCTATCCCCGCCCTCCTGTCCGATCCCTGCGTAGAAGTTGTGCCCCTCCTAGCCTCAGGGATCTGTGATCTTTGCCCTCCTCCGCGTCGGACCCTCCGATTCTGGACCGTGGTCCATGCCCCCTCCTCATCCTCCAATCCCGACGATGTTCTTTGGGCGGCGAACACCATCGAGGACCCCCCGGATGTTGCCGTCGTCGAATACCCAGCAAAAACCTTGCCCGGGAGGGGATTTCCCGCCCGCAGCCCGCCCCGGCCGCCCCCCCCCCCCCCCGCCTGGGGGAGGTCGCCGGCAGCCGCCCGCCCCCCGGGGGGGGGGTCGCCGGACCTCCCCGGGCCGTGTGCTGACCTGCCACGCCACCGCGGACGCGAGCCGCTGTAGCCGCGCCGTTTTCCGGCGGCCCGCCGCCGCCGACCGCCGCTGGCCGGTCGCCACCGACCGCCCCCGCCACCCCCTTCCCTTTCCCGGGGTCCGGGGGGCGGTTAGCCGCCTCCACGCCGCGTAAAACTGATGCCCTAGCAGAGCCGGGAACAGTAGCCGCCACCATCGTTTTATTATGTTCAATATATATATATATATATATATATATATATATATATATATAAGGGATCCACATCCCCTCATTTTTGCATCCTCCTCCATCTCCGGAATAGCTGCCGTTGGATCTTGTTTAAGTCGTCCAATCTTAACCGTTGATTTAAATCATTCAAATCAACAATTAAGATTTAGATGACTTAAACAAGATCCAATGGTTGTCATCATGGGGATGAAGAGGGGATGCTTAAGTGAGGGGATGTAGATATATAAACTAGTAACACATGTACTTACAAAATGTACAAGCCATAGAACCATTCAATTGAATAAGAATAAGATACAACTAATTGTATAACCAAACTTCATGTACCTCACACATAACAACAGCTCCACCAAAACTCAGGCTTTAAAACAGTTTCAAAACTAGGAACTTTGCACACAATGGAGTCCTTTCAGTTGATAATCACCTTACTTTTGTACTACACAACCTGATTACAACAACAAGAAAGTCTTTATCCCAATTCTGGGATCGTCTGTTTGGATCTTTTCTCTCACCAAGTTCTGTCAAGGTTGTAAAAGGCGCTAGCCGCTAGGTGCTAGTCTAGCGGGCACCGGCCGCTTAGCACCTAGCCCGTCTATGTTGCCGAGGTTCAAAAAAAAAAAACCTCATCCAAAACCTACTGAAAATTGCAGAAAAGTCCAAAAAATCGAAAAACATGCATAGTCGGGGGTCATGGATGCCTAGGTGGGCACCAGGCACCAGACGCCTGGCACTGCCTAAGCATCTGCCTAGACCGATTTTTAGAACAGTGAGTTCTGTTATGGGCCATGTCCTTTGTAACACTAAAGTAAATAAATCAAATACTTCTTTAAAACTTTCGATGTTCGTTTAAGCCTACCTCTCGTCTTAGCGACTCCTTTAAATACTATGTTATCGCTCCTCCTCAATTGCTACCACCTCTAACTCCCCAAGAAAACAATTATTTCTTATCCTCTCTTTTAGTGTATTGCCACTCATCCATCTTAGAGGATTACCTTGATTACTGACATGTTTTTTGTTCGAAATCAGCTGGTTGGGTGCAATTCACATTCCAATAATATTTGAAGGTGCATCAATAGAGTTTTGGGAATCAGAGTATCTTTGGTTATTAAAAGAGTAGTTCTATGTTATATGGAGACGGGGAAGGAGGAAGAAGATGGTGGTGCTGGAGTTGGGGTTTAGGGATGGAAAGAGGAAGAAGATGGTGGTGGATTAAAATTAGGGTTAGGACTAAGGATATTATAGTCATAAATTTGTGAATTCTGACATTAGGAAGCATATTGATAATAACTAAGAAGTTCAGGGTATAAATGTGAACCAAAAAGAAAGTTCAGGGTAGCAAAATGAACATAGGAAAAGTTGAGGGTATTTAAGTACAAAGAATCCTAGAACGTAACCAGGCTTCCACCAATTTTTGGTCTCTTTATAGCAGGTCATAGATGGTTCATTGACCAAGATGATCATGCTTAAGCATCAAATGCAAATCACATTAAAACTCAAGTATGCTAGTAAACTGAGATAAAATAAAAGAGGGACTAAAGGAGGCTACACGAAATAATCCATAACCTTGTGATTTGCTGCAAATTATCCTTATAATGACCAATTAATCGAAAGAAAACTTTTCGAATATTTTGATAAGGATATAACCAAGATATCTATTCTAGAATAGATGAAGACCAATATACGAAACATCTTAGCTATTTACTTATTTGATATTTGAGTAAGTGAGAACAAGCTGAATTCAGGTAGGTTATCCTCAATATCGAGCAGAAGTACTTATCGATGGGGTAAAGACTAAAGAGCACAACAACATGTGCAGTTCTTCAAAACGATCTCTCAATAATTAACATGCTTTTAAACATTTGTTATTACAGCAGAATACATACAAAGTTAGTGAACTGACAAACAAATCTTCTAAGTAGTTCTAGAAACTATTATACTACTAGTCTATAACATCAACAAGTACAAAACGTTCTTTATTTTGTATATAGCAATTGACATGAGATAAAAAAAGGAAACCCCAAACTACATCGTAGAACAATGAACTTTGCAATTTTCTCTTTGGGAAATAATGATCTAGAACATTAACAGATTAATTGAACACTGCACCACAAAGACCTCTAACAATACCCTCGTCAGCAAGTAAAACAACACGCCAAGCATTACCGACACGGGAAGTGCAGGTAATGCCTTCCGATAAAATGCTAAGAGCAGTAGAGTTATACCGAGTCCAGCAATGATGGCAAGGTAGCAAGCATATACTGCCATGAAATCGTAAAGAGCGGCCCTCCCCACCAGTACACTGTAGAAGATGAAGTCCCCCAATCCCAGCTTGATCGCACCAGAAGAGCCCAACCCGATCCCTTCAACACCCTCCTCTTCTCCTCTCCCCCTCTCCACTTGATGGCTTATCAATGGAACCCTCGCCTCGTCAGTAACAACCAACCTTGTCTCGGGCAACACCTCCCCAAGTGTCGGGTTGCTCCCAAAATCTCTCCTTCCTGCCGAATCAGAACTCGGGTCGGCCCAAGAAGCCCTATTTTCCCTCCACAACCTCCTACCGGACTCCGGCCGGGCCTCGACTGGCCGAGCCTCGTAGACCAACGCCGGGATCTCCTCGTCCCTCGAGATAGCCAGCTCGACCAAAAGCCTCAATGGCCCGCCAGGCAGCAACACCGCGGCGAGATCGTACACTGCCATGGCGACTAGAAGCGCCCAAGTGGTCCACTCGGGGAGCATCGTGAACCAGTACGCCACCAGGACCCCGATCGTCACCAAGTACCCCTGCGTCACCAAGATCGGACCTTTCGCCAGGAACACGGCGAGGACTCCCACGACGGAGAGATTGACGAGGAGGAAGAGGAAAGTAACCGCGTCGAGCGGGAGGCGGAAGTGGTCGAGGAGGAGAAGCCAGAGGTCGCCGCCGAGGAAGGAAAGGACGACGAAGGAGGAGAAGGCCATGTAGAGCCTGAGGAAGCCGGTGAGGCGGAAGTAGAAGAGGAGGACGAGGAGGAAGGTGAGGAGGGTTATGGTGGCGACGAAGGCGAGGGAGTTAAGGAGGGCGCCGGAGAGCTTCGACCAGATCGTGTCCGTGTCAGACTCGGAGTAGGCCATGGTGGCGATGGAGCGGAGGTTGGGGGTGTCGGGGGAGGAGAGCGTGGTGACGAGGAGGACGACGATGAGCATGCATAGGGAGACGGGGGCCACGATCCGGACGATCTCCTCGCCGAGGGTTGAGAGGAGCGCCGGAGAATTAGGGTTAGGGTCTCGTTCCGCCATTAGAGAGAGAGGAGATCTGGAATTGGGGCAGGAGAGAGAAAATTGGGGATTTAGTTCACAGCTCAGTACAAATCAACGGTCCAGATTTAATCTGGAGGTCTATAAAAGTGCCAAAGCGCTGACATTTCTTATTCCTTCCCGATCCATAAACCCTAAAAAAGGAGGGTTTTCTTCTCAGAGCTCATAGAGGTACCTACTTACTCCAAAACTCTCTACTAACCCTAACTCTAACCCTAGATTGTTCATTTCGTGACGCTATTGAAAATTCATGGCTATAGAAACTGATATATTAGATGTTAGTTCCCATGTTATTATATCTATGTTTATTTCAAGTAGATGGCGATTATTACCACTTTTTATTTTTTTTTTCAAATACATGCTATGTTGCACGGACTCGAATACGGCACGATACAGACACGATGACACAGATATGATACATATTTTGGTGTACGCTGCGACCGGACATGGACACGGGTGTTGATTTTTGGAGTTAATGTGCTTTGCAGAATGTATGATTAAGGATGGTGCAACCTTTCAGTTAAACCATTTGATATCTACTGCTTTGCTAAATCTTTCTAGGGATAGCGACTTAAGTAGGAAATTAGACACTAAAATGCTTATACATTTGTTAGCAATAGTGATTTGGCCTTGCGTTATGATGATCGATAACTTCCCATCAAATGGCTTCGATCAAATTCGTCCCAGTAGATGGACCATGATGGCTGGCAATATTTCGAGACTGGGAAACTTCTTTATGGCACAAATTGTTTCTTTGGCAAATGAGGTTGCTTTGTCATTGTCAGGCCTTCTCTCATCATAATCGGGTCGGCTGTAAAGCAGCCTCATGAAAAGAAATGTTTATTTGGCTAACGACTATGCTTACTTCCTAAATTCCAAACTGTTTGACTTTGCTCATCTCCTGCATTCCTATAAATATTAGGCTAAATTACCCATATTGGCACTCTAACTATAGTGTTTGGCAGTTTTTTGTACCTTAACTTTCCATTGCTCAATTTTGTTATTCCAATTTCATAAATTGCTTCTTTTGAAGCACCTTTCGTCAATTTTGAAGCATATTGAGACCACTTCAAAAGTATATCTTGTAGTACAAAAGCGCAATTTAAAAACTTGTATTGCGAGATATTCTTTTGAAGTGGTCCCGATATGCTTCAAATTTGACGTTAGTTGCTTCAAAAGAGAGATTTATAAAGTTGGGGTGCGAAAATAGATCAGTGAAAAGTTAAGGTGCAAAAAATGTCCAAAAGCTATAGTTGGAGTGCCATTAGGATAATTTAGTATAACATATGATAGTGTTTGGGCAGCTGGCTAGTTATTTTTAATATAATGCTACTGCCTGCGGTGGAGTTCTAATAATTCCCGTTCTTGTTTCAGAATTTTGAGCAATGGCTTTAGCTAATAGACTCGGAAATCTGTTCAAGCAATCTGTCCATTCCAGTCCATTTGTGTATCAGGCGGTACGATGCATGTCCTCGTCTAAACTTTTTGTTGGAGGTTTGCCAAATAACTTGTCTTGATTATCTTGTATCGGTTTGATACCTTCTTTTTTTTTTTTACTTATCCCGTGACATCTTATGATTTTTCATTTACCTTCCTTTTAGGGCTCTCGTATAGCACTGATGATCAGAACTTGAAAGAAGCATTTGCAAGCTTCGGTGAAGTGATTGAATGTATGTGGTTCTTCTCATTGCAGTTTTGCAGCATCATATCATTAGTTCTGATATATGATATTGGATTGATTTTGTGGTTCTCTGTATTGCAGCTAAAGTTATTAACGATAAGGAAACGGGCAGATCCAGAGGATTTGGTTTTGTAAGTTTTACATCTGGAGAAGAGGCCTCAGCAGCCATCAGTGCTATGGATGGGAAGGTAATCCTTTCGCTAGATTTATGCAAATGCGTTTAGCAAGCATAAGGTTCTATATACAACTTTAGAATTTAGGATTTAGAATAACATCTTAATGAATTTGCATTTGTTTGAACCATCTGGTGAGTAATGTATGAAATTGTAAGGTAAGGCCTTTTGAAACCTTTATCCTTCTAGTCTTAGATCATATTGGGTTAAAAAAGATCTTTTTAACATATATAGGACTCTTTCCTTGATTTTAATAAGTTAACTAAACCGTTTTTGTATAGTACTAGAGTTGATAATAATTTTTTAGAAGATGTTTCTTCATCATATACTGTTAAGGTAGACCATCATGTATAGGTAATATCGTATAATACTTGGATGAAACTACCATCTTAAAGTAAGTTTTCTCTAGGTGAACATAACTAAACATATAGCCAAGAAGCTTCACAATCATATGATTATAGGAAATAGTTTTTTCTTTAAAAAACCAGTTCAAGAGTATAAATTATTCATAGCATAGTTGATGCTAAAAACTTGATTGAAATTTAGACTCGTTCTCATGTTGTTTTAGTGTGACTTCTGTTTCAGGATCTCCACGGACGCGTAGTGAGAGTCAATTATGCTACGGAACGAACTGGTGGTTTCCGTGGTGGAGGTGGTGGCTACGGTGGAGGTGGTGGCTATGGTGATGGTGGTTCTAGTGGCGGTGGCTACAGAGGTGGATATGGTGGTGGTGCCGAAGGCGGCAATTTCGGTGCAGCAAATGATGAATATGGCAGGTAGCAGCAACTCGGATAGTTTGGGCAGTTGCTGCTTGTTGGAACTTTAAGGAGGATAATGAATATGCCAACAAGCAAGCCTGATGGCACTGGAGTGTGACATGACTCAGTAGAGTCACATTCATTCAGTATATTTAAATGACTCTGTTGAAACACCAAAGAGATGTTTCTCTATTTTGTTTTATGTTTTAATGATTCAAAATCCTTTAGCACTGAGATCTTGAGGTGTGGTGCTGTGTTTATTGAATGTGAATATTCTGGATGTTTTATTTTGGACGCAGCTAATGTCCGCAGTTTTGGCCTGTCCACCACGTGTCGGTCTCCCATTGGAGGGATTTCCGGTGGCGGACCTGAGCTAGAAGAGGGTCCAATGAGCTGCTGCCATGTGGCAGGGTGGTTACGCCCGCGGTCACAGACCGGTGCCATATATCATTTTTCTTTGATTTTAGAATCTGACATCCCTACAGGGACGTTAGCTGAGTGATGACCTACTTGCAATAGCCAACATTTAACCGTGACCAATGAAATTATCATATCCTTAGCTGATTGGTGACCTACTTGCTACATCCAGAGTTTATCGCTGGCAATCAAACTCTCATAACCATGTAAAGAATGAACATCCATTGTTTGTTTTCACATCACTTTTATACTCTTTTTTCCCGAAATTGCAGGCACCACCAAAAAGTGATAGGGGCTATCACATGATACTATTAAGTTGTAAAAGTGTTATGGGACTTCACATCGTTTGTTATGGGAGATCACTATTTCAAACACCCAAACTCCTCTTCCTCTTTGCAATCTCTTTCTCTTACAACTATAATATAAGATAACAAGATAAATCTTCCTCTTCGTTTCAATGTATATCTTCTAGGTTTTTCTAAATAAAATCGATTGCATGTTTGGAATTTATTTTTGGTGGTTTTGAACGTTATTTTTAGGCTTTGAAAGCTTTACAAATCTGCACAATCAGATTGGAGACGAAGGAGTCCTAATACACGCAATGTTCTGTATAACATTTTTTTTCAATAATTTTTTGTGTGTCAAAAAATAACAATTTATTAAAAATCCAGCCCAACCACCAATCATCAAGTGGCTAACATGGACCGCACAGAGCTACTTCCACAGCCCAGAGCCCGATAGATGGACATAAGTAGTTCTATAATGTTTAGAGGCTTAATTGCAACTTAATACCCTCAACTATACCACTTTTTGAACTTGATACCCTAAACTTTGATATGCATCAACCTAATACCATCAACTATTTGAATATTTTCAACTTGATACCCAAAATTTTTAAAATGACAAAATTGTCCATCATCACCAGCAGCCATGGGCGTCGCCATGGAGCTGTGGCAGACTCTTGAGCATGCGATCGCACACTACACAGGCCTCTCCCCGGCGGCCTTCTTTACCGTGCTGGTGGTGGCGCTTGCCTTTTATTACGCGATCGGAGGCGGAAGGGGGTGGCCGGAGGGAGGCAGTCGCAGGAGGATGGGGAGCCGCGTGCAGCCGACAGTGGCAGAGGAGAATCGAGGGGGGCAGGGTGCAGCCGGGGAAGGGGGGAGTGTGGGTGGGGGGGGGGGGGGGGGGGGGGGGGGGCAGCTGAGGAAGGAGGGGAAGGCATGGACAGGGACAATATTGTCCGATTTATTTTTAGGGTATCAACTTGATGCATATCAAAGTTAGGGTATCAAGTTCAAAAATTGGAATAGTTGAGAATATCAAGTTGTAATTAAGCCATGTTTAAAAACAATTCCAAATTTACTTTGGCAACATTTAAAATATTCCAAATTCCCACGTGGAATTTAATTTATTGTAATCAGAGGCTATTGCATGTTTGGTCGAGCTCGGCTAAAAGCTTATGATTGGAGCTTTTTGAACTTGCACGAAATTTAACAATAGACTAGTTAGATAAAGAAAAATGCTAAACACCGTGGCCTGTGCCCGTCGGCTGTGACCGCGGACTGAGGTACCGCAACCCAATTTGTCCCCCTTCCATTCGCATGAATCCCACCTGCCGATGTTCTGCCAATTAAAAGTCACGTGGACCGCGGATCAAAACTACGGGCCAAAATGTAGTCCACGTAGCACTATTTTAGATAAATGAGTCCAAATCCCCATTTGAAAGTATTTGGATTCATAAACTTGCAAGCCAATTCATTTTATTTATATATTATATAAAGGGTATATAAAAGAAAAAATTTATACTATTTTTTTTAAAAATTTGGTACAAGTAAATATGTTCACATTCTCTGTTTTATAATTGAGCCATCCTTTTGGTATAGAATAAAACTCGTAACTGGGAAAACAAATCTCAATTTAAGTTCAAATTTGTCTATCATTCAAACTAATCAAGATTTTGGTTTAAACAAGCGGCTTAGGAACCAAAGCTTACAAGTATTTAGAGAGTCGAACTAAATTTTCAGCTTGTTTTGAAGCTAAAGCTTACCTCGAGTTCTATATTTCATGTTGGAGGTAGATGCCCAATCTTGGTAAATATAGAGAAGCTCTCAAATTTCCAAGTGAGTTGAGTAGTGTCACTCTATCAGCCAAAAAGTAATCCACTGTAAAACTACTAATATATTTTGTGCTTCCTCCTCCCTTCCATTGTAGCAAATCTACCATGAGCTGAAGAACCCATCAACCTCACTTGTGTATGTTGGTGTTTTCCACTCTCCGTTGGGAACTTTAGTTCTACATTGAAAAACCACCCGAGTGTATACCTCAATATAAAGTTATACTTGTATTGGAGTATACACATGGGGTGAGGTGGCCCATGTAGGTTAGTTTTTCTAGAGGGTTAAGTATAAATCCAAAGAACAAACCTTTGTTTTGTCACTATCTTTGGGTTCCATAGAAGTTAAACGACTCAGACTCGGATGAAGGGCGCAACGTGGCGCTTTGATGGCGCGGATTTAGACCGAATCTTGCTTTGAGCACCGGTGACTTGTTCATCCCAGCGAGGAGTTTCTCTTTGTGTTTTCTTTTGTTGTTTTTTGTTCTATCTCATTGTAGCGTCTGCGAACGTAAAGAGAAGCAAAAAATTTCACTTTGTTATTGTATTTTGTATTTTCTTGAAGTCAGTTTGTAACTTTTCTTAGTACTTCATTTGAGTTGGTTAGAGTGCAGACTTTGTGTCTCGCGAAAACTCTATGTCTCTCTTGGTGTTGGCAACTGTGCAGACTTTGTCTTGCAAAAACTCTTAGCCTTCCTTGGATAGGTCCTTAGATCCCTTCGGGACTAACAGTGTATATATGAGTATAATCCAGTAAGAATTTATTGTCTATCCATGAATATGTTACTATCATGATCACAAGAAGAACCCGTGAAGTCATTATCAACCATAAGCTCAAAAGAAACCTATGAATCTAATAAGAAAATTGTTGACTACCCATCAAACACATTAATTGTCTAATGAGCTCCATAAAAAGATTCATGAATACATTGTCTATTATGTGCTCGATAAGAAGCCATGAAATTCATCGTCTATCATCAGCTCAAGAGAAACTCATTGTTTGGATAAGGAGGAAGGAGAGGAAGATGAGAGCAAATTATCAAAAGAAATAGGCTTAATTGCTACTTGATACCCTCAACTATTACCGTTTTTCAACTTGGTACCCTAAACTTTTTTTTGTAACAACTTGATACCCGGATATTATTTTGGACAAAAATGCCCCTATCCCTAACCTCCCTTCCCCCTGCTAGCTTCGCGCCCCCCTCTGCTTGCTCCGGCCGCAGCTCCCCCCCCCCCCCCCCCCCCACCCCCCCCCCCCTGCTCGCTTCAGG
The DNA here is from genome assembly GCA_029216955.1 of Iris pallida. Classification (NCBI taxonomy): domain Eukaryota; kingdom Viridiplantae; phylum Streptophyta; class Magnoliopsida; order Asparagales; family Iridaceae; genus Iris; species Iris pallida. The sequence goes on along the minus strand of JANAVB010041818.1, from coordinate 10,890,472 downwards.
CCACCCCCCCCCCCCCCCTCGCTCTGGCCGTCCGCCCGCTCCCGCCTCTCCCCTAGGGCTCGGCAGCGGGAGGAGGGGGGGCTGGGAAGGGGGGTGCGGGGCGGGAGGCGGGGCAGGGGTTGGCCGGAAGCGAGGAGGGGGGGGGGGGGGGGGGGGCGGTTGGCCGAAAGCGAGGAGGGGGGGGGGGGGGGGGGGGGGGTCCGGCCGGAGCTAGCAGGGGGGGGGGGGTGGCTGGAGTGGGGGAGGGGATGGAGGGAGGGAAGGGATAAGGGCATTTTGGGATTTTTTAAAATGTTAGGTACTAAGTTGAAAAAAAAAATAGTTGAGGTATCAATCTGTTACGAAAAAAAGTTTAGGGTATCAACTTGAAAAAGTGTGATAGTTGAGGGTAGCAATTAGCAATTAAGCCAAAGAAATAATTTGTTGAAGTTAACATAGTATAAGTGTCTGGAATTTTGAAAAGTTTTTCACACTTATCAAATTTTGATTTAGCAATCTCTAAATATGGAAAATCAGAGACTTATACCAACGAGTCCATTTAATATAGGCAAAGTCGGCCGGGAGGTTAGGTTGCCTCAGCCGAAGCTAATTTTTGTTGTCCTTCAACTAAAGATATAGGTTTAAGTTGGGTTTAGGCTAGACCGGTCATAAGAAAACCAAATGAGAGGTTTGTCCTATGCAGGGGGTTGTCCAAGTCCGAAGTGTTGTCAAGCTTATCCCTGAACCGACCTTAAATATAGGGACTATAAGTTATCTGAAGTAGATTGTTTCTTTAAAAAGGCGGCCGAGAAGCAACTTCCAAAAACAATTCTCCGCCTGCTTTAAAAAGTGCCACAAAAACTTTTTTTTTTTTTAAAGAAATGTTTTGGAGCTGTTTATCAAAAAATAAGCCAAAAAAAAAAAAGAATGGTAAGCAATCCCTAACCTACCCTAGAGGTTTTTCTATACATATATCACCAAGCTTTGCATATGCTATTTATGGTTAATGATGATACCTAATTTTACTTGGCTATCAAACTTCGTCCCAGGTTGAATTATTTGATTAATTTTACTTTTTCACCAAATGTCAAAATTAACAAATTCACAATAATACAATTACTAATCATCATCATCATCATCATCATCATCATCCAGCAAAATTTTACTGCGGCAATCAAGTTCTCAAAACCTTAGCTGAGTGCTAACTTACTCAATAAATCCAGCACTTATAGTTATCAATCAAATTCTCATAACCTTGTAGACAAAGAAATAACATCCATATTTGTCTTTAGACTATTTACATGGCTTGTCTGCAGACAAATACAAGATATGCTCCCAAGGTGACAATGGAATGTCTCTTGTTTAAATTCCTTGATCATGCTTTCTAATAGATCTAATAGGAGTAATGCCACCTTCACAATAGAAGCCTGTCAAAAAATAAAAAATAAAAACAATCAAATACATAGGATGAAGCTCCCTCCAACCTGAACCATGAGAATCCTCCCAACCCTGTTAACAGTTCATGTTTTCTTCGAAGTCTGTATTTTTGCAGGATCGTGCCATACATAACAATCGATATCGGCAACCACATCAAAGATGTTTTACTGGCTAGCTGTAAACTTTCTTCTACTATTTGTTAACTGTGGTTACAACCAAAATTCTCATCCCAAGTCCAAAAGGCCAGTGGGAAGTCAATCTTCCATTGCATATAACATCCTTTGAGCATGCATTACAAGAGGGGAACCCTTCTTTGTCTTCTCTATAATCTGTTGGATCAGCAGCTTCCCTTCCTCGTCATCGGTGTCATCACTCCCACCATCATCACTAAAACTCCTACTTAACATCTGCTCCCACCACACCTCCCTCCTAAAAGAATTAGTATCTACAGATGTCTTATTACCTTCGTTGCTATCTTCTTGGTCACAAACTAGACTCCCATCCGATGGCAATAATTTATCCCCTTGAACCTCATTGTTTGTGTCGGTCATATATGGTACATAGTCGGGAGTGTCAGCAATCCTCATGAACTCTTCATATGCTTCGTCATATGCATTTAGTGCATCCCCAGATAGGTTTAAGCACAATGCTTGAGACAAAGAACTATCTTCCCTCATCAGGGTTGGGCTTTCTTTGCATGGAGAAGGCCCATTTTCACTGTTTGAGAAGGATCTTTGACTTTGGGAGAGAACCCTCTCGCCTTGCATGAACTCAATTTCCTTCTGGCTGCACTGAAGTGCATTTTCAAGCTCCTTAACACGTTCCTCCAATCTGAATTGGATGACCTCATGCAGACGTAAGCTGAGTTCTCTAGGCGAGACTGCATAGTTTACATCATGAGTTTCAGTTGTGGAGGTTCCTTTGCTGTCCCTGTTTACATCAACCTGACCACTTCGAGATCCTCCCTTAAGCATATCTGCTCTTAGTTCTCCTTGAACTATATCTCCGACGAGGTCTGGGTCCATCTGCAGTGAGAAAATTTGAGCCATAAAACTGCAAATTCCATAATTATAGAATCATACACTCACTGTATTCACCTCAACGACACCTACAAATAGTTTGACATATAATATCCAAAGGTACAAAAAATCCATCTGTTCACTCAAATAAAGAGGCATTTGAAAATAGATAAAAGTAGATGATAGATTGCATACATTAGACAGTTTCCATAAAGGGTACCTATTTGAGCAGTTAGTTCAGTTACTTTCAGGATATGCAGAAGACAGATACCTAGAAATCAGGATATCTTTAAATAATTGAGATCCATTAGTTTATAGTCGAGTATCTCATAGTGCTATGATTTCTTTTCCCAGATGGGTATCATAGATTTAGTGAACCCAGAGAGCCCTAAAATCATGGAACTGGACTTTTATGAAGTATAACTTCCAAAATTTATGACTTAATCGTCAATCTCCTCATTCATCCTCCTCCATGCCTTTTAGCTTCAAAATGGTATATGGTATAATTTGATGATTGATTTCTTAGTATAATTCCACATGCCATATATCAAAACTCTTGACTTTGAAAATTTGAGACATACAAGAAATAGAAAATCTTGAAGGGGATATAAGTGAGACTGGTATAAAGTAACTAGGAGGCACTTAAGGTCCTAGTTTTAAACCCAGAGGGCTTTTCTATCGGGAAAACAAACAAAACATTGAATTTGGTCAAACACAAAAAATAATCTGTTTAACTGGTAACTAATTAGCGTGAAGTCCATCTTAGTAATTAAGTAGGTAAAAAGTTCTTCAAGAAACGATATAAGGAAATAATAAGTAAAATAATTAAGATAACAAATTATACGCACAACTACCTCCTTCCAGCTACACCATATAGACTCGATAATCAACAGTTTTAGGCTTACCTCACTAAAGGCAGATATTCTTCCCTCCAGACTAGTAGCATTCATGTCCAGCTCTAATCTCTCCAGCTCAGCTTCAAGCTCTGCTTCGATTTTACTCAACTCCATGTTCCCTCTGGACTTCGGTAAACACAGGCAGTCATTGCCATCTCTTTCCTGTGAAGGAAAAGATGGTGGTGGATCATGAATCTTCAATGAGTCAAGAGAGTGTACCATGTTGGTATAACTGCCCTTAAGTTCTTTTTCGCAAGCTTCATTGGGCAGTTCATTAACAGTCAGTGACTCTTTCATCTCCAGCTCTTCTTGCAAATCTTGAACCAAGTTTTCATTGTGTTTCAGTAAGTCATTCAACCTCTCTACTTCTCTTCTATTTGATAAAAAGGTGGATATAACACCAATGTTGATTCCAAAACACAAAAGAAGTATCCTATCAGGTGAATCTGGACCAAAGATAAATATATAAGAATTAACAGCAACCAAAAGTACTTGCACTTAAAGTGACTAAAAGCTCAGAAATATAATCATGTGTTAATCAACAAATAGGTGGCACTGATTCATAGGCTAACAAGCTAGTAAGAAATAAGCCATGAAAAATCAAATTTCAAACTGATTTATAATCTTCAGAAGCACAGAAACATTTACAAGCTTATGACGAGTATCCCAAAATAGTGATACTTGTTATACTCATGCTAGAGTGAGTGGAAGCTTAACGCATGCTCAATTTGGAACTACATGGATGCAACGCACTAGCTCTTAGTTGTTTTCTATAGCATTAAAGTTCATATCCATCTGCAGAGATTCTTCCATGCCTAACTTCTCTGACCATTCACAACATTAATCAAGTTTTTGTGACATGATATTGACATGGTTATGGATTGCAACCCTAACGTCAGGATGTCGTGAAAAGATTGCATTCAGATGAGCAAGAACTAGATTAATAGTAAATGAATATACTTCAGCATAGGATCTAGGTTTGAAATTTGAAACTGTAAATGAAATGCTTTAATGAACTGAGGCCAACCATGCTCAACTAGACTTGGCTTGATACTATTTGTTACATAGTATGCTAAGGGTAAAAAAAAAAATTATTCGCTACTCACTTTAACGCCCAATATGACCTATAGGTTGAAGATTTCAAGGGTTTCGAGTAAGAAATAGCAGTTCAAAGTTACGTTTCAGCAAAATGGGCCATTTGGAAGAACAACAATTTACTTGTGATCATCTCAATGGCAACTACGCCAAACTTGTGCTAAATATCTAGGCCTCAAGTTATGATTGAATTAAGCTTGAACCGGCTGGAGTAATTACAAGTGAGCTGGGAAAAAAAATATTCCATCCACTCTTAGGTTGAATAGACATGACTAAAGATACCTTGGTTAACATTTTCATGGTGCTTTTCTATATTAGAACTTGAAACCCTAAGGTAATATTCTCAGAACCTAGTAAAACAAGGTCCCCTAAGGGGTGAGCATTCGGTTAATTCGGTTCCAACCGAACCGAATAACCAAAAACCGAATTTGACCGAAACCGAATAAGCAAAACCGAAATGGCCGAATCAAACCGAACAAAAACCTCTCGTTAAATGTGCACCTTTTGAGTAGAAAGACCTTTTAGTCAAATTTAGCAAATAAAGACCCCCGCAATCTATGACTTGCTCGGCCAGCCCCCTACCGTCTGTTGACCGTTAGTTTTGACCGTTAAGTGACATTTTTTTATAAAAAAATAAATAAATAATACCTAAACTACCCCCCTTCCCTAACCTCTCCCCTCCTCCCTCCTCCCTCCGGCCAGCCACACCCCCTCCTCCTCCCCGCCCCCCTCAGCCCCCATCCTTACTCCGGCGAGCAGCCCCCCCCCCCTCCCCGTCCCGGCGAGCCCAGCCCCCCTCCTCCTCCTCCCTGCCCCGGGCAGCCCTCCCCCCTTCCTCCACTCCGCCTCCTCAGCCCCCCTCATTACTCCGGCGAGCACACCCCCCTCCTCCCCGCCCCGGCCAGCCCAGCCCCCCTTCTCCTCCTCCCCGCCCCGGGCAGCTCCCCCCCTCCTCCCTCCTCCCCGCCCCCCTCAGCCCCCCTTGTTACTCCAGCGAGCACCCCCCCCCCTCCTCCCTGCCCCGGCCAGCCCCGCCTCCCCGCCCCGGCCAGCCCCGCCCCCCTCCTCCTCCGCGCACCACCGGAGAGGGGGGGGGGGAGAGTGGAGGGGTAAAATTGTCATTACACACCCCACTTAACATCAGTTAACGGAAAGGGGACAAAATGAGCAAATTTCATACTTTTAGGAATTTTAAGAGCATGGAATCTTTTAGTGCAAAAAGCGAAAATCTAACGAGAGGTTTTTTGCACTTTACCCTTATATATATATATATATATATATATATATATATATATATATATATATATAAACTAACTTTTCTTATTCGGTTTTCGGTTTTGGACCGAAACCGAAATACCGAAACCGAACCGATTTTTTTTAAACCTAACCGAATCTCTTATTCGGTTCGGTTTTCGGTCCAAAACCGAATAATGCTCACCCTTGACAAGTGACAGTCATTTTATGCAAACTACCTGCACCAAAATCTTGTCATCTTCCTTCTAGAACTGCCATATTATGCAAACTACATGACCAGTAAGGCAATAAGTATAAGGTAAATTAACTTCCCTACATAACTACGCATACTTGTTAAAAAGACCAGATGCACAGATATCAAGCACACCTACCATCAGGTGATGACTACACCTTTTACATGTTCTAGAAGAATAGTTGATTGCATACCTGACACATTAGATTTTGTACTTTTATGTGATTATTTTAAAAGTAAATTAATAATATGATGCTTGCATATTGGGCTATATTCAACACAATTTACATTTTTTTTAGTAAATAAGTTAGTCTAGTTTTGAAGAAGGATACGATTTTGTTAGTGTCACAGAGCTGAATGAAAGAAAAGGATACAATTTGGGATGAACCAGAAAATTTGGGATGAAAACTTTGTTGTTGGTACGAATAAGTTAGTAAAGTTCAAATGATAGTCGTCTAAAACAAGGTTGAAAATACAAAATTCATAGCATTATATGAGGTGCATCAATTTCGAAGTTCTTGAATAAAATAAATGATTGGAAGGAGATACCCACCACAATCAAAATTATTGAAAGGAGATTATATTTGTTTTTAATGATCAAGATGGAATAGTAGCAAACTATTTCGTCTTTGGATTTTTTTTTTTATGAATTGGTACCGACAATGAAGAACAATCACAAAGACACAAGATTAACGTGGTTCGGTGATGTCTTCTCTTAAGTCCACTGCCGAACACAAGGCATTTTATTATTTTTGAGAGAGTTACAATTACAAGGGATTGAAGTCCTATTTATAACAAGAGGTTAAGGCGACCACCGACTTCATTGTTACGGAACTACCCCTACTAATTGATTTACAGACCCAACTCCTCCTACTTATGTACAGACAACTATACAAAAAAATTCTCGAGGGCTACCGAACCCACGCCTTACGGGTAAGGGGGCGTTGCCTCTTAACCCCCCACCCTACCCCACCACGCACACACACACACACACACACACACAAAACAAACTCATAGTCGAATTGGATCGACGAATTTGGGGCTATATGTACAGTAAGAAATCTTATCAAAGCTCTACAATCTCTAACGAACTATGCTAACGTTTAAATTCTTTATCAGTTTATACAAGGTTCACAAAATCGACATAGATTTGGGATCTGTCATATGAGTAGATATCGGCAGTTTCAGATCGGAGTATCGAGTTTTTCGTTTCGCAAAACCAATAACGAAAGTATTTTAAGAAGTTAGAAAAATATTTGGTATATTTAGACACAATTTTATATATCATACGTTATTTAGTTTTAAATGGAATGCTATTTTTCTTGTAGTAGACATAATTTCAAATGCAATAATATTCTAATTGTTTATTTACTTGTCTTTAGACATAACGCAACCACAATAAATAGTTTTGAATTGAATAATATTAATATGGATGAATGTTGTGAATTTATAGATATACAATTTCGACAAATGGTAATGGTTACAATTTAGCGATAATGGATCTTATCGACACATTGTAACATTTTCAACCTTAGTACAATTGAAGCATTGTGTTGACACTATTTTATGTTGTCCATCTTTTTTCGTTTAATTTTTACTGCCAAATTGAACGGGAAAAAGACCTCCAACGTCGATAGCGGTTGGTATCAGATTGGAACATGCCAAAACCGATACACATTGGCTGATACTACAAACTATGGTTTATAGACCTTTTCGGACTAAGAGAGCCGCCTCCATTGAACCAAGTTGAAGAGGCATACCAATTCTGGTGATGATCTATGGATTCTAATTATCTGGTTATTGTTAAATATATGTAGGGAGCAACAAACACTTCTTCACTAAATGATTCCCACATCTCAGTCTTATATCATACTTGTAAATGTACATATCTACAAATAATCGAATTAAAATATTAGAAAAGTAAGGCATTACACAATAGTAATTGAAAACCATTTCTTTTATGGTAAATGCATGTGAAGCATGTTTAGTCCAGAATTTAGATCACTTGATATGCTCTAGATAACTTTGAAGTAAACATAGCTATTACTTTAATCGAGACTAACAATAAATGTACTTCAACTCACTTTTTTAGGTGATCACTCCTCTCTCCCCTTTTTGACATATATACTGCAATTGACTTCCAACCTCCTACATGGGGTGATGGCAATCAGCCTTGATACTTCTTCCCTCATGAAATACTAATTGTCGATCACTCCCCAACCACTTCCCTCCTTCATAATAACTCAACTAAATCCCCTCTCCTCATCTTTATACTTTACTTGGGTCACTTGACAGAGATAATATATTACATATATTGTCTATGTAAAATGAGTATCTCAATACCTTAAGGCTCCCACTAGGGTCTAGGGAGGGTCAAGATGTTTGCAGCCTTACCACTATATACATAAAGACCATGTTTCGGCGACTTGAATGCAAGCAACAAGCATTATCGTCTCGCCAAGCAATTCCCTATAAAAGATCGCCTATACATCTAGTTGCAAAATAATTTGTTTAGTAATCAATCTTTACGGTTGAGTTTTTTTATCACTCATTTAGTGCTCTGACACTTAGTTGGAGTCTTACAAAGTTTAGGGTTGCTCTGCAATACAGAGTTCTTACTTTTTATGGATCCTACAACAAATTATTTGTTGTATCAATGAAGTGATATTGATAGAATGTTTCAGGGTTGAAGGATTCATAGGACTAGAAATTGACGAAAGCAAGCATGGTACTCTAGAGTGTAAACCATACCCATTGTTTGTAGCATTCAAATGTTACCAGGTATCTCGCATTTCAGGAAGTTGATTCATATGGAAATATTCTGGTTATATTTAGTCAACCATTCTTCTATTTTGTTCAGTATAGGTCCAAGAATCTCGAGCTCAAGGATTTTTTTAAATTAAAGAAATTTGATGCCCATCTAAAGTCATGTTAGTGTTGACCCTTGCCACCTATCTTCTTCTTCTGTAGTCTTAACCTCTCTTTCCCTCCATCTTACTTCCAAGTGCTTCTATTTGGATTTCCTTCAACTCTAGTGGTTTCCCCATAAGCTATCTGGATTAACTTTTCTAGACATGATAGTTTGTTAAATTTTCTACAGCCTCTCCAGTACATAGATTTTAATACATGCATCAACAGAGATTATAAATTTGAATGTTAAGTTATTGGGTTCCATTTATCTCTATTTTGTTTATAACATGACCACCCAAAAATCATTTCTATGTAGTAGTTAAGGCCCTTTTTATTTCCCATAAATAATTTTTCAATCCACCATATTTACAGTAATCACTTGCAGTGCTTAGAATCTCTGTCCTCTACAAGTTTTGATCCAGTTAGAAGTAATTTAATAACTGTATTACCAGTTCCTAAAAGAAAGAAAAAGACTTGGATCTTCCATTAAGGTAAAACAAAAAACATGAAGCTAACCTATCTATTTGATCAGGTTGTAGTAAAACATTAGATTGCCTAAAAAAATCAATTAACAAATATTGAAACCAGAAAAATCCATGTCTTGAATTGCATTAAAAAAGAATATTAGAAAATCAAAGATGAGATTCTGTCAAAATGTCTGTGGAAAAGAAATTGCAATACATGCTCAAAGTAAAACCTGTGTGTGTGGTGGTGGTGGGTGGGGGGGGGGGGGGGGGGGGGGGGGGGGGGTGGGGGGGTGGCGGCAGAGTTGATTAAACAAGTTATTCTCTCCGGATGATGTGTGAATCATATACCACTGTCAATATCTAAAATTTAGTAGGTGTATATGTCAATGTCATGAATTCTATGATTAAACTTCTCCTAGCTAGCCCCGGACTTACCCAATGAGCACAGCAAATCGACTTGTTAACATAATAAAGTGGATCAGAAGAAAGGTTGACAACTACCTTGTAAATTTGAGCTTTTGCAAGTTGTATGAGTATTGGACATGTCCTGCTTCAGATGCTGCGCCTCCCTGACCTTAAGATTCGGAGACCGTACTTTAGGAAGTGGTGGAATACCAATAACACTTTCCACTCGTCCCGAACTTGCTTGATCGACTTCATTACGCAAACCCTTTTCTAATGACACGCAGGAAGATTCATTAGTTGACTTGCTGATTATTCTTCGGCCATCGGTTATAACGAGAGGCCTCAACGCCGGTGCGTCCGAAGAGGCCGAAGTAAAACCACGTTCTCCAAACTCAAAATCCTCAGTATAGAGCTGAGGTATAAGGCAGTTCCCCGCCGATACAACGGGTTTAACGGAGTATCTGCACGAGTTCTTGCTCCTAAGACAGTTCCTTCCTCTTCCGCCGCCGCCGCGCCTGTAGCGAAGATTAACATTCCTAGGCGACAGCTCGGCTTGCGAAGCACCTGTGAACCTATCCAGCCCGCCATCTACACTCATCTTCTCCTCGACGTTCAGACAGCTCTCCTTTCTGAAAACCCATGGTTGCAAGCTCAAGAGAGAGCTATGGTCACTCACAAACCTCACTTTCTCCCCATCCATCGGAGAACCCGCTTCAGAATTCTTCACCATAATTCTCCAATGCCCATTAGCCAGATATCAAAAAAAAAAAAAAAAAAAGCCCCCGAAAGACTGAGCATTTCCTCAAGTGTAGGATATCCCGCGGGTTAGAAACAAACCATGAATCATAAACCCTAGAATTCACAAAGATGGAATCTTTAGGTCAAATAAGAAAAGCCCATCAATTCTTGGCAGCTAAAATCGATCAAGGACCAAGCTTTAGGCATGAAATAATCGAAGAAAAGTGCGTAAAGATCTGACCTTTTTTTTTTTTTTTTGCATTGGAAGCCCGGGAAAGATCAACTTGTGAGCTCAGAATCGACCCAAGGAGAAGGAAAAAAAAAAAAAAGAGGAGGGATTTGGAGAGTTGGGTTCCTCTTCTGTTGGCTGGAGAGAGGGAGAGAAATCCAACTAATTTCCTCGTCAATGTGAAGGGAAGGTGTCAACAAAGAACGACCATCTCCCTTCTCTCTTTTATGATCTTTTGGAGGGATATTAGGAGAAACCAAACCTAACCAAGACAAAAGAGTTTTCTTAGATTTTTTTTTTTTCTTCCTTTTTTTAGATTCTTGTTTTTATTTTTGTCATATGGGTAAAATGGGTTTCCAAATTCCAAAGAGGAGGAAAAAATTATATAATATAGTAATCAATCCATATTTTATCCCTCTTTTCTTGTAACGTATCGGACTTAATGAGTTACATTCTATAATATTGGACGGTAAGTTATAAAGGCACTTCACCTTTTTATCAGGGCTAATCCATTTTAAATTTTGTATTATTTACAAGTTTGCCATTGAAAAAATTGATTAGGGCTATCCCACTCTTTGGTATAAAAGTCAATTTTTTTTCTATTTTTCCCCTCTTCTTTTTCCTCAACCCATCCAAGAAGAAGAAGAAGAAAAGGAAGAAGAACAACAACAACAACAACAACAACAACAACAAAAATGTTAAACCCTAATATTGGTGGAAATTCTAATATTGTTATCCCTAATTTTTTTCTCATTTCCAATTTCGATGGCACCCAAAGGCTCCTCATAATATACGAACCCTAATATGGGAGGAAACCCCAATATTGCTGTTCAACTAGTGCAAACAAGTACTGCCCAATTTTCTGGCAGTCCTACAAACTGAATGGACTGCAAGAAAACTGGGTAGTCCTAAGTCACAGCATGTAAAACAAAGGACTGTCCATTTTTCTGGCAGTCCTTACAGTATGTAGGACTGTCCAATTTTCTGGCAGTCCTGAATACAGTAAGGACTGCTAAAAAAATGGGCAGTCCTTTGTTTCACATGTTGTGACTTAGGACTGCCCAATTTTCTGGCAGTCCATTCAGTTTGTAGGACTGCCAGAAAATTGGGCAGTCCTTTGTTTCACATGTTGTGACTTAGGACTGTCCAGTTTTCTGGCAGTCTATTCAGTTTGTAGGACTGCCAGAAAATTGGGCAGTCATGGTCGACGCAGAGTTTTTTCGTTCGTGCATACTTGTGTTTAATTTAAATGGATAATTTTTCACTCCGAATGTAGTTTAATTCAAATGGGCTACAGACAATTGAAATAAACAATGTAATGGATGCTTGAATTTTTTAATTTAATTTCTAGGATTTTGGAAACAAATAGAGAAAGAATTTGGGTGCCACCGATCTTCTTTAGAAGGGAATTTGGAAGAGAATAGAAAGAAGAAGAGAAAATTTCTAGGGTGGAAGAAATTTCTAGGAAATTTCAAATTAACTTCTTGCTTGGGGATGGAGAAATGGTGGAGGAGAAGAGGAAGAAGAAGAAGAGAGGAGTTAGGGTTTAGGAAGAGAGAGAAAAAATTTTGCAAATGAGAGGGAAAATTTGGGTTTGGGGGGATTTCACTTTGGGACAGCCCTAGATTAAAAAAATGGACTGTCCTGAGTAAAATATAAAAAAAATCTGGACTAGCCCCAATCCGGGCTAGCCCTGATAAAAAACTGAAGTGCCTTTATAACTTACCTATTGGACATGATCAAGATGACTTTAAAATGAACTTTTTTATTAAGTCATGAACTAATCCAAATTATCCATATCCTATCATTCTATTCTTTATTCAGTATGAGACTAGACTTTGTAACCAATTCATTTATTAACCTCGAGGGCTCAACCGAATACGAAATAAGATCCAACAATCTCTACATTAGCTTGTTATGGATGAGCCTAAGGAAGTAGGAGGTTCAACTTATTGACATCTCGTTCCATTCGACCACATAGCTAAAACGGCACAGTCTTTCGCACCATTACTAAATGCCAACTACACGTCTTGTTCCACCTTGGGCCACAGCAAGACCCATCTTTGAAGTCATTATGTATAGTTTCTCTAACCTTTGGTCTGGAACGTTGCACCCAGACCATGTTATAGAGAATGCTCCTAACTCCACCTTAGAAGCAAACATGTATAGTTCGATTATACATATATTATGGACGTCCGGCACAAGTTGTCATGAATCAATTAGAGCGTCCAATCCGGCCAAACTCATAACCTTAGGCTCTGGTACCACTGATTGGGAACACGATGAGAACCGAGCTAGAATTGATCCATGAGATATGATATTGGACAGTGCATGACTTAAAATAAACTTTTCTTGTTAAGTCCTAGACCAACCACAATTATCTATACCTCATCCTCCTACTTTCTATCTGATGTGAGACTAAACTTTGTATCCAAGTCCTTTGTTAACTTTGAGCGCTCAATTGAATGTGAGATACAACCTAGACAAGTCTAATAGTCTGATTATTGAGAACCTTCTCTCTCTCTCTCTCTCTCTTTGGTCCAAAATAGAAACAATTTGTTCCTCGTATAAAAGTCGATACTAACGACTAGCTCCGAGTGATCGAGGATGTTGCTCAAATATAGAACATACATACACAACTGAGATACATGAAACACATCATACACCTCATGAAAGAAAGTCGGAAGAGCAGGACAATAAGCAATATCTCCAACTTGCTCGAGGATGTCGAACAGACTAATGTAACTCTGACTAAGCTCTCATCGACCCCAAATTTGATAGTTTTGCGAGTAGAAAAAATTCATAGGACTACATGGTCGCTGTCATTGAACTCCAAGGGCCTCATATGCGGATATGTCCATTTTCAATGTCGATCATATGTTATCTAAAGATGCTCCCTGATCAGTTTGACCTTCTCTACTGTATGCACTATTATCTCTGGTCCAAACATCTTCTTTTTTCATACATCATCCTATGCTAATTGTGATATGCACTTCCTCATATGCAACACCTCATACAAAGTCATTTAAATGATCACCTGGTACTGTCGCTATAGGAGAATACTACTAAGTAGAGGTGATATTTTTGAGATCCACCAAATTCTAATATACATGATTGCAACATATCCTCCAAATTACGTATATTGTGCTCTAACTTTCCATTAGTTTGTAGATGATACGGTGTGCTAAATCTCAACCAAGTGCCCAGACTTGATGCAAGCTATAATAGAGATAAGAAGTGAAGCACACATCTCTATCTGGTAATATGATAAATGGAGCAACGTGTGGTCTAACAATTTGCCTCATGTACATCTCTGTCAGCCGCTTTATAGATTGCCCTACTTTGAATGGAAGGAAGCAAGCTACCTCCGTGAGTCAGTCACCCATACTATATCTCAATCAGACTGGGATCTAGGCAAACCGATCACAAAATCCATCGCGATATACTCCCACTTTCACTCCAAGATGGGAGCAACTGAAGTAACCATGTTGGCCTATGTTGATCGGACTTCACCTGTTGATAGATCAAGCATCGGGAGAAGAATCTCACTTTCTCCCTCTTCATCCCGTGCCACCAAAAGTGCTTCATGATAACATGATTCATCTTCATACCCCCATGAGTGGATGGAGTACGAGAGTTGTAGTCATAACTTCCTAGGGATGGGCATACGGTTTCAGGACCCGCGGTTTCGATCCGGTCCGAACCGTAAACTGTCCAAACAAGTCAGTTCCTAAAATTTAGAATTTAAATTGGCCGGATTGGGGCAGATCGTGCGACATTAACGCGTCGATCCGGGTCCTATTTTCAAAATAAACGGGGCTCTGTCCCGATCCATTTCTAGGGCTATGCATATTTTTATATCTCAATTTTTAGAATTTTTATTATAATCTATAGGTAATATAATATATTATTGTTTAGTAAACAAATTCTAGAAATTTGGAAGACATTAGACTTGTTTTGTTCTTATCGATAAAAGAACATATGTAAATGTTTACTATTCTAGAACTATAATACCTCAGTCCTAAAATACGTAGGACCAAAAATATGATACATGCCAGCAGCACGTCACCAATGGACCTAACCTCATAGCAAGCCCATTAGCGAAATGCTTAAGTTGTAAATCATGATAACAATCAAGAATAATAATACAAGTCACAGGTACACAACTAATCTCATTAACATAGAATAACAGTCAAAGAAGTAATCAAAGTCCAATACGATAAATAGTAAATATCCAACAGTAAAAGAAATATAACTGTGCAAAAAAAGGCAACCCAAAACCACAGTAAAGAGAAATAAAGTAATTAGTCATCTATAAGTCTACTGAAAAGAAAGAAAATAAAGTAGCAAGTCTAATGATTAGAAACGACATGATCACGAAAAATCCTCTGGAACTATCTCGTCCTCCTACGAAGGTATGACTCCAGTCTCAACTCCAGATCCGTAAACCCCCGTGCAGTCCTCCTCTCCAACTAAGCTTGGAGAGATCACCAGGTCCTCATGGGACTAGCAAGATACATATAAACATGCCAAAATGTCATAGTACAACATATGCAGAGAAATAAAAATACTCAAGGGAAAATCAACTAAGGCACAATGGACTAAGAACCAAGATCTAAGACACAAGGAACCTAGACACTGGCATGCCATACTAGTCGTGGCTAATAGGTCAAATCTATAGACTGTAGTCAAGATAAACACTCCCAATCTATAGTATCTCAATCATAGTCAAGACAAGCACTCTCAATCGAGATAGTAGCCATTCCTAGTATCAAAGTCAAATAATCCTATAAACCATAGTCAAGGTAAGCACTCATAATCTATAGAATGTCATAAGTCAAATTTTACTCAAGTCAAGTCATGTCAAGTCAAGTCAAGTCAAGGAAACAAGGGTGTAGGACTAGACAACTCTATCACGAAAAACATGTAAACATGGAAGCAGTATAACAGATAATGAAAATATAATAGAAATCAAGAACGTGCATGTAAGCTAGAAATATGATAAAAATAAAGCTATAAACAAGACAAGTAAAACTAGACATGGGATAAAGCAATCATGAATATGAGGAAAAGAATAACAGAGAGATAATGAACATGCATATAAAATATATTGTACAAGCCAGCAAGGTACACTTGCTTGGTGGTAGCACATAGAACCAACAATATCCAATCACTCAGTGAGCCATAAAAACTCCCGCAAATATCTTCGGATGCTGAAACAAACATCACAAACGTATTTTGCATAAGAAAAATATCTAAGCTTGACTATCCATAAGTCTAATTCTGGATACAGGAGCAAAACGATAATTTCTGGCTAAACAGTATCCGCCGTTGGACCCGCTTTGCACCAAAAAATGTACCAGCATCTATGGTCTCTAAAGTCGACAAATTATGTACCTACGAGTCCAGTTTTTTTTATAGGAACTCAACTGTATATCCAAATTTGGATTCTGATGAGCCGTGTACAAAATTGTATGTTTACTCGGATCATGGGCCTGCCAAAATAGCATTTCGGTCAACCTTCTAAGAATCAGAAGACCAAACTTGTCTCATGGGACCAGAAAAGTGATACGAATCCAGTGGCGCAAGTTTCGTTATGACGAACATGCACAAAGTAATTAGAATTTTTACAAAGGAGCAGATAAGATGTACCTCGATCGATACGTCTCAAATTTGTCGTGCACATGCAACCAATTTGAGTTTTGTCAAAGCTCACACGTCCGTAACATCCGTATGCGTCTTTTGATGCTCACGAGTTGTGATCAAGTCGCCCGATTTGTTGGGACGGACCCCGTATCAGAGAAAATTTTATGTTTTAAAAATAGTTTTTTCACGATCTTCACACTGATTTATCTTGATATATAGTCAATTAGAAATAAAACATGTAATGGAGTTTCCATGGTATTTATGTCCCGTAAAAATATGTTTAAGTAAATTCTGAAACTTCGATGTGGTTTGGCAAAATTTTGCCTTCCAAAACAGGGTCAGGAACTTAATATTATGTTCGTTTGAAAAAGTTTTTCACCAATGTTGGCGTCGATTTATCGAGCAACCAAGGGCTGTAACCTATAAACTATTTGAAGGGATTTAAAGTCCTATAGGTTGTGCTTTCATTGAACTAATTGGTTCTGTCACGACCCGCACCCACCGCGAGGGTACGAGTACGTAACAGCGCCCAGCCTACGTCGCAGTGTCGGCGGTAGAACGCTGTTCTAGGTCATGAACTATAACTACATAACATGAAATATACTCTCCAAAAGGAGGCCAACACAGAGGTATAACTCAATCACAATCTAAGGTAGAATGTAGCATGATGGAATAGATAAGAAATCCTCAACTGAGGTACAACAGAATGAAATAACAAAGTCTCATCATCTCTAAAATATACAACTCTGAAAATAAAGACAACGGCTAAACATGAAAAGAAGGAACAGTCTAAGCTATCTACACTATACAAGGTATCATCCTGAGCAGCTGCCTGAACCTCCCCAGGGGTCCAGGTCGCGAGTGTCAACTAGGCAAGCTCCAAGTAAGGGTGCAGGGTTCCTCATCATCCTTTGTAAAAATTTTAACAGATCTAGTCAGGACGGGAGCGAGCACAAAATATCTCACGCAGTTCATATCATGTTAGGAAATATAAAGCATGCAATAGAGTAAGGTACATGAAACGCTGAAAGAAGAATGTATATGAAAACAACAGAGATTTGATAATGGAAAGTATCTATATATGATAAGTAAGAACTGTAAGCAACATGTAATTTAGAGCACAATATGGTTATGTAAACGGGTTAGATTATACAATAAAATGGGACTCCTTTGTACGTGGGTGTACAGTGGACATATACAATTTCTTATACAATAGGATTGATCACATAACCATTTCTACTCTCCCTCCCCAATCAATACACAAGGATCCAATTCAGTTACGTTACCTTATACAATGGCTTGTACAATGGCTTGTACAATGGCTCAATGTGATAATAAGAGTACAATATGCACAATGAGTGTACAATAATAAGGGTATTCAATAAATACAATATGTAAGTGAAACGCACATCACAATATGTATTTAGTGAATACAAGGAGATAACATCTCAGAAGAAGATCCATATAGTACCAATCCGTGATAACGATCATGTAGCATCAAGTACAGTAATCTAGAGCAAGAATGTAAATCCAGACAAGTATGAAACGGTTAGAGAATGTATTAGCCTGGTATCTGAATGTCTGAAGTAAATGTACTGTCTGAGATGAGGTACATGACTCCTAGTTAGAGCAACACAAGTCAAGATGTATACATGGGATGATAAATATAATCTACGATGCGTCTGTATGCTGTCTAGGTCAAACTAGACTAAAGTCAACACTTGGTCAACTCTAGTCAACCACACTAGTCGAACTAGGTCAACTAGGTCAAGCCCTAGCCCAAACAAGTCTAACAAGTCTCACTAGGCCTAACCAAGCCTAATCTAACAATCATACACCAATCACAATGATATACAAGCCAACTCAAGCCACACATCAAGGCACATTCACATTTAGCTATTTATCATGGAATTTATATAGCTATATGTATATAGGATTTCATATATTTACAATATTATACAATAAAAGAAAGTTAGAGTGGGAACTAGCATGTAAGCTATGTGTGTGTGAACATGGAGGTGCACATGAAAAGAGAAATCAACACTAGGCCAAACACCATATATATATATATATATATATATATCACTATATTCACACACACACACACACACACACACACACATATATATATATATATATATATATATATATATATATATATATATATATATATATATATATATATATATATACAATAGGATATGTGCCTAAACACATAGCTATCACACATATAGAAATTCTTTACACTTTACACACATATACACATAGGTTAGACATGCTATATATAGCTATAGGCACACTACATATATAGAAATATGTACATACATTGTATTTACATAGAGAGAGAGGATAACATGTGATGTGTGTGTGTGAGAATGTCAAACATACCATGTGTGTGTACATTATAAAATGTGTGTGTGTGCTAGAGGGTGTTGTATGACAGGATATGTGAATGTGTAGGAATATGTGTGTGGCTGTGTGTGTCACAGGGACATAGAGGTGTGTGTGTCAAAGAGAGAAACATGTGTGTGTGTTCTAGGTGATAGGAAACAGAATGTGAGTGAATCCCAACAGTGAGTAAGAAGGGAACAGCAGTTCAGTTTGTGTGTATTTTAGGACCTGTGTGTCTCAGGATTTCAGTTTAAACAGTGTAACAGTTTAAAGAATGGGGAAGGGAAGCAATTTACTGTAAAAAGGAATTGAACCAACTCATGAACTCTAATATAACATGCATGAAATGTGTGTAAGCTAACATTGACTGGAATCTAATCAGTGAAATTAAATATAGCATAGAAAATCAGTTAACATCTATTCAAATTCTTAGTTATAAACAACCACTCATGCTTTCATTTCCTATGTCTCAGGAATTCAAACAACAGTGAAGAAATGGACATGTAATAAGTCTACAGGATACTGCTATTAATCAGTTAATCATGGTTCAAACTCAGAAAATGGGTTCATCTCAGGAATGATTCAGTCCAATACACATAGAAAGCTCAACCCCAAAGCCAACAGTTCACTGTTAAACAGCAAACCCCTATCCCCATTTCAGTTTACATGAATTGCCAAAATCTCAGTTTTATAGGTTTTGAAACAGAAAAGAGAATGTCTCAGGTTTTCAGATTTTGATGGTGTGTGTTAATGTGAAAACAGGAAACATTGGTGTGTAACATGTGTGTGTTGGGGGCATGAGAGATTTGAGGGCTGTGAGGAGAGACTAGAGTGTGTGTTAGCATGCATTTCAATCTTATGTGTCAATCTCAGTTTTTGAGTGAAAAAGGAAATTTCAGTGCAAGGACAGGGTTTCATGTGTGTGTGTGTGTGTAGGGACTTAAGCTATAGGTTTGTCTCAGGATCAAAATGTTCTCAGGAAACATAGGGAATGTGTCAAAGTGATTCACATGTATGTGTGTGACATGTAAAGTGTGTACATGGATGTAGAGTGTCAGGTTTCAGGTAGTAGTGAAATAATGTGTGAACATGCTCAGATTATCATGGCAGTTTAGATAGGGTGAGTGTAATATGTTATTTGAAGAGTGTCACATGTAAACATTAGAGTGTGATAGCTAACTTAGGGAAAAGGTGAACTAAAGACAATTAGCAATACAATGCTAACATTCAAAACTAATTTCAGTTCAAATCAAAACTCAGTTATTCTAAAAACCAGGTTTAACTACCACTTGCATCTCAGGAATTCTCAGAAGTTTGACAGTTCATATTAACCCAATCCATTGACACAAATTTGAGATCTATTTAACAATTTCTCTAACACAATACAAACTAAAACTTAACTAACAATCATGGATTTAAACATGGCAATCAATCACCAAAACCAGCTTACAATTGGAATTAAAAATAGAATTTCAGTATGATAATCAAGTGTTCTCAGGTTTTCATATTCAAAACCCAATTCAGGTTTACTGTGTGTACCAAACAGTTTATCAGTTTTATCATTCAACATTCCAAAACAATTTCGAATCTAAAAACCCTACACTAGTCAGTACCCAAACATTGCAGAAGTCTAATAAACATGTAGGTGATCTAAATCAACATTTTAAGAAATCACAAAACTCAGAAAAATGGATTTAACTCAGGAACAAGCAATTCAGTTTAAGGGAGTATCAGGAAAATGGCAATTTTAAACCCAAATTACATTCGAACACCAAACAATTCAAAACCAAGACTCAGTCGTGTACAGAGGTGTGATACGTGCATATATGGGTTACAGAGATGATTCTGTGTCCACATTGCTGGACACGAAGTATCCAAAACAGGAGAAACATAAATGACAGAAATCAGTGGGTGCACAGGCTCGTGCGGTGAGGACAGTGACCCGTGGACACGACACAGGGCACAAGACACCACGTGTTCGTGTCCACACCTAGACTAGGTATAGGTCTAGCCATCCCACGTGTCGCCACGCATCTACAACGTGTCTGGACGCGACACGACACGCGTATCTGTAGGAAAACATCCGGCACACAGTCTGTATACAAACCAGTACGTGGGCGATTTCTTCCTCGACACGACACAAGGCGACACGAGACTCAAGGGGTGTGATGTCAGTCACTGCCCCTTGGTCGGTGTCCAAAATCACGTGTCTACGACTCCTATATTGGCCACACGGACACGCGGGTAGCAGGACAGCAAACCGCGTGCCTGCGGGGCGTGTCCGCGGGTCCAGTACGACCTCGACATGACACAAAACATGTTCAGTCCATTAAAAATGTGTAAGCGACACAAAAACACGAATTTCCATTCAAACACAAATCGAAAACAGAATCGAAATGCCCACTGTGGCATTTCGTCGAACACCTACGACCCTACACTGATACGTACCCGATACGGACACGTACAGGACACGAAATGGTACGAATCCTATTCCTACAGAGAGAGGACACCTAGGGCTTCCTATCCATGCAAAGAAATCGAGATTTGGTGGAGGGAATAGAAAGTTACCTATGTGTGTTCCTTCACAAAGAAAAGCTCCAAAAGTGAGATCTCCTCAAGCTAGCCAATGGCTCCAAATTGTATCAAACCTGAGAATAGCCTCCACCAACAGTAGGGGGACACTAATTAGGTTACAATGGAAGAAGTTTCAATGAAAATGGACTAATATTGAATAAACTATGAAGAATTTTCAATGGAGAACAAACCTTTCCTTAGAAAATAGGGGGAGATGAATAAAGAGGAGGCACAAACTTTGAGAGAGGCTTTATAGCAAGGGGGATCCCTAGGCTGGTCACCAAGTTAGGGTTTTTGGGGTGAATCCAATGGCTATCAATCCATCAAGTCCAATCAAGGGCCTACAACCTAGGCTTCACACTAGACTTAATACAACCTATTTCATTTTAGCTAATCATGACTTAACTCAACTAACCAATACTAACTATTACTAACCATGGCTAACTAGACTAGGTATGACTAATCTAGGTTAGGGCTAAACACAACACAAGACAATTGATTAAATAATATTTAAATCATACCATTCTAAATAATCATTTTAAATTCTAAATAATATATATTAAATTCAAATATTTCAAAAATGACAAAAATACCCTTAAACAAAAAAAATGATAAATGAAATACCCTAATCACATGGCTAGGCTCTAGGGTAGACAGTCTCTACGGTTTCACTAGCAAAATACCAAAATCACAAGTCATGATTTTAAATAGTTTAAAATTAATTTAAAATCACCAAAAATCATAATATGAAATAAATATCAATAAATAATAATTATAATTTCAAAATTTCAAAAATTACCCTTATTTGGAAAACTGGGTGTTACAGGTTCGAGAATCGATGGCAAAACAAAGGAGAATTTAGCTGCAAAATCGGCTTGATGGCGCGACTTATGCTGTTGTTGTTGTTGTGCTTTGTCGCACTATTCTCTAGCGATCGCCGGCGTACATATGACGGTGCAGGCGCGCAGGCTATCCAGGGAGGTACGGGGGTGATCGTGAGGGTGGTAGGGATTTTTAGAGTTAGGGTTTTCGAGAGGTTTACTTCTCTTCCTTTCTTGGTTTCTTTATAAAGAGAGGGGTCTGCTTTTTTTAGGGGGGGTCAGGTTAATAAGTTTAAAGTCCTATAGGTTGATTCCTTCGGTTGAACTGGACGGGACGGGGCATTATAGAGTTTAGAGGGCAAACACATATACCGAGAATTTTATCCGGGTATCCCTCTGAGAGGACAAGTTGTCACCCTCATTTTTCCGTATTTCGTATTATGCTCGTATTTGGATTTTGGCACGTATTTTATTTTCTCGACTTGCAGATTTTTGGTTCTCGTAATTGGGTTTTACCTGGCTTGGTTTATTTTGTGGAAAGAAGTGGTTTAGTTTGGTTTGGTTAGTTTGGTTTGGTTTGGTTGGTTTAATATACATGGAACACTTTAGCCTACACACCACCTCCATTACACCACAACACCCTCATTATAACCCACCTACTTTCTCTCTCCTCCATAATTTCTCCATTAATTTCTTCTTCTTCTTCCTCCACCAACACCCATAGGCAAGTGCATCTTGCCATTAAATAAGCACCACTTTTTATTTGTTCATTAGCTAGATTAGGACATGGAGAACAACATTAGAACTTGGAATTTTGTGATTTGGAGTCTCCATTGTTCTAGATCTAGGTTTTAATTATTTTCGGATTTACATGGTTTTGATCTATTTTAGTTGGATTTTATGGGTTTTTGATGCTTCCATATGGAAGAGAATTCAATTTTACTCAAGTTAGAACCATGAAAATCTAAATTTGGTTTTGATTTGGCAAGTTATGAAGAATTGAAGTTTTTGGGTTGGGTGTTCTTCCTCTCGGACAGAGGTAGGAGAAGAAAATAGCCTTTCCCTCTTGTTGGCCACGCGGCTCTTGCGTACGGCCTCTGCGTAGAGCTCCTGCGTAGTGTTGCTTGCGTAGAACCCTTGCTTAGGGTCTTCTGCGTATTGCACCCTGCGTATTGCACCCTGCGTATTGCACCCTGCGTATGCTGGCCTGCGTATTGCACTCTACGTAGCCTGGCCCTGCGTATTGCTTGCGTAGTGGCTTGCGTAGCCCCTGCGTACTGTACATTGTGTATTGCTTGCGTAGTGTGCATTGCGTATTGCTTGCGTAGTGGCTTGCGTAGCCCCTGCGTATGCTGGCCTGCGTACTGTGCATTGCGTAGTGGCTTGCGTAGCCCCTGCGTATGCTGGCCTGCGTACTGTGCATTGCGTAGTGGCTTGCGTAGCCCCTGCGTATGCTGGCCTGCGTACTGTGCATTGCGTAGTGGCTTGCGTAGCTCCTGCGTATGCTGGCCTGCGTACTGTGCATTGCGTAGTGGCTTGCGTACTGTGCATTGCGTATTGCTTGCGTACTGCTCCCCTTGCGCAATGTAACCCTTGCGCAATGTAACCCTTGCGCAAGACAACCCTTGCGCAGCCTTGTATACGCAGTCTATACCCTGCGCAGCCCAACCCTTGACCCCCTTGTGCTACCTACTTATTTATGATGAATTTGTTATTTCTTGGTCTTGGCTCTTTTATAGTCCCATATATATTGGTATTGTATCAGGTATTTTACGCCCATTTTATATCCTTACGCCTTTTGTCATGGACTTGATTTTACTTAATATACTTGGAATGACTATTGTACATAGCCTGGTATGGCAAGGAACTAGTATAACATGACAGTGACCCGTAGTGGTGCACTCCTGACCTGACTAACCTGACTTGATAGTGGCCCGTGGTGGCGCACTCTTGACTTGACTTGTAACTGGTAACCTGATAACTTGATAGTGGCCGTGGCGGCGCACTCCTGACTTGACTTGACTTGATAACTTGACTTGACTTGCCTTGACACCGTGGGTGTTCCTGCTTGCTTGCTTGTACAATCCACTTGTCTTGTCTTGCATCATGTCTAGGACGTGACTTCCTGGGTACCACGGCCAGGGACTCGCGCTAAATTGGACTAGGCTAATGATTAGATCAAACTAGAACATGGAGAATTCCCGGTCACAGGCAATCTCGTTATCTGGGCGCTTTAATGGACTTGTAGCTTGCCGACGAGTAGAGCACATTTCCAGCACACTGTCATGTGTTGCACCCTCTAAGTCACCTAAGGGTACATTTGTCTCCCGGGCAATGTACCCACCTATAACTCTCAACCCGCGGAAGGATAACTGGATGGTCTGCAGGGCTTGGGACTGGGAGTTTCTCACTTGCATCTTGTTAGTAATTAGGCTTGTGATAACCCTAGTTAGTTAAAGTAGTAAGCCGTAGTACTTGCTTGGCCGATTGTGAAGGAATGGTGTCCAACCCTGTCTAAGTCTTGTCTAGCCACTGTACCTGGAACTCTTGATCATGATTGTTTTACTTATCTCCAACGATAAATGGGTAGAGACAGTGAACTATTCAGGCGAAGGGGTACAATCCCGGTCCTTGTTTGGTTTAAGGATTGTAACCTGGCTCCCGGAATGGTTCCACGTCCCTAGTCGTTTATCGCCCTGTGTACTTTTATTACTTGTACTTTCTTTTATTCTTTATGTTCTGATATGCTGGCTTTTGTTCTTATTTGTGGCCTCCTTGTGGCACTTGCTCTTTCTGGGGTTTGACCCAGCTGGTTTTGTGTGGCCAGATTTCGGAGCAGCATCCGAGGATCTACCAAGCTTCCAGCCCAATGGTGAACACTAGACGGAACCCGGGCTACGAGTGGGTTTTCCTTTTTGTCTCCAACCACTTATATGTAAATTTATTCTTTTGAGGCGTTTAGCCGACGAGCACCTGTTAGCTCGATGCACATTTACTTACTGTCTGCCTATGGGCTGTAAACATGATTAACAAATCCTAGGGTTGATCATGTATGACTGAACTCTTGCTAGTCCTATCATTTTGTACGACTAGCTTCATGATCATCCAATATGTAATATTTGGGACGCCTTATATTTATATATTTGATGCTCTAACATCTTGTAACTCTGTTAATTGCTTGAGATTGAGACAATAGGCTTGACCTTAAGAGACTGCTGGCTTGTAGTAAACCCTCATATCTAGACAGCCGTGACCGTATGGTTGAGATGCATTCTATTTCAATATACGTAGCTGGCTGTGTCCGCCCCCGCTCTCCAGTATTCTGGTTCTGGGGCGTGACACAAGTACAGGCCCGAAAACTCTTGTTCGGAGTTGAATCCGCTATAGTCACAATAGTGAAACACAAGCTTTGAATCCAAAGCGCTTGCAGCTTCTTACACCTTGTACTTTTATCCGAGCGCATAATGACTTCACAACCATGAGCTTTGATCTGAAGAACTCGTGACTTCAGTAGCAGAGAGAAGCTTTTATAAACCAAGCTTGTACAACTCTTTTTCATACTTCTAACCGAGATCGCACTTGGAATTAGAAAGATGAGGGAGTTTATCTTGGAGATTAGAAGGTTAAAGCTCAGAGATAACTCTATAGGATAGGAAAGATGAGAAGAGATGAGTGAGTAAGAATGTAAAAATCTATGCCTATTTATAGGATTTTTGTGGGCAAAATTCGGCCATAATTCGGGTATATATTTGAATTTTTCAAACGTCGTTGGGAACCACAATATCTATGATTTCACAACTTTCTGGATTTTCCAGGATTGCGAAGACCGAGTTCGGTCCGAGTTCGTCCAGAGTTCGGTGTACATATTGGTATAGATTTTTGGCGGATTTGGAATAGTTTATTTGGTTTTGGATTGGGCTTTTGTAAATAGGTTTCAAGCCTTTGGTTGAGTGGACTTTGCTTTGTGGTTCGAGTGGACATTTGAATTATCAGTGCGACTTGATGTACATAATGTCCTAGACTCCATAAAATATAAGATTACATCAGAAGAATTGATAACTTGTTAATCCAACTTGTTGAAGCAAATGTCTCGTCATGTAAGTGCAGTCCTTCTTTTGTAATATCTTGTATTTAAGCTAGGTTAGGTCAATTATCAGAATCAGGTTGACCATTGACACTTGTGCCAACAATCTCCCCTATTACGATAATTGACAAACCATGTTAATACAACTTAATCATCACATAGCCTTTGACATAAAAACTCCCCCGTAATCCGTAGGTAGCTTTTGAGTAAATTGCATGCTCTCCCGTAAATCAATAATTCATCTGAGTAGTGCATGGCCTGCATAGGCTATCTGTAGAACCTGAAAAACTTTGACCAACTATATTGTATAGCATAATTCAACATAATCATGTTAAGAGCAATATGTTCTAATTTAGCCAAATTATACTATTTCACAATTAATATGAAGCATTGAGTAATATTTAAAAAATATCACTCTAGTTGTATACTAGTACTAGTTGTATTTTTCTTTTCCTTTGTCGATGATCATAAAATTAGAGCCATAGAGAGAAAGAATATATACCACAAGGTTTTAAAAACATGTTAGACTATAAGAGTGTAGTATTAAAATCAGAGATTATATGAGTGTAACTCATGATTGACATCACTATGGTCAGTTTTACTGGACCAACTCGTGGTCTATAATATTTGAAACATATATGTAACAACAGATCACGACACTCCCTATAGGATAGTCACTGTGTCTAGTGGCTAGCCAACAATAATGTTTGGAGATCGAAATCCTTCACTCTAAATGCTATAGACGGTTTAACTAGTTAATTTAACCCGACTTGATCTTTGAGTCATGGACACTCGAAAATCCTAAATATCGTGTCGGGAATATAAGAGGGCAAATCGAGTTGTTCTCCTAATCCCTAGCCAATATAGTAGTATATATCGACAATGTAGATGTCAGTTTAGATTTATTCTGAGTGTAAATGCAACAATTTCTAGTATACCTAGCACACACATATTCTCTAGTTCTAGTCCACGATTTAAGCAATGACTTACAACACAAGTGGCCGTACAGGAAATTAGGGAATAAATACAATACATTTATAACGGCCAGTATTTTAAAGGTTAGCCTGGTACAAGGTTGTCACGCCCCAGAACCAGAATACTAGAGAGCGGGGGACAAACATAGCCAGCTACGTATATTGAAGTGTAACCCACCTTGATGTACGGTCACGGCTGTCTAGATACATGAGGGTTTTACTACAAGCCAACAGTCACTTATGGTCAATAACAAGCCTAGTGTCTCAATCTCAAGCAAGCAAGTAAGTGTAACAAGATGGTAGATCATCAGACATACAAAGTAAGGCATCCCATACATTACATATTCAGATGATCATGAAGCTAGTCATACAAAATATGGAGACTAGCAAGAGTTTAAGTCATACATGATCAACCCTAGGATTTGTCAATCATGTTACAGCCCTTAGGCAGACAGGAATGTAAATTTAACACGAGCTAACACTTAGCTCGGCGACTAAATGTCTCAAAAGGATAATTTATAATGGAGTGTGAGACAAAATAAAACCCACTCGTTGCCAAGGTTGTGCCTAGTGTTCACCATCTGGCTGGAAGGCTGGAAAATCCTCGGGTGCTACTCCGAAATATGGCCATACAAAACCAGCTGGGTCAGACCCCAGAAAGAGCAAGTGCCACAAGGGATGCTTCACTTAAGAACTAAAACTAGCATATTAGCACATGAGACATAAAGGATAATAAAAGACATGAGTTAGAGAAAAACAAGATGATAAACAATAAGACGACTAAGGAACCATTCCGATAGCCAAGTTACAACCCGTAAACCAAACAAGGACCGAAATTGTAATCCTTCACCTGAACAGAGCTTAGTCTCCAACCAGTTATCGACAAGAGTAAAGCATGAACAAGCATGTGCTGAAATAATCATAGACTGACATTGCTTAGACAAGACTAGACTGGACTACATCCATCAATCACGGCCAAGCAAAGAGTACGGCTTGATACTTTAACTAGCTAGGGTTATCACAAGCCTAGTTACTAGCAAGATGCAATGGGATGTTCCAGCAGTCATAGGCCCAGCAGCTATCCAGGTTATCCAGGCAAGGTTGATTACCAAAGTTATCCAGAATTATTATATGGCTTAGAGTGCAACACATAACAGTGTGCCTTGTACTTGTTTCATGAGTGTGTCCCACATGATAGTGGACTGGAAATGTGCCCTACTCGACGGCAGGCTACAAGTCCATCAGGTGTGGCCGGGATAATGGGATCGCATGTAATTGGAAAAATCTTCCTTGGAATGAACTACTTGATCAATCTAGTCATTAACCTTAGTCGGATTCAGTATGTATCCATGACCATGGTAATTAGGGACTCATATCCTAGACATGATGCAAGACGAGACTAGACTAGTAGCTTGTATAAACAAGTTTCAAGCAAGCATCCACGGTGTCAAGACGAGAATTTACTTAGCAAGTCGAGATAGCCGTCGCAACGACGTTCAAGGTTACATGTCATATTTACTTGTCAAGAGTGCGCCGCAATGGGCCACTATCATGTACTGGCCTATCATATTCTTGTCTGGAGTGTGCCACGACGGGCCACTGTCATGTTATTACCATGTTCATGTATCATGCCGTATTCACATATCATGTCGTGTACAGATTATCATGTCAATATTTCTTGTCAAGGGTGCGCTACAACAGCCACCATCAAGTGCTATCATTCCATTAATATGTCATGCTCACATCATGTTCATGTCGAGTTCATATCGAAAAAGCGTAAGGATATAAAATAGGTGCAAAAATCAAGAAAGGGGAACCTGGGGACATCATGCGCCCAAGGGGGTGCATGTGCCCATACATGGGTCCTAAGGCTATGCGCCCAAAGGGGAAGGGGCAAGTCAAAATGCACGACAAGTCTCATGGCCATATGCGCCTAAGTCAGGGAGCCATGCGCCCACTATTGGCACAACATGGGTCTATGAATGATGCAAGCCCAAGGTGAGCTATGTGCCCAAAAGGGAGAAGTCTATGCACCCAAACAAGCATGAAAATGCCTTGAAGGATTACAAGTTAGGGGCTCAAGCACCATCCAGTGTATGTCATGAGCCCAAAGGTCGTGTGCCCACATGAAGGTCTATGCCCCCAAACACAAGGGTGTCTATGCACCCACACATGGACTTATACACCCACATGATCTGGCTATGTGCCCACAGAATTACACTTCATAGTGTGCAAACACTGTTCATCATCTTCTCCAAGTCTTGGCCGAGAGCACAAGTCTTGGAACCCATGATCTTTAAATAATTATAACTCGGTCAAAACACAATAAAATCTGACTTTTTAAAGGTCTAAGTTGTGTAAATCAAATTCTCTACCACATGGAACTCTTAGTTTTCAAAAACAAGGTGGTTTACTAGATCAAAACCCAAGAAAACCCTAAAATGGTGCAAAGTTAGATCTACAAAAATATATACATGAAGATGCAAAATGACAAGAACTAAAGTAGCTTAGAATGTTGCATAGAAGAGATTAGAACAATAAAATGGAGGGTTCCTTCATGAAGCAAGTTGCACTTGCCTAGGGTTTTTCTTTGGTGGGTGGAAGAAGTAAATGAAGAAGAAGAAGAAATAATAGAGGAGAGAGAAGGTTGGTGGCTTGTAAATGGGGGGGGAGGGGTTAACATGTTGAACCATGGAAAAATAAACCAAGCCAAACCACAATGAACCAAGTCAAACCATGATATGCCATGATGAACCTAAGAAAGATTAAACCAATGCTAGCTAGCAAGGCAAGATAAGTAAAAATATGGGTCAGGATTTCCGTACACGTATACTGGAAATACGTATAACGAAAAACAGGGGTGATAACTCTACCCACCTTAAAAGAATTTTGTCCTTGGAATTTTAATCAAGAGGCTAGAGATGTCGGGACAAGCTATAGTAATCACAAGCAATATATGACTAAGCAATCAATCATACAATCATTCATGCAAGCAAGGAATTAAAGCATAAGGCATAAGAAAGACATTATACCTTATGAGTCAAATAGGTCGGGATATCGTGAACAGATATCATCCTCACGCTCCCACGTTGACTCACCCAAAGAGTGATGACCCCAAGCAATACAGACTAAACTGATAGTCTTATTCTTGAGTATCTTCTCTCTTTGGTCCAATATGGACACAGGATTCTCCTCATATGAAAGGTTGGTACCAACAACCAATTCCGAATAATCAAAGATATGACTCGGGTCCGGAATATACCGTCACAATTGGGATACATAGAACACGTCATACACCTCACGTAACGACGACGGAAGAGCGAGACGATAGGACACATCACCTACTCGCTCAAGGATATCAAACGACCCTATATACCTAGGACTAAGCTTTTCCCGTACGCCAAAACGAATGACGCCACGGGTAGACAAGATCCTAAGGAATACGTGGTCGCCGATAGAAAACTTAAGAGGACGCCGCTGAAAATCGGCCCAATGACGATGACAATCTTGCGTAACTCGAAGATGATCTCTGACTCGTCTGACCACCTTAATAGTCTGTGAAATCATTTTGGGACCAAGCATCTGCCTCTCACCTATATCATCTCAGGCTAAAGGAGATATGCACTTCCTGCCATACAATGCCTTGAAAGGTGCCATCTGAATACTGGCCTGGAAACTGTTGTTGTACGAGAACTCCACTAGGTGCAAGTGATCTTTCTACGAACCACCGAAGTCAAGTGTATATGATCTTAACATATCTTCAAGTGTTTGAATTGTGCGTTCGGACTGACCATATGTCTGCGGATGATAGGCTGAACTGAACTTGAGACGAGTCTCCAAACTCTCGTGAAGACTCCGCCAAAAGTGAGATGTATATCTTGAGTCTCTATCTGATATGATACTAATTGGCACTCCATACAATCTGACTATCTGTCTGAGGTACATCTCTACTAGCTGATCCGTTGACTGGCCAGTTCTGAAAGAAAGAAAATGAGCTACCTTCTTAAGACGATCAACTATAACCCAAATAGCATCTCTCCCAGCTGGGGATTTAGGTAACCCAGTTACAAAATCCATGGTAATGTGCTTCCATTCCATTTTGGGATCGGTAAAGGTTGAAGAAGTCCAGCTGGTCTCTGATGTTCAGCTTTAACTTGTTGACAAACTAAACAACGAGAGACAAACCAGGCTATCTTCCTCTTCATGCCATTCCACCAGAAATACTGACAGATATCTCGGTACATCTTCGTGCCACCGGAATGAATGGAAAAATTGAGAACTGTGAGCCTCTGCCGTGATCTCCTGTCTGATATCACCACTGGGTACACAAAGACGCTTTTCATGTCGAAGTGTATCATCCTCATGAATGCATAACTCTAGTCTTCGTCCTGTTACATATTCTGCTCTGAGCCGCTGAAGCTTAGAATCTGCTGATTGTGCCATTTTGATCCTTTCAACTATACTGGACTGAACTTGCATACTAGCCATCAATGCCATATTGGTAGGAAGAACAACTTCAATACCCATCTTCTGAAGATCCGCTAACAACTCTGACTGTGATGTTAGAAAATAAACTCCAGCTCTTCTGCTCAATGCATCTGCAACAACGTTGGCCTTTCCAGGATGATACTGCAGGTTGATGTCGTAATCTATAATAGCTCTAGCCATCTCCTCTGACGCATGTTGAGCTCCTTCTGAGTAAACACATACTTAAGACTCTTGTGGTCGGTGAAAATCTCCACTCGATCTCTATACAGGTAATGCCTCCACAGCTTCAATACAAAAACTGTTGCTGCTAACTCCAGGTCATAGGTTGGGTAATTCCTCTCATGACACAAAGTTGTCGAGATGCATAAGCTACAACCTTTCTATGCTACATCAAGACACATCCTAATCCCTTGTCGGATGCGTCGCAATAAACTGAAAATCCTCCAGTCCCATCTGGAAGCGTGAGAATGGGTGCCATCATCAATCCTTGCTTGAACTTCTCAAATGAACTCTGACACTCTATTGTCCAAGCAAACTGCACATCCTTGCGGGTCAACTGAGTCATGGGTGGTGAAATCCTGGCAAAGTCTGATATAAACCGTCGGTAATAGCCGGCCAATCCAAGAAAACTTCGAACTTCTGCGACGGTGCTAGGAACTGGCCATGTCTCTATAGCCACAATCTTCTGGGGGTCCACTTCTACTCCACATCTGGTGATGATATGCCCTAGGTACAAAATACGATCAAGCCAGAACTCGTATTTACTGAACTTCGCGTACAACTGGTGCTCTTTGAGAATCTGAAGGACTATACGGAGATGCTGCTCATGCTCCACTTTGTAGTGCCCTGCTCCTCACGGTCCACTATGTAATACCCACGGCTTGCTACTCAGCCTTGAACTGAGTATTTAGGAAAACCTTTGCCGGTATCGATTGATCATGGATGAAATGCAATGAACCTTTCCAATTGATGGATTGGCTTCTATTAAAATGAATCTAAGGGTTTTGTTGGATACTTTCTTTCGCTGCTTGGTTTTGATGAATGCATTTTCGTGTTGGTTTTTGATGATTGGTTTTCATTGTTCGCTTTCATCGCATTTTGCATTCATTCCGAATCTTGAGAGAAAGAGACCGAAGTATGCTAATCAACTGTTGGTGCCAAAATAGGATGCGTGAACTGTTCGTGAACGGTGCGTAAAGTCCCTCCTTCTCTCAACTAAGATTCATCTCGGTGAGTTGCTTTAACCGGGCTGGCATTTATTTGTACGCCCTAAGAAAATGATCTCTAGTCCATTCTTTTGTTGCATCCCTCTGATCAACGATACCACAGTAACAAAAGATAAGAGAAGATAAATGAATGAATCACATGTAATTGGGAACTGTCGCTTGCTTGTTTCAATATGAACTGTATGCTCTTATGAATTGTCTAAAAGAGATAGCTCGGTATGGAAATCACGGCTTGACCGTGCAAAAAGAAGAAGGAATGGAAATGTTTACATATTGCCTAGACTCATGCATAGTAGTATTATTTGATAGCTGCATTCGCATTGGTCTAGACAACTTGTGCACAAGGTGGTAATCTCTCGATCGATTCTGGGGGCACCTGGAATCGATCGGCCTAGGAGAGAACATGACACCTGGGCTAGAAGTCCCCGCAGTAAGAGGGGGTGTCAGTCTATTAGTAGTTGGGCTAGAACGTTCCAATTGCTAGTAATAGGAATACCCATGGACCACAATAGTTAGGTTCATGCATATAGAAAGAGTTTTATTGCAAGCCTAACATGCAGGGACAAAAAATGGGAATGCTATATATATATATATATATATATATATATATATATATATATATATATATATATATATATATATATATATATATATGCAAATTGTGCTAATCTGTTTTGTGCAGGGATGACTGACGGCGATGGTAAGTTGCTTATGAAATATTTTACTGTCCTGTTTCTTATGAATTGTTAAAAAGAACCTAGACAAGTAAAAAGATCACTAGTAAATATGTAGCTTCATATATTGAATTAGTGCAGATATTTGTGAGTTTCGGCGAAGAGCCGCTCGCCAATGCATGATGTGTGCTGACCCACGTTGTGGGCATCCTTTTCAGAAAGCAAAGGAGACAGGGGATTTCAAGTGAGGCACTAAAGCTCGTCTAGCCCAGTAGAGCTGTGGACTGTCTTGAAGCTTCTTTTTCATTTCCAGTCAAGTTGCAAGTTTCTTTTTCTTTGAAGGTGTCTTTCATTTCCAGCATGTAATAAAGGGATATGATGTATGGGCATTGCAACTATTTTCAAAATAGAGTTTTAAATAGAATCATGTAGCCAAGATAAGGCAATCTGAGTTTGCAAAGCTTTGTACTTGTATTCCTTCTAAGTTTATCAATAAAAGAAGTATTTTTATTTCAAATCTCTGTGTCTAATATTTAGTTTTCTGCAATGAATGGGTGCGTGTGTGTTTTTGCTTGACTAGTTGTTTTGTGTAGGTACATGGCCTTGTGCAAGCGCAACTTAGGCTTGTACCACATCACGCCTTAGCGAGGACGAACGATCCCGCAGGGATCCAGGCAAGACGGACGACCCTAGCGGGATCGGGGCGTGACACGCTTCACTCTTGTTATAGACCAAGATATCATCTATGAACACTATCATAAACTGATCTAAATAGGGCATGAAGATACGATTCATGAGGTCCATGAATACGGCTGGCACATTGGTCTCTCCTAATGGCATAATAAGGAACTCTCAATGTCCATATATTGATCTGAATGCTGTCTTCGGGATGTCTCGCTCTCTAACTCTGATCTGATGGTACCCTGATCGCAAATAAATCTTCGAGAATACTGCCGCTCCCCTGAGCTGATCAAATAAATCATCTATCCTTGGTAGAGGATATCTGTTCTTAATTGTTACAGAGTTCAAGGTACGATAATCAACACATAATCTTGACGTACCATCCTTCTTCTTTACTAGGAACATCGGGGCTCCCCAAGGTGATCCACTAACACGAATGAATCCTTTGGTTCTAAGTTCTTCAATCATCTTGTACAAGATCTCTAATTCTGAGGGTACCTGTAGAAGCATGGAATTTCATAACCAGAAAGCCCATGCGCCGGACACTACATACGCCAGAGCTCGGACAAAATACTTCACAACAAAAGCAACAAATATAGACATGGAAAGAGAACCTTTTATTTTCATATAAAAGTCTATTACATGTCTAGAGAAGGCTGTACAAAGGAAAAACTTCTACAAAGGAAAGATCCTAAGTCTACGGGCAGCAGCCACCATGCGCCTCCAGTCAGGCGCAGCAGCCACCATGCGCCTCCAGTCAGGTACAGCAGCCATCATGCG
Source organism: Iris pallida (assembly GCA_029216955.1). NCBI lineage: Eukaryota > Viridiplantae > Streptophyta > Magnoliopsida > Asparagales > Iridaceae > Iris > Iris pallida. The sequence goes on along the minus strand of JANAVB010041818.1, from coordinate 10,855,472 downwards.
CCTCCAGTCAGGCACAGCAGTCACCACGCACCTCCAGTCAGGCGCAGCATCACCATACGCCTTCAACCGGGCGCATCCCCAGTTATGTGCATCCCTTCAGCAGCCCAGTTATGTTCCGCTCTTCCAGCCAGGCTCACCTGATAAATACTTCGACTAATGAAGCATTTAACCCTCTGGCTGGAACCGAGGAAGTGAAGAGCACCGCAAATCTGTGGCCAGGGGAGGCTTCGAAAGAGCCTCCAAAGACCAAGGAAGACCGTAATCGAAATACGGCTAAAGGAGCAGCTTTCAACACAACCAGAGTGGGCAACACCCACTTTAAAGGAAGAAAGAGCCTAGCACCACCATTCCGATCTACGGCTCCTCCTGCACAACGGAGACGAGGCCCGAGCATCCCTATCTTTGGATGCAACAGGCACCTTCCACCTGCCTCGGAAGCCCTCGACTCCGTCTTTTGGATGTAACAGTCACCTTCAAGTGCATCAACAACGACATGGCGTCTCATCTTTACCCTCGGGAGCACTTCGTCAACAGGATGCATTCGAGCACACAAGTTCATGTCGGAAAGACGTGAGAGAACGAGAGGCCAACCCTCTCTCCATACCACTATTTATAGGCCGGGCAAATCAAACCCATGTGCCAAGTGGATGGCTCTCCGAATTTCGTGAAATAAATTTGCATTAAATGGATGAACCAGACGCTTCAAATTCAGCCAAGTCAAAATGGCTATTTAAAGCACTCGAAGAATGTAACAGTTGCACCATCAAAGACGTCTCACGAAGCGGATGCGCCGGCCAGACCACGCATCACACAAACGCGCCCTTCAACATCAAGCACATCATACAGACGAGCCCTTCAGAACCGAGCGCATCACAGAGGATGCGCCCCCATGCGTCCCCATACCCGGTGGAACGCCAATCGACGCGCCCCCTCAGCTGTCTATCGAATGTCACAAACATTAAATGCTGAACTGACAGAGTTGGCAGCACGCCTCCCAAAGTCTGAACAGTCGGCAGCTTTTTCAGAAGACGAAGCGTCGGCAACGTCAGCATCATCATGACTTTACTCCGACGGCTACTGCCACGTGGCCACTCAACCACCCGCATGCGCCTCTGCAGCCATGCGTCCAAATCTGTATACGCCTCAAAAGCCATGCGCCTCAAACTCTTCACTGATCCCTAAAGACAGAAGGAAAGTCCCCATCTGAAGCTCTGTATGCGCCTCAAAAGCCATGCGCCCCAGACTGCTCTCTGATTCCAAAAGACAGAAGGGAAGTTCCCTGCATGCGCCTCAAAAGCCATGCGCCCAGAATGGTTCGTGACTCATAAAGGTTAAGGGCCAAAGTCTCCTCATGCGCCCAATCTTAGGCGCATCCTACCAGTTTATTCCTCCATCAAATCCGAGATCTCCGAGCCATGGGTCGATGACACGCGTCCTTTGACTCAACTCACCCAAGATCTCAGCAACAGAAAGATCTTCTCCTCTGCTACGTGTCGGCTCACAACAGCAAGATGAAGAAGTCATCCCCTCGATCAGGGCACATCACCCATGTGCCTCCATCAGCAATCAACACGTGGCGGCCCCATGCACCAGCGCATCCTACATATGTGCGCATGAGCAGCCAACCTGCCCAGCTATAAATAGAGGAGTCATTTCCTTCTTCCAAACACACACACACACATACGAACGAACATACCACCAGAGAGGCAGATACAGACACTCAACGTCTTCCTCCTCTCAGCAAGCTCCAGCACCCAGAGCAATCCAAACCTTCAGAGAACCGATAACCGTCGTCAGCTCGTCAACGGAGTCAACGCATTACCACTCGCTCCATCAGTACAAGGGACTAAGATAAACAAAAGTGTACTCCTAGGACTACGTCTAAAGTCCTATATTATAATACTGTTTTGTTTGTATTGAAATTACAATCAAAGAATTTTAATGGCAAACAAGCTGGCGACTCTGCTGGGGACCTCTTTCTCCTCCACCGAGAAAGTTGTGTCGTAAGCCGACGACGTGAAGGTGGGCTCCTCCCACAAGACGCTGGTCGTACGCCTCAATCAACAGGCGTATGAGGAGTTCATATCTGAAGGCAGTGCGAGTCCTTCGAAGCGGCTGCTGAAGACGAAGAAGACCCGCCGAGTCTGGGTGCGCAAGGTCGGCGTCTCGGGTACCACCACCGAAGGGGATGCGCCAATCCAGCCTTTCCTTCCTTCTGACGTCCTCAGCAACCAAGATGCGCCCGCTAGTGCAGCGCATCTCTCGGGGAAACGTGCGGCTAACTACGTTCCCCAGCCATCTTCCTCTCAGGCGAGAAAGATGCGTCGACGGAGCAGGGGCGCAGCCAATGCCCCGCGCATCACCTCTGATGCGCCACAGAAGATCTCTGTCTTTGACAGACTCACTCGCTGTAGTGGCGAGGAGAATTTGGATTCTGAGTACTACGCGCCCCAGCGGCCTGGTACGAAGAAGTCCAAGGCAGTACGGGCCATGCGTCCCAAACGTGCTATGCCAGCAACGAGCCAGAAGCATGCGCTCACAATCATGCACGCTGCTGATGGTAAGTTGTACAAGGTCGACTCGAGTACTGCGGCGCCGAGAACGAGCCGACCTTCAAAGCCCTTGTCTCACTTGGGCGCATCTACTGCGCACACAACCAAGTCGAGCAAGACAAACAAATGTTGTGGTTCCCCCACTACTGATCGGGATGCCTGTTTGGTATCAGATCAGGGGGCGCAGCACTCACCTGACCACCCCAGCGCTTGGCCTTGCCATGCGCTTGAAGGGGGTACGAAGGTAGCACTCTCCTCCAACGACCTGCGTAACGTGATCACTCACAAGCGCCGGTCAGGAGAGTCGACCAACAAGCATGATGCGCCTCTCACGGGGCATACTTGTGCGGTGGTCACCATCAACTGCTGTTACAAGGCGGCAGTACCACTAAGGCAGTCAGTCTTCCAGCGGCTGCAATCATCGATACCCTTCCGACATCGCCTTGGGATGAAGGTGTCAACAGAAGAGGAGCCAAGGGTTGCTTCATGCAACGTGATCTCCAAGTCCTCGTCAGTTCAAAGGACAACCGGCAATTTCTCGTCCTTACCCAAAAGCCAGCCGAAGAAAACCAAGGCAGCTGCCTCGTCCTCCGGAGTGTTCGAAGGCACTCGGTCGAGGAAGAAGTTCTTGGAGGAAGCTGGGGGTAGTCAGACTATTGTTTCCGAAGACGAAGATGTCCAAAGCACAGCTGCGACGGATCTTCACCCTCGAGGCGAAGTCAGCCTCCCAGAGGCCCCTCAGAACGAGGATGTCCCCCAGAACTCAGCTGGAGGTAGTTCCAGAGACGAAGAGGCCCTTCAAGACGGAGCTGAGGGTAATCAGACCCTTGCAGATGCGCCCGTCGAGAATGACCTCCAGAATGTGGCTGGAGGTGGCCAAGATGAAGCTCCAGGAGAGGCGACTCCCATACATGAGAGTGAGGCCGAGAGCGAAGCCTCCACCAATCCATCCACTCTCGACCGTGTCATGACAGTATACATGGCTGGAGATGATTCCGAGTCTGATGCACCGCCCCAGGACATCGTCCAGCGCATAGACACATTAGAGGGAGGACTCAAAACCCTCTCTCCTTCCATGCAAACACTGACTCAGGCGGTGTTTGAAATACGGTCGACCTTGACCCGAACGCCTTCGACCGGTCCCGACCCAGGGGCCAATAGGGAGTCGAGTGTACCCCTTCAACGGGTGTCCTCAGACACAGACCGCCGAGAAGTACCCCGGACGTCTGAGCCCTCAAACGCTCAACTCCAGGTGGTACCACCTTCCCCGACTCCCAGCTCCACGGAGGATGTGGTCGAAATGATCAAAGACTTGTGGGAGCGCTTTGAGTCTAAGAACAGGCAAGAGGAGCGCCAGAAGATGGGTATCCCCCAACCCTATCCTATCGAGTGGAACAAAGTGGTTTATCCTCCAAAGTATAAACCAAAAACACTGACGCCATACGACGGGAAGGACTCTCCTCGTCGCTACCTGATGTATTTCCAGTCTCAGACGGGACATCTTCTGAAAGAGGACGTGCTTCTTACCAGTATATTTGTTGGGGCACTGAAAGGAGTGGCGTACGACTGGTACTACAGCCTCCCTGGCAATTCCATATCATCCTTCGACGATTTGACTCGCCTCTTCCTCGACCGCTTCTACAACGGCAGGAAAGACATGACGATGGCGTCCCTCATAGAGATACGCCAGAAGGAGAATGAAACGGTTCGGGTGTTCATCGAACGCTTCCGACAGGCCTGCTTCAGACTACCTCCAGGCATGCCAGAACATGCGCTCCTCTCCTCTTGCAGCATGAATATGCTGCCTGCAGTCAAACTCTGGCTCAACTCTACTCTCCCTCCCGACTGGAGCTCCCTGATCATCGAAGCAGAAGCCGCAGAAAATAAGGTGGCCAATGCACGTCTTCTGGGGGTCAGCTTCCCTGCTTTTGATGATAAGGGGAAAAGGTCTACAGCCAACAACCCCGGGCGTGAGACAAAGGGGAAGCAGGCATTGACTATTAATGCCTCAAAAGACGCATCTGCGCCTACTCAGAAGCCTCCACTTGCACCAAGGCCCAAGGAGGTTTATTCGTTCAACGACGAAGATACCTTGCAACTTTTTAAAATACTGAAGCAGGGTGACAAGATCAAGCTACCGGACCCAAAGCGGCCCGATGAAGTTGGAAAAGTGGATAACCCGAGGTACTGTCACTACCATCGGTTTGTCGGACACCCGACCAAGGACTGTTATGTCTTCAAGAATTACATCCAGCGCATGATCAATATGGATGTAATCTCCGTCGACTACGAAGAGAAGACGGTGTCAGCCAATGTGGTGTCACTCCAGTTCGGCACCTTGCCGCCGACTACCACACAAAATGGCGTCGTCTCCATTCCTAAGGTGACAATGGAGGTGGTTAACTTACCACCTACCCGTGATAATGTGAGTGGACTCATCCCACTCACCACATCTCGATGAGAGGTCCTATGGGTCCACCCCGACCTCGTCTCCGAGGTGACTCAACCGGAGGTACGTCCTACCTCCAAATCCAAAGGCAGGAAGATCAAGTCTTGCCGCATGGTCTCTTCTTCAACAGAAGAGGCACTCCCTGTGCAGACGCGTGCACAACAGAACGCCCAACCCGGCGAAGCTGCCGTCGAGGTGGTCCCTCCTTGTACCGTCTCTGCTGTCCAGAAAGAGGGCCCGTCTAAGCCCTCAGCAGCCAATAAGCAGAAGCAGGTGGAGGCTCGTTTCGACAGACCTCTACGAAAGGAGAGTGCTTCGGGGTTAGCCAAGCCCCACAACTTTGACATACTGGCACAACTGGCCAGTACCCCTGCCCGCCTATCTTTGTTCGAGCTCCTGGGTCTTTCCAAAGATTCCCGAGAAGCTCTCTTCGAAGCTCTAAAGGATGCCGAATCCTTTCTCAGTCAGGTCAAGCAGCCTGAAGACCTCCTAACTACTTGTGCGCACTGTCATTGTGCGGATAAAGTTATCCCAAACATAACTTTCACCCAATAAGACATGCTGCTCAAGCACCACCGACATAACCGGCTGCTGTATTATACAGGGTATATCGGTTCAGTCAAGGTGAACCGGATTCAGATCGATCCGGGGTCTTCTCTCAGCATCATTCCGAAGGCACTGTTATCAACACCGGGGATCCCAATGTATCGGCTGGCACCCTCCAACACAACCATCAGCGGCTTCAACGCTAGCAAAAGCGAGCCACTGGGCAAAATTCGACTGAAGTGTCACATCGGCAACCTCAAAACTGAGGTGACCTGCTATGTTGTGGATGCCGAGGTCAACTACAACATCCTGCTCGGTCGACCATGGCTACATGAGTACATGGTGGTGCCATCCACGCTCCACCAATGTATGAAATATGTATCCACCAATGGCATCATCAGGACGGAGTTCGCAGACATCGATCCTTTCAAAGGGATTGAAGCCTACTTCACAGATTCCGACTTGCATAAATCACTTGACGAGGAGGAAGCCAATGATGCTGATGACGAGGCAGAGACGGCAGCTGAGCCGGACATGGAGCCTGAGATGACTCCCGACGCCCCTTTGAAGATCAAACTCAAGGGCAAACCGCCCCAGAAGGTGCCTCCAATGAGCATCAAGCTACCAGGAAAAGCACCAACTCTTGAAGCTCCCCTGAAGATACGCCTCAAGGGAAAGCCGCCTCAAACATCGGCTGCCCTGGTGGCAAAATTACAGGGGAAGGCACCAATCACTGGAGGCGCAGTTGAGGCACCATTGAAGGTGCGCCTTAAGGGCAAGCCCCCGCAGTCATCCAAGACGCCAGGGAGGGCTCACATAACCCTCTCGGACCCCAAAATCAAAGCTGTGGTGGACTCTCCTGATCCAACCCTAGTGCTTACAGATGAGGAGCTTGGCGAATATATCTCTGCTGATGTAGATGCACCCTCTCTTGACAATGTAATCCCTCGGGATAAAATCTCGCATTTTATCAATAATAGAGTGTCGTTTAATTATTCTAGTCTTCCACATTGGAATGCCATGTATACATTAGATAATGCTCTACAGTTGTTGCAAACACAAATAACGACCGTTCATCATGTAAATCGAGTAGTCCCGTCTCAAGGAGTCTGTTACATAGTCCCTCCACGGAGTCGAGACGAAGGATCCATCATCTCCGGTAAAGTTGAGCGTCATCAAGACCTCCCGCCACTCAAGCCAGAACCAGATGTCGGCAGAATGTAACTCTATCGGTACACGGATAAGGCAAAGTACCTCATCCAAAAGATGGGCTACGACCTAAAAAGCGACAAAGGCCTGAACTACGGCAAAGGTCGACGTCTCCCACTCCGACTTCCAACACCTAAAAGAAAGCCGCAGGACTACTACAACAAAACTCGATAGGGGGTAGGCTATGTCACGCCGCCATCAACTCCAGAGAGTTCAGACGCAGAAGACGTAGAACATTCCCACTCATCTGAAGCATCGACTTGGGATTCCGATACCAGTATCGGATCTGTCTTCAGGAAAGTGCTGTCAGCTAACATGACATCAGCACAACCTCAAAAAAGTGAAGGCGAAGACCAAGCGCCGGAACCCTTTGAAGAAGAACCCTGGGCCCAACGCCTAGAAGAACAATGGGAGTCTCGTTTCGAGTTACGTGAACCTCCCACCGAGGATGAAGTCGAGCAGATCGACCTTGGGGATGGATCTTCTTCCAAATCCATCTTCATCAGCAAGAGCCTGAAAAGAGAAGACTGAGAATCTTTAATCCAACTGGCTAAGGAGTATATCGACGTCTTCGCCTGGAGCCACGAAAATATGCCGGGACTTGATCACCAGATTGTGATGCATAGGTTGAATATCTTGCCTGATGCCAAGCCTATCAAGCAACAACAGCGGCGCTTCTGTCCGGACATCATGAACGCCATCGATCAGGAGGTAGACAAACTCTTGACTAGCGGCTTCATCCGTGAAGAACAACACCCAGATTGGGTAGCCAACGTCGTACCTATCACCAAAAAGAATGAGAAGATACGAGTCTGTATCGACTTCAGGGATCTCAACTCTGCTTGCCCGAAGGACGAATTCTTACTTCCAATCACTAACGTGATGATCGACAACACGTGTGGCTTCGAACGCATGTCTTTTATGGACGGGTATTCAGGCTACAATCAAATTAAGATGTTCCCCGATGACGCAAAACATACGTCATTCAGGACTCCAAAGGGCATTTTCTGCTACATAGTGATGCCCTTCGGCTTGAAGAACGTCGGTGCGACATACCAACGAGCTATGAGCACCATCTTCCGTCAACATCTTCGCAAGACAGTCGAATGCTATGTTGACGATATCGCAGTCAAGAGCCGCCTTAAAGGAGATTACCTACAGGACCTGAAGACAGTCTTCGATCTCATGCGGGCACATCAACTCAAGATGAACCCCGCTAAATCCTTCCTGGGGGTTTCTAGCGGAAAATTCTTAGGCTTTGTCATCACGGCCAAAGGCATTCATGTTGATCCCGAGAAAACCAAAGCCATCCTCAACATGGACCCTCCGAAGAATCTTCGAGAACTTCGAGGCTTACAGGGACGTTTGGCGTACATCCGGAGGTTCATAGCAAATCTTTTCGGTAAATGTCAACCCTTTACTCAGCTCATGAAGAAGGGAGTCTCTTACGTCTGGACAGAGGAGTGCCAAAAGGCTTTCGACGACATCAAGGCTTACTTGACAAGCCCGCCAGTCTTGGTAGCACCTGTCGTCGGCAAACCATTTCTCCTCTACGTTCGTGCCATGGATCATTCCTTGGGCGCTCTGCTGGCCCAAAATAGCGATACAGGCTACGAACAAGCGATCTACTACCTCAGTCGAACACTCATTGGGGCTGAACACCGGTACAACCCCGTTGAAAAGGAGTGCTTGGCCTTGGTGTTTGCCATCCAGAAGACTCGCCATTATGTCTCGGGCCAGACAATTCATGTCATCTCCCGAGTCAATCCACTCAGAGTCCTCATGACGAAGCCAGGGTCATTAAACTCCCGGCTAGCTACATGGGCGATCCTGCTAACACCATACAATATGGTGTTTGTGCCACAAAAAGCCGTTAAGGGTCAGGCCCTGGCTGACTTTTTAGCTGCACACCCCATCCCGGAGTCCTCAAGACTCTATGAAGACATCCCAGATGAGGTCCAAGAATCAAACATCACCGAAGGAAGCTCTGTTTGGCGGATGTTTTTTGATGGTGCTTCAAGAACAGGCCCTAAAGGCCAGATCGTCGCAGGAGTGGGGGTAGTCTTAGTCTCCTCCGATCAGCTAGTCATCCAGCGTGCTTACTCTCTTTCGAAGCCGTGCTCCAATAATGTGGCCGAGTACAACGCGCTCATTATGGGACTTCAGCTGGCACAACAGCTGGGGGTAGATTATCTGGAAGCCTACGGCGACTCAAAACTCGTCGTAAACCAGATCCGAGGGCAATACGAGGTTCGCCATGAAGATCTGATCCCTTACCATGAAGTTGTATTGAACATCGTTTCAACCTTCATCGGGTTCTTCATCGAACACGTACCTCGCCTACAAAATCTGGAGGCCGATGCTCTGGCTGGCCTCGCGGCCTCATTAGCAGCACCCCTTGGGACTCAACACTACGTCACGTTAGTTGGCCGAGACTTGGTTTGTCCTAGAAACAACCTATGCTTACGAGTGGACCATGTCATACCGATAAGTACTGGTGTGAATGTCCGAGATTGGAGGTTCCCGTTCATCGACTTCGCCATCTACGGAATTCTCCCAGAGGACCCGAAGGAAGTCGTCTAAGTCAGAAGACGTTCTCTTCGATTCTACTATGATACAGCCACTAAAATGCTGTACCGATGCTCCTATGATGGGCTTCTCCTTCGATGCCTGTCCAACGAAGAGGCGACCGAAGCTCTTCGAGAAGCTCATGACGGAACTTGCGGAGCTCATCAACCTGGTCCTAAGTTGCAGGTTCGACTGCGACGTATGGGCTACTATTGGCCAACCATGGCCGTGATGCTGTCGACTATGCTAAGAAGTGCCATGCGTGCCAACTTCACGCAGACTTCATTCATACGCCGTCAGAACCACTACATCCTACAGTCGCCTCCTGGCCCTTCAAAGCCTGGGGCATGGACATTGTAGGACCGATCACCCCTCCTTCATCAAGGGGGCACCGTTTCATCCTCGCCATTACCGATTACTTCTCCAAGTGGGCAGAAGCAGTCCCATTGGCGGAAGTAAAGAGCTCCAGGGTGGTCAGCTTTATCAAACACCACGTTATCTACCGTTTCGGAGTACCCCGGAGGATCATCCACGATAATGGTCCTCAGTTCATCAGCCATGTTTTTAGCAGATTCTGTGACAAGAATCGCATTCAAAACGTGGCATCAACCGCCTACAATCCGGCAGCAAACGGATTGGCCAAGGCGTTCAACAAAACTATCGTTAGGCTGCTCAAAAAAGTCGTGTCATCCAGCAAACGCGACTGGGATGAAAAGCTTGGCGAATGTCTTTGGGCCTACCGTACAACGGTACGAACCCCAACAGGCAACACACCATTCTTCCTGGTCTACGGGAGTGAAGCGGTACTGCCTCTTGAGATCCAGATACCCTCACTCCGCGTAGCAATCACAAACAAACTCACAGAAGAGGACAATCAACGTTGTCGTCTGCGGGAGCTGGAGGCACTTGACGAAAAGCGTCTCCTAGCTCAACAACGTATCGAACTCTACCAAGCCCGTATATCACAGGCTTTCAACAAGACGGTCAAACTGAGAACTTTTCAAGTTGGCGACCTGGTTCTGGCAGTCAGGAGGCCAATAGTGTTAACTCACAAGACACCAGGAAAGTTCGAGCCCAGTGGGAAGGACCTTTCATTATTGAGACGGTATACTCAAACGGTGCTTACCGCCTCGCCAAACCCAATGGGGACTTGTTCAAGATGCCCATTAACGGCAAGTTCCTGAAGAAGTACTACTCTTGACATCTTTCAGATATGTGCTTCCACAAGGGGATCTATGGACCCAATCATCAGGATTCACAGACAATTCCCTTCCAACAAAACTATACGCTTCCGGAACCCAGATGTTCCGTAGCATCCTCCAGTAGAAAGACAACCACGTCCACATCACCTCTGAGTTGTCCCTCTACACCCTACAAAGTGGAATCTTACACTTCGTAAGCCTACGCTACCCTTCATGTTTACTATGTCCACATTACCTCTGAGTAAACATCTCGTACAAACAACCCTTACGTTGTCGTACATTGATCGCAGAACTTCCACGTCCACATCACCTCTGAGTTGTTCAGCGTATCCCCCAGGATCACTCCTACCACGTCCATAATACCTCTGAGTAGGAAGATTCTATTATTTGAACCCCAATGATTGCCACGTCCACATTACCTCTGAGTAAACATGTTGGTTCCTTCAAACTTATTATCTGTACCTAAAAGCCAAGGTGCGCAAAAGATAATAGGTCCACACAAATCATCAAGTTCATGATAACAAAAATGAACACATCACAAAAAAGTTACGTACTTCTTTATTTTCTGAAAAAGAAGAAGAGATAGAGTACAAAACTACACTATTCTCCAGCAAGAGTTGCAAAAAAACATAAAAAGGAGATGCTACAGTCCCTAAACATCTCCAGGGTTGGTTGAGAGCTCTCTAACTCGACGTCTCAAGTCGGCTGCATGAGTCTCCACAGTCGCCAGGACTCGACGCTCAGCTTCTTGACGTATCAATTCAACGGCCTCAGTGGAAGTATCATTCTCATGCTTCTCATCAAGCTGTTGTCGCTGCCGAGCCAGGGCAAGAGCCCGGTGAGTGAAGATTGCTTCCTCCTTCTTGAATGCTACGTGTTCAGCCTGGACACGTTCGGCATCTAACTGGAGTCGGGCCCGTTGGTCCTCAAGACGGCGCATCTGGACGTTGATCTCTGCGATATTAGCGTCCAACACAGCTCGTATTTCCATTGTCTCCTTCATGGACTGAGACAACTGCCCCACCGCAGCCTCAGTCTCAGCCACCTCGTGCTCCCAGATGCTCACAGTGGCCTGGTAGGAAGACTCAATCTCAGCGATCAACTTCTCCTTCTCCGTATCTATCAAGACGGAAAGGTCATTTTGCTGGATGCGTTGAAGTTCCGTGAGCCGCTGGTCCAGCTCGATCACCGAGGCCTCCAGGATCTCGGCCATATGGTCGTGGCCTTGGTGAACGCTGATCATCTCGATATAAGGCATTGCCAGAGTTCTTGCCGTCGCAAAACTCCCGTTGGCATCCATCATCGCAGATACACCCCTCTGCAGCATTTTATACACCCTCTCGACGATGAATTTCACATATTCATCTGCATCCGCCAGCACCTGCGGCGTCATAGCAGGAGTTGGAGGGGCTGCTGTAGTTAGCGGACCGGAAGAAGATCCCCTAACCTCAACCTGCGAGACTGGAATCTCGGTATCAATAGGCTCTTCATCAACATGGGCCGGACTGCTAGCCCGAAGAGCCGAAGAAACGGAGAAAGCCGGCACAGGCGTCGAGATAGTACCCCAAGTAGGAGGAGCAACAGAGGGTTCCACACCTTTACCCTTCTCAAGTTCGGAGGAACCACCGATGTCAATGGCCACCTCTTCTGCCCCCAACGTCCTATCAACGGTCAATACCTCCCCTGACAGAACGGGGAGATCAACACTCATCTCCTGGCCCGTCCCGGGAGATAGGACTGGCAGATGAGTCTCATCCTTCTCAAGTCCCTCTGCAGGGATAGGATCTATCGCTACCGCCTGATCGATAGCCACCTCAACTTCCACGGGCGAGGTTGGGGTAGGACTCGGCAATGATACAGCCGATCTCCCCTCATCATGACAAGGAGGGGAATCAACCCTCTCCTCCGTTCCAACCATATCTGTTGCCCCCGCAACAGACTCTTGCAATGCTGGAGGGACGTCATTAGAAAGCGACGAACTCCAATCTACTTCATTATCAGGGTGCCTCGAGTCCGTAGGACCCTCAACGTCCAAGGCCTCCACGGCAGATTGTACCTTTCCGGAAGTTGTTACAACCTCCGTAATTCTTTCGACAAAGTCAGGAGATACTGAAATCTCCGCAGGAACATCTTCGGGACTCCCCTCCACGGGAGACATTATCATCGGTGGAATACGCTCATCAGAAGAGCTTGCCACCTCCTTCGGTTTACTAACACCTGGTTTCGGAACACGGGTCTTCTTCTTCGATCCCTATAAGAAGAAAAGCATAAGCCACCAAAGTGACAAGATGGACCAGAATTACAGAGGACGCCTTACCTCAGCAGATCCCGCTGGTGTTTCAAGTGGCACTCCTATAGCCATTGGAGTCGACGTCCTTCTCCGCCTTTTTGGTACAGAAGAACCAACTTCTGTGTCGGCCCGTCTCTTCCCAACAGACGGATCTCTCACTGGTGCTGCAGCAGCAGCCCGATATCCCGCCAATTCGGGGGGACGATATGATCGGGCTGCATCAACATATTCGCCGTGGCCTCTAGCTGAGTTCCAATGATGAAACTAGTCTCCCTGTCATAACCAGGAGACGCAGTATTCATAGTGCAATACAACTTGGCGGCCGAATACAAGATCTGTGGCCGGGGGTTGTAAACGGGCGCCGTAAAATGAACACCAGTGCACCCGGCATGGTAATATTGCCAGCCCCGGGCTCCGTCCAGCAAACTACCGATGAACCCCAGACTGCTACTGGGATTCCTTAGCATCAGCTGAGTATAGCCAAACTGGCGAGCGAACCGGCTAAGCAGATATGGCTCCAGATAACATCTGTTTTGGTTGCGGTAGACCAGGTGAGAAGGCCGAACGCTTTGCAACCAACGGAAACCCCATTTCGGCAAAGTAATCGCATCTTCGCCCGAGTCAACTAAATCTTGATCGGCCTCGAAATCTTTGAAGATGGGGCCAACCTTGACAATCTTCCACCCCTGAAGGTAGGACAAAACCCTCCTGCAAACGGGAACGCCAGTGTATAACCACTTCCTCTTGTAGAAGCGACGGATGAAGGTATCTCCTTCAACATGATCCTCCTCTGGACCGGGACTCATCACGTTCGGATGATGCAAAATCAGCCATCCCATAAGATAATGGAAGGGCAGCTCGGCCCGGGGAAAGTGGTCGTTGTTTCCTTTCCCGTGGATCACATCGTCAGCAAAAGACCTCAAACCCCACAACAGGTTACACACCATCGCGGGGAGGAGAGCTAAAGGTCGTCCAAAGGCCAACTTCACGGTAGGTAAAATGAGGTTCCGATGTACCCTCTCTACGGCACCAGATCCGCCCGCGAACACACAATTTCGGAGCCATATCATCAAGTATGATGTCAGCACCACTTTAGACGACATCCGGTGTGCGCAGTGCCAGAAGCAGCTATACGCGTTCTCACCCTCCTCATTGGAACGAGGAGTCCTCTCGTCCAGTCGGCTTATCTCAGACGTCACTTCCGCAGGTTTCAAGCCTTGCGGAGTCGTAAACCGGATCCTCGAAGGATCCATCAAATCCTGCTTGAAAACATAATCCCTCCAAGCAGTCACATGAGGCTGAGTCTTGACTTTGTCCTTCCGATGCATCAAATAATGATGGCTCGCCACTTCCTTGAAGACGGCCATCATCTCCGAGTTCTTATTTTCCAGAACCTGGATCTCTTCATTTGATGGGAAATATTTCTCGTACGGCTCCGAGCCCAGGGAAGCTTGGACACTTCATACATCTCGTGGAGAGCCAACCCCAACTCCCCTACGGGAGTGTAAAAGGTGCTAGTCTGGGTATTGAACAACTCCAAAAGTGCAAGAAACATAGGCTTATTGAGATCCACGCCAGTCTGCGTGGCACAGATGGCGGTTGTCTGCCCAATCTCCTTAAGCTCAGCCTTGAACTTTGAAAGCACCCAAGTGGTCAACTCGTCCCACCTCGAGATGTGATGACACCAACCTTCGACCCTAAAACTACCTTTCGGGTACACAACCTTCGATGTCAACATCCGGCTCGTAAAGGTTGGAGCATTGAAGGCAAAAGTATCAGTTGGGACCTCACTGTAGAGGCTCCCGGGATGCAAAGTTCGGCAACAGAACGAGGGACTGGTTCGTAAAGCAGATAGGGTATCCCTTTGATTTGAGGTAGCATCAATCGAAAGAGCACCTCCTAGAGCCCCTCCCTGAGAAGGAGTAAGTTTCCAGGACATCCTTCTCTTCGAAGCTAGATGATAGAAGGCTGTCAACGGCAACTGGCGGTCGAGTTGTCGCATGTACAGCACCATGCCTTTTGCTGAAAAGAACCAGTCTTCTTTGACCTTCAGTATCTTCGCTTCCGTGAAGATCAGGCGGTTACCAAATAAAAAGGCGGGTCTCAAGAAGGTCACATCTCCGGATTCAGCAGATTTCAGTTTTTCGCTCTCCATCATACTCTGGTGGAAAGTTGGCAACTAGTTCTGGATCTGCAGCACCCTTTCAGGAGGTTGATCCTGTAAGATAACACCTTTGGCAGGATTGACAACAGCCTCATCAAAATCAACTCCCATTTGACAAAGGAAGGCATCCAGAAGGACCTCATTCAGCAGCAGAATCGTCATCGATACTGGCACAACAAAAATCAATGGTCAGGCAAAAAGACAAAGTATGTCAAAGCAACCTGGCGCATCATCAGGGTGTAAACACATGCGCCTCAGTAAAAGGCTTCGGCGCATCATCAGGGCATAAACCCATGCGCATCAGCAAAGGCTTCGGTGCATTTAGGGTGTGAACCCATGCGCGTCCGTAGTTAAACCTCGGTGCATGATAAAGGCCTAAACCTATGCACGTTGGCGGGGTGAAACCTCGGCGAGGACAGTGGTCCATGCGCGTCGGCAGAAGAGAGTTGTCAACTCAGTCGCATGATCCAAAGACCAAAGAAAGTAGTAGAAAAGATGACACCCACCCGTCACAGCAGGACGAACGTCGGCCGGAGTCACAATGGTGATAGGGGCATCCCCCTCGGCATACTCCACCGGCTCCTTCCCCTTGCCGGTACCACCGCGAGGTGTCTTGGGAGCCATTCTCTCAAAAAGAAAAAGTTAGGGTTTTTGAAGAAGAACTCTGAAGAAAGCAAAAGCAAGGAGAAGAAGAACTCTCTCTCTCCATCTCTTGCCTATTTATAGGGCTTGGTCGCACGCGTGACCCGATGATGTGTGATCTCAGCCGTCGCCTCGGGTTCTGTGAAGAGATAACAGCAAATAAAACCAAAAGATTATCATTAATCTTTTTGGATACTGAGGCATGATCATATACATTAACTGAGAGGAGCATGCGCCCGAACAGGCATGCGCCCCAACAGTCATGTGCCCTGACCTCCATGCTTCTTATTCAAAGTATTCCAAAACTTATCCAAAAGTTTTGAAAACTTTGAAGGGGGTCTTGTAGAAGCATAAAATTTCACAACCAGAAAGCCCATGTGCCGGACACTACATACGCCAGAGCTCGGACAAAATACTTCATAGCAGTCACCATGCGCCTCCAGTCAGGCGCAACAGCCACCATGCGCCTCCAGTCAGGTACAGCAGCCATCATGCGCCTCCAGTCAGGCGCAGTAGTCACCACGTGCCTCCAGTCAGGTACAGCATCACCATACGCCTTCAACCGGGCGTATCCCCAGTTATGTGCATCCCTTCAGCAGCCCAGTTATGTGTCGCTCTTCCAGCCAGGCTCACCTGATAAATACTTCGACTAATGAAGCATTTAACCCTCTGGCTGGAACCGAAGAAGTGAAGAGCACCGCAAATCTGTGGCCAGGGGAGGCTTCGAATGAGCCTCCAAAGACCAAGGAAGACCGTAATTGAAATACGGCTAAAGGAGCAGCTTTCAACACAACCAGAGTGGGCAACACCCACTTTGAAGGAAGAAAGAGCCTAGCACCACCATTCCGATCTACGGCTCCTCCTGCACAACGAAGATGAGGCCTGAGCATCCCTATCTTTGGATGCAACAGGCACCTTCCGCCTGCCTCGAAAGCCGTCGACTCCGTCTTTTGGATGTAACAGTCATCTTCAAGTGCATCAACAACGACATGGCGTCTCATCTTCACCCTCAGGAGCACTTCGTCAACAGGATGCATTCGAGCACACAAGTTTATGTCGGAAAGACGTGAAAGAACGAGAGGCCAACCCTCTCTCCATACTACTATTTATAGGCCGGACAAATCAAACCCATGCGCCAAGTGGATGGCTCTCCGAATTCCGTGCAATGAATTTGCATTAAATGGATGAACCAGACGCTTCGAATTCAGCCAAGTCAAAATGGCTATTTAAAGCACTTGAAGAACGTAACAGTTGCACCATCAAAGACGTCTCACGAAGCGGATGCGCCGGCCAGACCGCGCATCACACAGACGCGCCCTTCAAAATCAAGCGCATCATACAGACGCGCCCTTCAGAACCGAGCACATCACAGAGGATGCGCCCCCATGCGTCTCCATACCCGGTGGAACGCCAATCGACGCGCCCCCTCATTTGTCCATCGAATGTCACAAACATTAAATGCTGAACTGACAGAGTTGGCAGCACGCCTCCCAAAGTCTGAACAGTCGGCAGCTTTTTCAGAAGACGAAGCGTCGGCAACGTCAGCATCATCATGACTTTACTCTGACGGCTACTGCCACGTGGCCACTCAACCACCCGCATGCGCCTCTGCAGCCATGCGTCCAAATCTGTATGCGCCTCAAAAGCCATGCGTCTCAGACTCTTCACTGATCCCTAAAGACAGAAGGAAAGTCCCCATCTGAAGCTTTGCATGCACCTCAAAAGCCATGCGCCCCAGACTGCTCTCTGATTCCAAAAGACAGAAGGGAAGTCGCCTGCATGCGCCTCAAAAGCCATGCGCCCAGAATGGTTAGTGACTCATAAAGGTTACGGGCCAAAGTCTCCTCATGCGCCCAATCTTAGGCGCATCCTACCAGTTTATTCCTCCATCAAATCCAAGATCTCCGAGCCATGGGTCGATGACACGCGTCCTTTGACTCAACTCACCCAAGATCTCAGCAACAGAAAGATCTTCTCCTCTGCTACGTGCCGGCTCACAACAGCAAGATGAAGAAGTCAACCCTTCGATCAGGGCGCATCACCCATGCGCCTCCATCAGCAATCAACACGTGGCGTCCCCACGTACCAGCGCATCCTACATATGCACGCATGAGCAGCCAACCTGCCCAGCTATAAAAATAAGAGTCATTTCCTTCTTCCAGATACACACACACACATACGAACGAACATACCACCAGAGAGGCAGATACAGACACTCAACGTCTTCCTCCTCTCAGCAAGCTCCAGCACCCAGTACAATCTAAACCTTCAGAGAACCGATTACCGTCGTCAGCTCCTCAACGGTGTCAACGCATTACCACTCGCTCCATCCGTACAAGGGACCCAGATAAACAAAAGTGTACTCCTAGGACTACGTCTAAAGTCCTATATTGTAACACTGTTCTATTTGTATTGAAATTACAATCAAAGAATTTTAATGGCAAACAGTACCATTCTGTAAACTCTCTCTGATACTGGTGCCATCCCGGGAATCAAGTCGATTGTGAACTCTATCTCTCTCTGGCAGCATACCTGGAAGCTCTTCGGGAAACTCTTCAACTACTCTGGAAAACTGAACCACCGCTACAACTGCCATCCGCATGAACGGGGGAGAAGGTTCTACTTCTTCCTTGGAAAATTAAAATTCTGCCTCGTCGAGAATACCAAAAATAATCCTCCCAAGATGGCAGTCTATTCTCGCATACCGATCCTTCAGCCAATCCATTCCTAAGACCATATCATAATCGGCCATAGGAAACTCTATCAACCTAGCGGGAAACTCTCTACCGCTAACAACGATTCTACACGAGAAAAAGACTCTATCTACTCCCACAAGACCATTACCAGTAAGTATATTGAGCCTTACTGATAATGACTCGGGCTCCAGTGCTATCCGTGTTGCGAATCGTGTAGACATGAATGAATGCGATGCTCCCGAATCAAATAATACTGATACAAGAAAAGAGTTGACAGGAATGGTACCTGCCACCACCTCACCTGATGCCAATTCCTCCTCCATGGTCAAAGCCATCACTTGACCTTGTCCTCTTGGTACTGGTCCCCTCTGCTGAAAACCTCTCTGTTTGTTCTGGTTCTGAGCTTGGGCCTGGGCATACTGCTGCGACCTTTGCTGGAAAGCTTGGGCCTAAGGCGGCAAGGGCCTCGAGAACTGGTGCTGCTGCTGAACTGGAGCTGGTGCCCTAACCGATGGACTGGTTAGGGTTGATGATGAACTGGACCTGTACGGACAGGACACTATCATGTGATCTGATGCCCCATAAGCCAAGCATAATCCATGTGCTCTGCGATACTTTCAAACAACGTGACCGGGCTTCCCACAATGAGAGCAGCCCATTGTGGAAGACTGCTTCTGCTGTTGAGGGTACGTCGGGGTTGAATGGTGAACCGACGTAACTGAGGCTGTCTGCCTCAGAGTTCCTATATTCAAAGCCCTAGCTGCCGGAGCTAGAGTTGATGAATAGGACATTTGCCCATGGGACCTCTTCCGACGTCTGGTTCGATCCACTATCCTCTGAGAAGTATACTCATGCCTCTTCGCTGCTCACAAGACGGCATCAATTGTCTGGTGCTCGAACTTCTCCACAGCTAGAATAATCTCTAGATGGAGTTCTTGCTGGAACCGCTGGGCTTGGTCCAATTCGGTCGCCACCAAGGTGGGAGCAAACCGACTTAGTCTTGAAAACTCGGTCGCATAACCGTCGATCGTCCTGCTCATCTGCCTCAAATTGGTGAACCTCGTCTGTAGGTCGTACCGAGCTACAGCATCGAAGTACTTGATCTAAAACTTGTCACTGAATACCGCCCATGGGACAGGAGTCGCCAATCTAACTACTAACATCGCCCACCAGGTGCGGGCTAAGTTTAATAACTGCAGGCGCACAACGGCTACCTTCTCTCATTCGGGAATCCTAGCTGCCTCTAGGATAACTTCTATGTCCTGAAGCCAAGCATCAGTAGTGATAACATCTTCACTGCCATCAAAGAAATAAGGGTTCAGACGCTTGAAGCTGTTGGCCGCGTTGTTCCCTTGGTAACCAACTCTGTCCATGGCATCTTGTACTATCTGGTGCAGGGCATCGCCCCGACAATCTTGAGATCCAAGTAATTTACTGATGAGTCCCACCAGGGTTCCATTGTCAGGCTCTATAGGCTGGACTGGCTGAACTGGTGGCTCTTGACCTCCGGTAGGCATGACTCTGAAGGCTACCCTGAATGCTGGGCTTGGTCTCCAGGTTGCTGCTGGTTCACTGGAGGTGCTTCGCCTTGCTGATCGATAGGACCAGGAATAATGCCGTTGAAGAAACGACATGGGGAACAATAAGGAAGGACCATGATAGATCAAGGATATAAGCATGTGATTAGATCAAAATTTCAGAAAGATTAGAAGACACGAGTAGAGATCTAGGGCGAGTGCTGATTGAGACATCTATTCAGTGAAACCCTCACATATCTTAATTTACAAGACCTGTATGGGCCACCAGTTAAATCGTGTCATGCTCCAGAACCAGATTACTGGAGAGCGAGAGACAGACACAGCCAGCTACGTACATTGAAGTGTAACCCATCTTGATGTACGGTCACGGCTGTCTAGATACATGAGAGTTTTACTACAAGCCAACAGTCTCTTATGGTCAATAACAAGCCTAGTGTCTCAATCTCAAGCAAGAAAGTAAGTGTAACAAGATGGTAGATCATCAGACATACAAAGTAAGGTGTCCCATACATTACATATTCAGATGATCATGAAGCTAGTCATACAAATGCGGAGACTAGTAAGAGTTTAAGTCATACATGATCAACCCTAGGATTTGTCAATCATGTTACAGCCCTTAGGCAGACAGGAATATAAATTTAACATGAGCTAACACTTGCTCGATGGCTAAACGCCTTAAAAGAATAATTTACAATGGAGTGGAAGAGCAAAATAAAACCCACTCGTTGCCAGAGTTGCGCCTAGTGTTCACTATCTGGCTAGAAGATTGGAAGATCCTTGGGTACTACTCCGAAATTTGGCCATACAAAACCAGCTGGGTCAGACCCCAGAAAGAGCAAGTGCCACAAGGAAGACTTCACTTAAGAACTAAAACCAGCATATTAGCATATGAGACATATAGGATAATAAAAGACATGAGTTAGAGAAAAATAAGATGATAAGCGATAAGACGAGTAAGGGACCATTCCGGTTAACAAGTTACAATCCGTAAACCAAATAAGGACCGGGGTTGTAACCCTTCACCTGAACAGAGCTTAGTCTCCAACCAATTATCGACAAGAGTAAAGCATGAACAAGCATGTGCTGAAATAATCATAGACTGGCATTGCTTAGACAGGACTACACTGGACTACATCCATCAATCACGGCCAAACAAAGAGTACGACTTGATATTTTAACTAGCTTGGGTTGTCACAAGCCTAGTTACTAGCAAGATGCAATAGGATGTTCTAGCAGTCACATGCCCTACAGCTATCCAGGTTATCCAGCAAGGTTGATTACCAAAGTTATCCAGAATTATTAGATGTCTTAGAGTGCAACACATAACAGTGTGCCTTGTACTTGTTTCACGAGTGTGTCCCACATGACAGTGGATTAGAAATGTGCCCTACTCGACGGCAGGCTACAACTCCATCAGGTGTGGCCGGGATAATGGGATCGCCTGTAACTGGAAAAATCTCCCTTATAATGAACTACTTGATCAATCTAGTCATTACCCTTAGTCGGATTCAATATGAATCCCTGACCGTGGTAACTAGAGACTCATGTCCTAGACATGATGCAAGACAAGACTAGACTAGTAGCTTGTACAAACAAGTTTCAAGCAAGCACCCACGGCGTCAAGACAAAAATTTACTTTGCAAGTCGAGATAGCCGTCGAACGTCGTTCAAGGATACATGTCATATTTACTTCTCAAGAGTGCGCCGCAACGGACCACTATCATGTACTGGCCTGTCATGTTCTTGTCTGGAGTGCGCCACGACGGACCATTATCATGTTGTTACCACATTCATGTTCATGTATCATGCCGTATTCACATATCATGTCGTGTACAGATTATCATGTCAATATTTCTTGTCAAGGGTGCGTCAGAACGGCCACCATCAAGTGCAATCATTTCATTAATATGTCATGCTCACATCGTGTTCATGTCGAGTTCATATCGAAAAGGCGTAAGGATATAAAATGGGTGCAAAAATCAAGAAAGGGGAACCTGGGGACATCATGCGCCCAAGGGGGTGCATGCGCCCACACATGGGTCCTAGGGCTATGCGCCCAAAGGGGAAGGGGCAAGTCAGAATGCACTACAAATCTCATGGCCATATGCGCCCAAGTCAGGGAGCCATGCGCCCACTATTGGCACAACATGGGTCTATGAATGACGCAAGTCCAAGGTGAGCTATGTGCCCAAGAGGGAGAAGTCTATACGCCCAAACAAGCATGAAAATGTCCTGAAGGATTACAAGTTAGGGGCTCAAGCACCATCCAGTGTAGGTCATGAGCCCAAAGGTCATGCGCCCACATGAAGGTCTATGCGCCCAAACACAAGGGTGTCTATGCGCCCATACATGGACTTATGCGCCCACATGATCTGGCTATGCGCCCACAGAGTTGCACTTCATAGTGTGCAAACACTGTTCATCATCTTCTCCAAGTCTTGGCCGAGAGCACAAGTCTTGGAACCTTTGATCTTCAAATGATCATAACTCGGTCAAACACAATAAAATCTGACTTTTCAAAGGTCTAAGTTGTGTAAAATCAAATTCTCTACCACATGGAACTCTTAGTTTTCAAAAACAAGGTGGTTTACTAGATCAAAATCCAAGAAAATCCCAAAATGGTGCAAAGTTATATCTACCCAAATATATACATAAAAATGCAAAATGACAAGAACTAAAGTAGCTAGCTTAGAATGTTGCATAGAAGAGATTAGAACAATAAAATGGAGGGTTCCTTCATGAAGCAAGTTGCACTTGCCTAGGATTTTTCTTTGGTGGGTGGGAGAAGTAAATGAAGAAGAAGAGGAAATAATGGAGGAGAGAGAAGGTTGGTGGCTTTTAAATGGGGAGGGGTTAACATCTTGAACCATGGGAAAATAAACCAAGCCAAACCACAATGAACCAAGTCAAACCATGATATTCTATGATGAACCTAAGCAAGATTAAACCAATGCTAGCTAGCAAGGCAAGATAAGTAAAAATACGGGTCAGGATTTCTGTACACGTATACTGAAAATATGTATAACGGAAAATGGGGGTGACAAAGGTAGTACAAAACTAGTGTAAATGAGCAAAGTAACGAGGATAATACGGGCGCTGATGAGTCTGGCCTGTGCGATGCGGGGCATCCACAACGTCTTAGGACTGACGAAAAATGGCCACGATCTGAGCTGGCGTGGGACGGAATGAGACGTCCCGAGCATGAAAACTCAATGGCTCGGACGCCGCGCAGGCGGTCGAGGACCGGCACCATTCTACCACGGGTATAAACGACGGCCGACCACACGGCCCGTCGTGCGGCGCCCTATTGGCGTCGAGAAAACGTCGTAAGGGCGTCGTGCGCATAGAACGGTTGGCTGGACGGCATCGGCTGTCGTAGGCATTGTGAAGACATGGGGGGCGTCTTCGACGTCGTGGGCGAAGTGAGACGTTGAGTTGCCGGCGTCGAAAGACGTCGGCCGTTCCGTGAGGCTCTGGAGCGCGCGGAGTGAAAGATGCGTACGTGTTGGGCGATGATGAAAAAACCAGCGCGGACAAGATCCGCACGAAGAGTTCAAAACGACATGACGACCTACTAAAAATCGTGTGCAGGGAGACACGATTTAACTGAACCTGCACGTGCTGAAAAAAAAACAAAACAAAAAAACGAGGATAATACAAGGGTCCTCCTCTCAGGCTATGGATTCAGGTAAAAACAAGATAAACACAAGGCCAACAAATACTCAGATATACACTAAACATATAGTAAGATATGGAGAAATCCTCCAATTTTGTAGAGCATTCAAATTGCTGTATAAATGTTCCATTTGCATGTCATTGAAACTAAAAGCCAGTTAGGAGTGCATTTCGGATAAGCTTCCAGAGACTGTACATGGATTTATCACAAATGATTTTTCTACCACCATGACTAATATGATTGAAGCATATTGGAGTTCTAAGGACATGATGAGTGGCTAATACAATGAGGCATAAAACCTATGAGCATCTGGTCATTGATTTGAACGTCTTTTTTGCCATAGTAGTGCCCAGTTGCGAATGTAGTATATAGTTTACAGTACATATTCGTGCAGGAGCTTGAGGAGGCGCATTGTGATCAATATTTGCGACGCCTTCTAGGATCCATACACGACTTTCTGACACGGAGAACCCGATTTAGGGATCCAAACACGAAAACGAAGTCCGATACTGATAGGGTTGTCAATTTATCGTGCCCCCGTCGCACCCTCTTAATATTTCGGCACAGAATCTACAAAATATAACGGAAAAGAGTTTCAATCCATGGACATAGAAGATGACCTACTTTTATAGATGTTGATAGATAGCATATTGTGAGCAGAAAGCAAAGCAAGGAAGTGGGCAGGGTCGGATGGCCTCACTGGCCTTTGCCAGCACAGAACTCCTGTGTGCGTTCAGGACCTACCTACATATTATTGAGCTTGATTTGAACCTTTATTTTGTTGTGCTCTCACTATCAGATCGGTCGCCAACGATATGGTCATGGTCATGTAGCCCATTCTCCAGTGGATGATGACACGC